>BSBK01007815.1:5000-605000 GCA_027943335.1 Chamaecyparis obtusa | reverse complement strand
AAACTCTCTGTCATCAAATCAACTATGCAGGTACTTTTTTTAAATCATTTTGTATACCATTTTCCCTCAAAGGAATGCCCATTTAAGAAAAATGAAGCAGTTGTTTCTCATTACAATTCATGTTTGAAGAAAAGATCTTTGCTGATTCTCTGAACTATATCTGATTCAAAACATCACTATTAAGTGTTAGGTTGAGTTACCAAGCTAAACGTGCCTCTCTAGAGGGACCTAGAGAATATAGTTTTTACTTTTCACTAGTAAATAGAATTGGATATCTGATATTTCTAAACATATCGGATATTTGATATTATCGTATATCTAAAATCTCCCACCAAAATTTTGCCGAAATACATCTCTCTCTCTCTCTCTCTATAATATTGAACATATAATATAAATAATTAATAAGTTAGTATTATACTATTATACAATTGAGAAATAAATAATAATAATATAAAACATACTAATATAAAAATTTATATTATAATACTAATGCTATGCTATTATTATTTAATATTAATATTAAAAAAAAATTGTAATATATAACATAAAATTGAAAAAAATACTCAATTGAATTAATATTAACATAAAAAAATACAATTTAATATCTAACTTGACATTGAAAAAACTAGTCCAAATGAAATTTTGAAATAAGCAAGAAGTTTTGGATATCCGATATTTTCAAATATCTGATGTTATTAGATATCCGATTAGGCTTGGTATTTGCCTTGGGCAATGCCAAACATGAATGGTCAACCCATTAGTTGTGTTTAGCTGATTGTTTTTGATATCGAGACTTCGACCATGTAGCTGACGACTATTTTTTCAACCAAAATTGATGAAACGAAAAGGGTTTCTTAAAGACATTATCAGCTTTCCATCAATATAATTGCTATCAAATTTTGAGTTCAGTAAGTAATTATTACTTTTTTTTCAATTGAGTTATCTTTAAAGTCGTAATTGACATATTGATTGAAAAACAACTATAACTTTCAAACCGTTTAACCTTTTTGAAATCCAAAACATGCATCACATTCTATGCTTTGGCTACTATAAGAATTTTTTTTTTCAATTTTGTAAAGTTTAGAATTAGTTAAGGTGGTCAAACACGAGAGTTTTTTTATTCTAAAAAAATTGTAAGAGAAAATTCATAATTAATTATTTATTTGGAAAAAAATTACTAAACAATATGCATTACATCTAGGCATGAGTCTACTACTTATATCTAGAATCTTGGGAAAATATATCATCATTTGATTGTGATTAAGGTGGTCATACATACACGTACTTTTTATTTTTTCCTTGAAATTTTTGTAGTACTGCATTGAAATCTAAAATTTTGAACAATTAGATTAATTTTTTTTCAGACAAGGACTAATAGTTTAGAAACTACATTGAATTTCCTACAGATTCTATTCTTACAACTTTTTCACATTAGGTTCATAAGATGTTCAACTTTTTACGTCAAGTTGACTAACCCTGATTTTTTGATTTTTCATTGCCACTTAAGGCCATAGTTTGGTATACCATGATCCTCCACATACCCTTCTTCATAACCTAAATTCATGTGTATGGGCTACATGCATGACTTAAGTGAATTCATGTGTATGCTTTATAATCTATGTGCTACATGTATGCTTAATGACTTAAGAAAATTTATGTGTACGCTTTATGTGCTACATGTGTTCACATGTGTAATTCATCATTTAAGTGAATTCAAAATTTAGGTGCTACATTGTATTCATGTGTATCTGATGCTCTCAACCAAGAAAATCCTTCAAAGTTCACTTCACAAATTTGGTGATCACCTTGTCAAATCAACTCTTATGCAATGTATCATGTTAGAACTGTATTATTCATGTCAAAGACACATCATTCCATGAGAATCAATAAGCACATTCATGGAATGATGCTTCTACACCAAGATTTTGTCAAACTGTTATTGATAAAATAATGACCTATCATTCTACGTACCAAACCCTCCTTTCTAGGGGTTGTAGGCGAGGGCTTGTTCAAAAAGACTCTTGCAAATCTCTCTAGATCCCCCCAATGGATCTAACACATCCCTATGGACCCCAATAACATAGATCCATCACAAAATGTACTCATCCATTGGAGTATATGCTCACAAAAATGACTGGTTCTGCTTCATGCACCTTCAATCAACGTTGACCACTATTTGTGGTCTCTCCACCATGATATATCATGCATATCCGTGCAACCAAACACTATTGTAGAAGACACTAGTTAATTCCTTTCCTTCAAATACCAATGAAAAGATGCAATATGAACATGGAAGTCATAATAAGACAATAGAAAATCAATTTAATCCATTTCAAATCACAGACACATTCCACCATGCATTCAAATGACCATCCTTGGTCTCTTTACATTTTCCAATGGCCCTTTATGGTCATGTCCCCATCTCCCTTGGACCAGAAAAATCTATCCATTGTGGGTACAAATTGATGCATCTATCACGTCTGGTTGGGTAGGTTTACCCTATGAATGGTCCCGCTTTGCCTCTTGACACACCAGAATGCTTGCCAACATACACAATGGTGCTTAGTGGACCTTGTTGGAGATTTGCTAGCAAGCCAGTGTTGATTGTATGTTTGTCATTGATGACAACATATGGTAAGCATCGTGCATGGAAGTCTTGAGCATATGTTGTATGGATATGTTATCAGCATGATATCATAGACGCATAGGTTGATTCTGAGTATAAATAGTTGTGTAGTTGTTTGTTTCAGTAGTGTTCCTAACAGTGTCACAAGAAGAGTTCTATATGTGATTTACAGTACGGTTATGATGGAGCCTTGCATTTTTATATTTATGTTGTAGCCATGCTAGTGAAGCTATGTTCATGGATGCAGACTCTATTATGTAGTACAAGTTGAGCTATGATGTTTCCAATTGCTAGTTATAGTTTCCTAAGTTTATCTGATGGAGCCAACATTATTTATATTGTTGTAGTCGTTGCGCCTATCATTTTGATATCCGTGTTTGGTTTCATGTTTGGTGATGAGTTAAGAATGTTTGTGAATATAAGTAAAAATGGATTCACCTCTATTCAAATATGTGTATGTGTGGATAGATAGATGTGTGGGGAAATATGAGATCTATATGTGTAAGTACACATGATAAGGCGTACTAGGACCCCTAGGAAGTCCCCATGACCCATTTTGACACATTTGAACACTCAAATGTGTCTGAAGGGGTCGTAGGACACCTTAAGACACACTTGATGTGTCTAATGTGTCCATAGGGGTCATGCAGACTTCCTAGGGGTCCTAACGCATGATAAGGCATACTAGGACTCCTAAGAAGTCCCCATGATCCCTTTTGACACATTTGCATGATTAAGTGTGTCAAAAGAGGTTGTAGGACCCCTTAAGACACACTTGAGTAATATAATGTGTCCATAGGGGTCATGCGGACTTCCTAGGGGTCCTAACACGTGATAAGGCATACTAGGACCCCTAGGAAGTCTCCATGACCCCTTTCGACACATTTGAACACTTAAATGTGTCTGAAGGGGTCGTAGGACACCTTAAGACACACTTGATGTGTCTAATGTGTCCATAAGGGTCATGCGGACTTTCTAGGGGTCCTAACGCGTGATAAGGCATACTAGGACCCCTAAGAAGTCTCCATGACCCCTTTTGACATATTTGAATGCTCAAGTATGTCCAAAGGGGCCATAGGACCCTTAAGACACATTTGAGCATTCCAATGTGTCCATAGGGGTCATGCAGACTTCCTAGGGGTCCTAACACGTGGTAAGGTGTACTAGGACCCCTTTTGACACATTTGAACACTCAAATATGTTCGAAGGGGTCATAGGACACCTTAAGACACACTTGATGTGTCTAATGTGTCCATAGGGGTCATGCAGACTTCCTAGGGGTCCTAACATGTGATAAGGCATACTAGGACCCCTAGGAAGTCCCCATGACCACTTTTGACATATTTAAACACTAAAATATGTTCGAAGGGGTCGTAGGACACCTTAAGACACACTTGATGTGTCTAATGTGTCCATAGGGGTCATGCGGACTTCCTAGGGGTCCTAATGCATGATAAGGCATACTAGGTCCCCTAGGAAGTCCCCATGACCCCTTTTGTCACATTTGAACACTCAAGTGTGTCTGAAGGGGTCGTAGGACCCCTTAAGACATGCTTGAGAATTCCAATGTGTCCATAGGGGTCATGTGGACTTCCTAGGGGTCCTAACATGTGATAATGTGTACTAGGACCTCTAGGAAGTCCCCATGACCCCTTTTGACACATTTGAACACTCAAATGTGTTTGAAGGGGTCGTAGAACACCTTAAGACACACTTGATGTGTCTAATGTGCCCATAGGGGTCATGCGGGCTTCCTAGGGGTCCTAACATGTGATAAGGTGTACTAGGACCCCTAGGAAGTCTCCATGACCCCTTTTGACCCATTTGAATGCTCAAGTGTGTCCAAAGGGGTCATAGGACCCCTTAAGACACATTTGAGCATTCCAATGTGTCCATAGGGGTCATGTGAACTTCCTAGGGGTCCTAACGCGTGATAAGATGTATTAGGACCCCTAGGAAGTCCCCATGACCCCTTTTGACACATTTGAAGGCTCAAATGTGTCTGAAGGGGTCGTAGGACACCTTAAGACACACTTGATGTGTCTAATGTGTCCATAGGGGTCATGCAGACTTCCTAGGGATCCTAACATGTGATAAGGTGTACTAGGACCCCTAGGAAGTTCCCATGACCCCTTTTGAGACATTAGAACACTCAAGTGTTTTTGAAGGGGTTGTAGGACCCCTTAAGACACACTTGAGAATTCCAATGTGTCCATAGGGGTCATGCAGACTTCCTAGGGGTCCTAACGTGTGATAAGGTGTACTAGGACCCCTAGGAAGTCTCCATGACCCCTTTGGACACATTTGAACACTCAAATGTGTCTGAAGGGGTTGTAGGACACCTTAAGACACACTTGATGTGTCTAATGTGTCCATAGGGATCATGCGGACTTCCTAGGAGTCATAACTCATGATAAGGTGTACTAGGACCCCTAGGAAATCTCCATGACCCCTTTTGACACATTTGAACACTCAAGTGTGTCCGAAGGGGTCGTAGGACCCCTTAAGACACATTTCAACATTCCAATGTGTCCATAGGGGTTATGCAGATTTCGTAGGGGTCCTAATGCGTGATAAGGCATATTAGGACCCCTAGGAAGTCCCCATGACCCCTTTTGACACATTTGAATGCTCAAATGTGTTTGAAGGGGTCGTAGGACACCTTAAGTCACACGTGATGTGTCTAATGTGTCCATAGGGGTCATGCAGATTTCCTAGGGGTCCTAACGCGTTATAAGGTGTACGAGGACCCCTAGGAATTCCCCATGACCCCTTTTGACACATTTGAATTCTCAAGTGTGTCTGAAGGGGTCGTAGGACCCCTTAAGACACACTTGAGCATTGCAATGTGTCCATAGGGGTCATGCGGACTTCCTAGGTGTCCTAACGCATGATAAGGCGTACTAGGACCCCTAGGAAGTCTCCATGACCCCTTTTGATATATTTGAACCCTTAAGTGTGTCCAAAGGGGTCATAGGACCTCTTAAGACACACTTGAGCATTCCAATGTGTCCATAGGGGTCATGCAAACTTCCTAGGGGTCCTAACGCGTGATAAGGCATACTAGGACCCCTAGGAAGTCTCCATGACCCCTTTTGACACATTTGAATGCTCAAGTGTGTCTGAAGGGGTCGTAGGACCCCTTAAGACACATTTGAGAATTCCAATGTGTCCATAGGGGTCATGCAGACTTCCTAGTGGTCCTAACGCATGATAAGGCGTACTAGGACCCCTAGGAAGTATGGATCAAATAGCGAAGGTGCATCAAATCATATCAATATCATAATATATGCAAAAAATATTGTTACGGACAACAATATTTGCATATTAATGGGAAAGAGTGGGAAGAGCTTCTTGGACCCATGATAGAAGTTACAGATAAGGAGGAAGAGCTAGGAAGGTGAAAGTGGCAAAGTGAAGAAGTAAGATATGTGTGTGAGCCTATGCCACATGATGATGATGAGTACTCACCATCTGCTAGTAGCTCAAGTAGTGATAGAAGCTCTTGAGTGCACATGTACACTGACACAAAAAATTAAGATAGATAAGTAACAAGTGTTGTGGAATTATCCATAGAGAAATGTGAAATGAAGCCTCAAATTGGTTCATTAGCAGGCAAAGAATTTGGTCAAGCACTTCATTCTAGCACCACAAATATTTCTATTAAAAATGCCTATTCGTCAATGGCCTTGCATTTACGAGACTTGGGAAACTAGGTTACTCATGTTGGGCATTATCCCTCAAATGTAAGTTCATTGCCACCTTTGGCATGGCAGTCTCACTCCTCATTTTACAAAAAAGGGCAGCCATCTATGGTCCAAGGTTTTAATTCAGCTGACAAGTGGAGAGCTTCTCAAGGTATTGATCTCTTTCGTAGAGAAGTTCCCGATTCATCTCAAGGTTCTCATTTAGGTGACCAACACCTTGGAGGTCCACAAATAGATCCATTGATTTCCCAAATTGTGATGCAGGAGCATGTTGGGTGTAAGAGAAATCTTGCATCACCCAAAAATATTTATGTTTTTGTATTCAATAAGGGCTATCTTGTGCAGAGCTGCTATTTATGGAAACTTGCTAGTTTTAGTAAGTTGGTCATAAATCTCAGAATGTTCTGATTTTACATGTGGAGGTTCATCTCAGTCATATCAGCCTACCGGTAAAGTTTCATGGCTAGATCAGGTCTATTTTGAAGATATTGAAGATTTTCGGTATTGGCAGCAGTGTACAAAAACTTTGAACTCAATTTTGAAGGCTTTAGAGGCTCCGGATGAGGTCAAAAATTTGGGTGACGGGCGCTTGCAAGAGTCAAGCCTGTAGAGCGCTTTGTGGCCTTTCAAAATGGGGTTATGATAGTCAATCGGGTCAATTGGTGATGACTTATGGACTCCAGAAGTCAGGTCACTTGAAATGGCAGAAAATAATTTTCCTTCAAAATTTCTGTTTGGGTTTCAAAAGTTATTTTGAGCCGACTCTGATGTAATAAATTGAAAAATAAAATAATTCTAAGTTTGGTTAGCCCTAAGGGCTAAATTTCTGGAACCTTCTCAGGCGGTGGAAAATGCCTATATAAAGAAGGCCCGTAGTGTTGTCTAGGGCAGTTATAGGTAGTAGATCTAGGTATTGATTCGAGGTTTTGTCCTACAAAATATTGTAAGGGAATTCCCATGTGGCTTTGCATATTGTAATTTTGAAAGTTTGTAATTCCACATTTGTGGAGATAATAAGAAGCCAATTTTATGTTCTTGCATATTGTTGTTGTTTCACTATTTCTGTTATGTGTTTGTGGTATTAAGGGGAGCACCCTTCATCAAATTGGTAAAAGGGTAGATGCAATTTTGGAAAGAGTATCCCAATTGAAGAGAAATGGAAATTCCAATGAGCATAAAGTTATTGCAGATCCAATGGGTGTATCTCATCCACTAACAAATATAACTACTTCCAGAGAGTTGAGTTTAAATGGAGACTGTATGTCCCCAAGCATGCCCCAGTTGAGAAGATGAACCATATGTTGCTTGAGTAAAGAAGATAGTGGTTTATTAAACCATCTACATTATCCCACTTGCTATCAGTTACTACTTTTTGAGCAGCTTGACAGTTGCTTCTATGCGGGATTTCTGTAATATATAATGTCCTCATGCAAGTACATGCTAGGTTTTGTAAACATTTTTTGTTGTAAAGGGTTAGTGAGAAATATCAAAGAAAAGGTTCTTGCATGTATTATTTAGACACATATCAATTAGGAAACCATTTTTCTCCCATTACATGGCAGGAATGCCTAGATTCACTTCGTCAGTATCAATAGGCAGTAAGATGAGGGAAGAAATATTTGTAAAGAAGAAGTACAAATGTTAATGTCCAAAACCATTTGGAGAGTAATATTCTTCTCCTGATTGTAATAAGAAACTCAAAATGCAGAAGACAACAAATAGCTAGGGCATTTATTTCCTATGACCTATGCCAATTTCAGTTCAATTCCTATTGATGATATTCTCAATGTGTAAAAATAAACTGATGTGTTATTTTAAAATGGTGTTGACTGAAATTTATGAACATATGTCAAATATACATTTTTTCTAGAATTTGAAATAGAACCAATGGTAATATAATCAAATTTGTGAATTTCCCATCCAATCATTGGATGTTAATCAGAAGTACAACACAGTAATATTTTTGAACCGATAAACAATCTTAGTCTTACTTCAAACCTACTCCCGTGTATGTGGGTTCTTGGAGGTATCTACTGAACAATGTGTGGATTTGTAATGTCCCTATCCAGGACCTTACTCACTATGCTTAAAACTCAGGTAACTAGAATTTGGATTTCTAATGCATGCTGTGATATTATTTAAGTTTGCCTTACTCCTTATTGATTAATATTGTAATGAATTGGTTATCCTTCCCCTTCTCCCTCTCTCGTACTCTCTCCCCTTCCCCTTCTCTCTCTCTCTCTCTCTCTCTCTCTCTCCTCTTCCCCTTCTCTATCTCTCTCCTGCTCTCTCCCCTTCCCCTTCTCTCTCTCTCCTACTCTCTCTCCTTCCCCTTCTCTCTCTCTCTCTCTCTCTCTCTCTCTCTCTCTCTCTCTCTCTCTCTCTCTCTCTCTCTCTCTCTCTCTCTCTCTCTCTCTCTCTCTCTCCCCTTCCCCTTCTCTCTATCTCTCCTACTCTCTCTCTCTCTCTCTCTCTCTCTCTCTCTCTCTCTCTCTCTCTCTCTCAGGCCCCACCACCTTCTTACTCTCTCTCTTCCTCAATGGCCGCCCATGAATTTTTTAAATGGCTGATTGATTTCCTTTGCTTCTTTCAATGACCATTATTTTTCTACAATCTTCCAACCTTTCATACATAGTCGTAAAATACATATTAATATATATTATACATATAAAATAATATATAATATATGATATATAATGTAACAAATTTAATATTAATATATATTAAATAATATTTATTGTAAAATGTATATTATATAATATTTAATATATAATTGATATTATATAATATATAATCTAATATATAGTTTTTGATATAATATACAATTTTTTATTGTGATAGAATCTAATATATATAATCATATGAAGGATGGAGAAATGGGAGGGAGAAAGGGGAGGGAAAAGTGAAAAATCAAAATTCTGCCGGCCTTTTCGGGTACCCAAAAATATCGGGTATCCGATTAGGCTCGGTATTGCTTTGTGCACCAAACCTACATGGTCAACTATTGAAATGTCTCAAAAACATATTTTTCCCCTATTTCTCTGAGTTCCAGACTTCGACCATGTAGCTGACGACTTTTTTTTCACCCGAATTTGATGAAACAAAAAGGGTATCTTAAGGAGATTATCAGCTTTCTATTGATATAATTGCTGTCAAATTTTGAATTTGGTAAGTAATTATTAGTTATTTTCTAATTGAGTTACCTCTAAAGTGCTGATTTATATACTGATTGAAAAATGACTATAACTTTTAGACGGTATAACATTTTTGAAATCCAGAAAATGCGTCACATTCTATGCTTCGCCTATTATAAGGAAAAAAAATAAATTTGAATTTTGTAAAGTTTTGAATGAGTTAAGGTGGTCAGACATGGAAGTTTTTTTATTCTAAAAATGTTTTAGCAGAAAATTCATAATTAATTATTTTTTTGGAATAAAATTACAAAAAAATATGTGTCACATCCGGGCATGAGTCTACTACTTATATATAAAATATTATCATTTAATTATGATTAAGGTGGTCAGACATACACCTACTTCTTATTTTTTTCTAGAAATGTTTGTACTACTGCATTGAAATCTATACTTTTCACCAATCATACTAACTTTTTTTCAAAAAAGGCCTAGTAGTTTAGAAACTACATTCAATTTTCTACAGATTCTATTCTTACAACTTTTTGATATTAGGTTGATAGCTAGTTGAAATTTTCACATCAAGTTGACTAACCCTGATTTGCTGATTTTTCATTGCCACTTAAGGGCATAGTTTGGCCCCTCATGATCTTGCACATACCCAAATATTAGGATAAAAATATAGTTTATAATTTTTTGATAAAGCTAAATCAAACCCTAATGATATGTCTAATCCTAACCCCATTTCTATGTCAAACCTTCACTCTATCACTAACCCAAATTCTACATTTAATAAATGAATGGTTAGTTAGGTTAAAAAGCTAGGGTTTGAAAATATAGATTAGGGTTTCTTGATAACATTAAATTAAACCCTAATTCTATCTCTAACCCTAAACCTATTTCTATTTGAAACCCCAACCCTCCCCTAAACCAAATTCTAGCTCTTAACCTTGGCCTTACACTAACCCTAATCATAATGTTAACTGTAATGCTAAACTTAACCCTTATTTTATCTCTAACCCTAATTGTAACCCTAGCCCTAATCATAGCCCTAACTATATCCTTAAACCCAACCCTTACTCTAATCCTAACCATTTAATGCTAACCCTAACCTTTTAATTGGAATCCTAACCATCTACCCCTAAACCAAATTTCATCTCTATTTGTAACACTAACACTAATCCTAACCAAAACCCTAACATTAACTATGAATCTATGCCCAAACCCTAAATACAGTCATAAAACTAATATTGATTATAATCCAAACCCTAACACTGACTTTAATCCTAACCATAATTCTATCTCTAAGCCCCACCCTAAGTCTACCCCTAAAACAAATACTATCTCTATGTGCAATGCTTTACCCAAACCTAACACAAAACTTAACCCTGACCCTAAATTTATCTCTAATCAAAACCTTGACCCTAATTGTGAAATTAACCCTAACATTAATTCAAACCCTAAACATATTTTTAGGTTTAGGGTTATGGTGTCATTAGGGTTGGATTAAAGTTTCTTTATACTCAAGGTTAGGATGATGATTCAATTAGGGTTAGGGTTAGAGTTTATTAAGGATAAATATTTAATTACGGTTGGCTTACAATTAGGGCTCAATAAGGGTAAGAGTTTGAATAATGTTAGGGTTAGTGTTTATTTTGGAAAAGTGTTCACTTAGGGTTAGAGTCCAATTAAGGTTCAACTTAGATTGGGGTTAGAGTTCAATTAGGGTTAGGACTAAGGTTTAATAAGGTTAGGATTTGATTATTGTAAGAGTAAAGATTAGGGTTAGGGTTTATCAATAAAGCTAAATCAAAGCCTAATTCTATGATTAATCCTAAAACTATTTTATTCTCTAAACTAAGCCCTAACTCTAATCCCAACTTTAATCCTAGCCCTAACTCTAATCATATGCTTAACTCTAATTCTAACTCTACCCCTAACCCTAATCCTATTTCTACTCTAACCATAAACTTAAATCTAACTCTAATCCATTTAATGTTTTACATGTCGCGCCAAGACTGCTACTAGCATATATATGATAAATTTAATCCATATAAAATAAGTTGAGATATATCAAAGGATTCAATTTTATCACCATTCACCTTTAATATATAAATTATTAAATTAAAAAATTAACTTCCTGATATTTCTTGACGTATTTTATATAGATTGGATTTAAAATGTATATGCTAATTAATCAACAATTTAAACTAAGAACTGTGAGATATTACAAAAATAGCCAAGTACAAGTAATATTAAGATAATATTTTAATATTATATATGAAAAATCCAATCCCCTTTTTAATCTTCTTAGTGCACATGAAACTCAAATACAATCCTATTACATAGGACTACTCTACCACCAAATGTTGTTCAATCTCCACCATTATAGTACACTAACTAAAGTTCAAACTAACACATCTCAAAAATCAATTCAAAATAACTCTAGCAATAAAAAGATAGACTGATATGTTGAACCATATATTTAGCACATCGCACATGAAAGAGACACTCCATATGATGTGCTAAATATGGGACGTGGCTAAGCTCCCTATTTAACCAAATTTCAAAAACTAGAAAACATAATAGATTTTTGCAAAATTTTCAACATTTGTCATATTTTATAGTTGAAAACCACAAAAAAAAATCACTGTATTTTCACAAGTCTAAAAGAAAAGGTTCCATTTTTTGTTTTTTTGGTGTGGTCTTTTAGTGCGTTTTTGTTGAAAATGCCAAGTTGATTGAACATAAAAAAAAAATTCTGCAAGGAAGGTCGATCGAGTCAGGCTGTAGTAATACTAAAAGACATGGACAGACAAGGGAATGATTTTATGATCACGTTATGGAAAAGGGTTTCAGCTTTGGATTTGTTTCTAAGCACTGAACTTATGTATGCCAAGTGTGGTTGTCTAGAAAATGCACGCAAAGTGTTTGTTGACATTCCCAAGAGAACTATAGTCGCCTGGACTGCTATGATTGCAGGTTATGCCAAAGGAAAATCTCAAGAGGATTTGTGAGATATACCGGACATGTGTTGAACTTGATAAATTACTTTTGCCAATGTTTCCGCAAGGTTGGGATCTCTGGAACATAGCAAGAAGGTCAAAAAAACCTTGCACGAGGTTGGGATCTGAGGATAACTTTTTCGTCAGCAGTGGGCTTCTAGATATGTATATGAAAGATGCATGTATTATGTTTGAGAAAATACCTAAACGAATTATGGTTTCATGGACTGTCATGGTTGCAGGAAATGTTCAGAATGGATAGGTGGCTATGGCCTAGAAACTATTTGATAAAATGCCTGAGAGAAATGTGGTGTCGTGGAATGCGATGCTCGGGGATTATACCGAGCATGGGATGGTCGGTCAAGCTGGAAACCTGTTAACGTAGTACAACGTACTGGAATGGGATGATTGCAGCATATATACGTAGTGGGAATGTGGAAAAGGCCTTGTAGTTCATTGAGAAAATACACATAGGGATATAATTACCTGGATTACAGTGATCTCGACACTCACACAGAATTGGCATTTTAAGGAGGCACTGTATATATATAAACCAGAGTTATAGGACTCAGCAAGTCCTTCCCTGACTCGGCGAGTCTGAGGCTAAGTCCACTCAGGCGAGTTTTTCGGACTCTGGACTCGGGACTCACCGAGTCAGGGAAGGACTTGCCGAGTCCATGGACTCGCTTGACTCGGCGAGTCCCAAGGCCAGAACTCGGCCGGCTGGCAGTGTTAAAAGGTGCTTTAAAAAAACATTCTTAAATTATTTTAAGTCATTTTTAATGTTTGACTTGGCATTTATATTATGTCTTTGACCTAAAAAGGTCATTCTATCACTTGCATAAGGAAAGAAGAGAGAAAAAAGGCTTGAGAGAAGAGGATTGGGGTTTTAGGAAGAAAATTGGTTGGCTCTCATTCAAGGATTGCTGATTGTTTGTTCAACTTTGTTCACTACAACCTTCGCCTTTGTCACAAACATATCTTAGGCACTGACACATCTCCAATTGTATTACAGAACATTGATCCACAAGAAGAGTGGAACACTGAGATGAATGATCTTGTCTTCAGTGATAGAGACTTGGAGTGGGTTGATCAGGTGGATTGAGAGGCAGAGGCAATAGCGATGGCACAGGAGGAGGCTAGAGTACGAGGAGACCCAGTGTAGGACCCTGAGGCTGAGAGTGGTGGATCCGAGTCTGATGATGAGGATTATGAGGAGGGTGATGATGAGGAGGATCAGGAGGGTGCCGAATCTGTTGATGAGCATGTCACTGAGGATCCTGTTTCGGTTCAGCCTCAAACATAGGGAGAGAGGATGGCTCTAGAGTCTTCCATGCGTCATTTTAGGCATACTCGTAGGAGGACATAGGCTACTATGAGGCTATGAGCCTTTATTTTGAATCTTTGATATATGTTTTGAACTTCTGATTCCATGGATTTCATATTCCATGAATATTGTAGACATTTTGATTTGACAGTGACATTATATTTCAGATTTCTATATGTTATTTGGTTTAACTTTAACTAATTTTCTTTAGAAATCCGTATTTTTACTTATGTGATCTATGCAAAGTTGTGTATGTGTGCAAAGGAGTTTCTATTTATCTCAATTATTGTGTATTAGATGTTAATTGACTAAATGTTGCAGGAAAAAAACTTAAAATCCTTAAAAATCTTTGCATTTCATTTGTTTTTTGATTTGCTGAGTCCTTACCGAGTCCAAATCTGAGTCTATTTTGAGCTTGCCGAGTCCAAGGCGAGTCCGAGGCTTGGAACACTGATATAAACAAATGAAGCAGGCTGGTGCGAAATCCATTTCCATTGTTCTTCCAGCATGCGCGAACTCTGCAGCTGGTGAAATCCACCTAGACGTAAGAAGAAGTGGGCAGCCTAGTTAGTTTGTCAGGAGCACGAAAAGAGTTTGAGAAAATGCCCGATGAAGTATTGTCTCGTAGACAGCACTGATTGTAGGGTATGCAATTAATGGCTTTGGAAAGAAGCTGTTCAAATATTTAAGGAAATGCAAGAGTCGGGCACAGAAGCTTTTAGGTTTATACTTAATTTTTTGGCATATTATTAGTTGGATTTTTCGAAGTCTGCAAGACTTGGTTCGATACTATTTTACTCAAACCTCCCATATTGGTAATCTGTATAAAGATTTTCCACAATACACCACAGATGCTGCATAAATTTTGTTGGTGGAGAGTGCTCTTTGTTGACGTGCACGCTACATGTGGAAGGATAAACGATGCACGAGAAGTGTTTGGAAATGAGCTCTTCAGATCTTTAAGGATATGCAGAGTCGGGAACAGATGCTTTTATGCTTATATTTGATATTTTGACACAGATAATTAAATGGATTTTCCGAGGTCCGCAGGTCTAGGTTTGGTAATCTGTATAAGATTTTCCAACCATCTGTAAATACTAGACCACTGGCATCCATTCAGCGCTTCTACTTTTGTCATCGCAGATACTGCATAATTTTTGACAGGGAAAAAGATTGAAAGATAAACAGGGTATAAATGCTCCTCCAACACATCAACCCTTCCGTATCGACGCCAAATAAAGTTAATAAATTAATATAGCTCAACCCATCTCCGAGAATTCATCAACGCGGTCTAGTGCCCGTTGAGACGAATTGAATGAAATTAAAGAGGACAGGTGTCCTAAGTCGGCATTCAACGACACCTGCAACGGCTTCATAAAATTACATGATATATAAATCATCAGAATGCAATGAGATTTCCATTGACATACGTACAATTTAGCTATCCTTATCTTGAAATTATCCATTCATCCTCTCACAGGTTCAAGGCAAGGGTCGCAACTACATAAGCAGAATGGATGCGATTACTCTGAGAGACGTGGTTTGCCTAGCTTTAGTTTTATGCATGGGAGTCTTGTATGCGGTGGACTTGCAGGCGAAGCAGAATATCAGTGCTTCCGTATCCGAATGCCCTGGTACACATCTCCTCACTCTAAAAAACATTTGTGCCTTTTTCTTCTCATTATTCAAATTTTCGCTTCATTGTCATAGCGCTTCTCAACTTGGTACCCTCGTCACCTGTCGCCAAGATGTTTGAAACCGAAATTTTTTCTTCACCTGCATCGCCATCCTCATTCAGCTTTGTGTACTGTAAGATTTTCTGATGTTTATATGTTTACTGGTTTGAGCAGGATCCAAGCCGCCCCCGTCGTCCATGTGGAGCAGCGATGTGAGCAAGAGTGTGAAGCTCCGCCCGGATTTCATTGTCATTAGGGCCCTCCTATGCTGCCTGGTACTATAATGCCATCTTTCAAATCTAACGGGCCAGGCTGTAACCATTCGTTTTCGGCTGTGAAATTCGATTAAGCTTTTTATAATTCAGTTTAGTTCCGGCTAGTAAATGACACGGAATTTTATTTTTTACAGGTGATTGCTAGTGTTGCAGCGATGCGGAGATTATTTCCATTGAAATGGGTCTCCGCATCCAACAATAACAGTAATAATTTCCCCTGCCAGAAGGTTGATAAGGATGGGCCATCCTGTTTGGAGAAGGGAAGTGATTACGAGGAGAATTCGCTCGAAGAGCAGATGATGGCAGAGAATTCTTCTGCTATTCCAAAGGAAACTATCTCTGGGGGAGGGGATTCGAAGCGATCATCTCCACATTCAATACGCCATCACAGACGAAGTCATTCATCAACCTCTTCCATCTTTTCCAACGACAAGAGAGAAAGATCTTCAACAACTGAATCGCTAAAGTTGATCGAAGGAGAGGTGGAATGTTGGACAAAGATATTGGCGAGTGAGAAGAATGATCTGCAGCAAGCATTAGAAAAGGAGATGGATAGGCGGTCAAATGAATGGGCTTCTATGCTGGAAAAAATTAGGTCCGAGGAGAGGAGGATGAGAAAGAGGGTCCAAGATCTGGCAGAGCAAAATGTACTATTGCAAAAAGAAGTTTCATCTCTAAATAACCAGAAAATTCTAGTAAAAACTCAGGTGAGTGAATCTGCGCAATGTATGGATGATTTTAGGATGAAATTAGGAGATGCAGAGAATGAAATTATGCAGTTAAGGGAATCCCTGTCAGAATCTATCAAGAAAGCTAAACAAGCAGAAGATGACCTAGATTTAATGCAGAGGAGCTACAGGGAAAAGGAAAGGGAAATTTCTGAGTTGCAGAAATCAGTTCTCCGACTGCAGCGACTGTGTAGAGGTCAGGAAAGAACAATTGGTGGATTATGGAGAGGATTGGAAAATAAGATAAATGATTGTGCACAAGACAAAGATGCTTATATCACTGAGCTACAAAAGGAACAACTCCGATTAGTTGGTGTGGAACATGCCTTATGCAAGGATTTAACGAATTGCAGGTGGGAAGCTGATGATCTGAAGCACGAGAACACCAACCTTCTGGAGAGGCTGCGAAGCAAAGAGAAAGGTACTAGCATTGGGTTGATCAAACTTGATCAAGAACTTTGGAACCGCCTTGATCAGCTGCAAGTTCAAGCATTCCCACTGCTGGATGAGAATGTTCGCCTTTCTTTCAAGCTGTTGTATGATGTTCAAAGGAAATTTTCCGATTTCAATGCATGTGAAATAAATGAAGGGGAACATTCAAAGAGTATGTCAGCAACTGGACAAGAATGGGATCATGTCCTGGAATTGGATGCGATGGCTCAAATTTTAAAAGGAAAGATTGAATCTTGGAAGAATAGTGTGTGGATGCAAGAAGAAATCTTGAAAGAAAAATCTCGTATATCCTATGATGAATCTCTCAATCTAGATGTAGAAAATCCAGAGGCATATCAACAGGAGGAACAGCATAGAGAGGTAATTAGTGTTATTTATTTTGTTATTTTAGGGAGTGTTCATTAACATGGTTTTGTGATCAACCAATATTCTTCATTGCTATTTTAGAGTGAGGAGGGGTTCAATCAACTGAAACAAGAACTTAAGCCAAAACTTTACTAGTCAAGATTCTACGGGAAAAATTATGTTCCAATGTGGCTGATGTAGAACAACTTGAGGATAAAGTTGCAACTTTTGAAAGGAGTCAAGAGGTTTTGAGAAGTAATATTGAAAGACTACAGGGTAGGCTCACTTTCTCAAACCAGAAAGAGAAAGAGTTGGAACTTCTGGTATGTGTTGCCATGCTTTCAATTGCTTATATTTAGGATGTCAAACAGTTTGTAAAACGGAAGGTTAACTTACTTTTGAAGAGCATTATGTTTAATTCAGATAATGAGCACTAATGCTATGATATATTTTATCTACAGCTTGGAGAGAAGGAGAATACCATAAGATGTTTACAAACTGACTTACCAGAATGTCACAAAGAACTGATGTTGTTAAGAGCGGAGATACCCAAAGTTTCAGAAGAAAGGGATGGATTTCAGCAAGATGCAGAACAACTTACCTTGCAAAACATTAAACTCATTGCTGAAGTCGGAACGCTTAAATTCAGAATAAACAAACTAGATGAAGATGTATTAGTTAGGGAGGGACAGTTGTCGATTTTGCAGGAAAGCATAAAGGCAAAGTTTTGTAGAAAACAGTAGGAGTGTCTGAGTTCATTCCTTTTTCCACTGGCATGCAATTTTCAACATTCTTGGTGGTTGTATTCTAATTCTCACAAGTGTACCATAGCTGATTTTGAAATAGTTTCTAAGCACATTTAGCAAGAATTCCTTTTATGTTCAGTGAATCTCTATGTTAAATTTTTTAATTTGAAGATAATATTAGAGGCATTCTGAGACATTAATATTAATACTGATTATAAGAAGACTTCAAGTTCCTGTATTATGTTAAAGGAAAGGTCTCGGTCTCGGTCTCTATCTCTATTTCTATTTCTATCTCTATCTCTATCTATAGCTAATATTTTATTATGTCGAGAGGTGTTCTACAATAGTATATGTGTTGAACAACCCATGTACAGAAAAGTCCATAACTAGTAAATTAAACCTATTGCCACTTGTACCATTTGTTGTGATTTGCATGTAATTATTATTTTTTGTATTCCAATCAAAATGGAGAGGAGGTCGATAATTAAGATGGTGTGGATTTGTAACCAACAGTACAAGAGTGGTTCCTGAATTGATACAAGATATCTCACGCCCTCACATGACCTCCACCTAGTTGTTTCCTTTATCTGTGACTCTCTATGGCATTGACAAAACAGAATTCTGAACAGAAAGTTTGTCAGAATTCTTAGATTTATCTAGCCACATACAAGGTTTGTCATGTGTTCTGAGGTTTCTATTAAGGGTTCAATATTTACATGGTGATCGTTGACCACCTTCTCGATCAATATCGTAGATCATTGATCTATAAAGTGTATAGGTTATCTAAAAGGAAATGAATGTTTATTTAATAACATTAATTCTATAAATAGGTTAACCATTTTCCAATTTTGCAAATTTCAAGACCAACTCGATTATGAAAATTAAATTGAAAGCTAATGAAAAATATTGAATATAAATTTCAATAGTCGTCTATACCAATTTCCGTTTAAAATGAGTACATATTAATTCAATTAATGATTACATTATACCAATTAATCAATGAACCTTTAACTAATTAATAAATCTAAAGGAAACATTATTTAATGATATTAAATCAATGATTATAATGAAATATTATATATATAAAATTAATTAATAATTATAATATATTAATCAATTAATATAGTTATTAATTAATTAATAAATTATAATATATTAATTAATAATATATACATATTATATAATTAATAATATTGAACATTTTGTAATTAATAAAATAATAAATAAAACATTGCTAAAATAATAACTATCTATTGTTATTAACAAAACATTAATTTCAAAATAACATAATTAACTAACAACCTAAACTAACTTAACAATAAACTAAACTACCTAAACAACCTAAGCTACTTCCTATCTCCCTAGCTTCCTAGCCTAGCTCCCTATGCCACTTCCTAGCTCCCTAGGAATCTCCCCCAATCCACGTGCCCAAGATAAGGAGTCAACATCACAAGGCAAGGAAGAGGGTGCGCTATTTAAGGGGGTTGAAAAGGTCTCCCAAAAGTTGGCGCCATTTAAGGGAGGGGACAAGAGTATTAAAGCATGGGAGTGCGCCCCCATGCTAAGCTAAAGGCAAGGTATGAAAATTAAATTGCAAGCTAAGTGCGCCCCCATGTAGTTTGTTTGGATCAAGCATGATCATTGTTTATTGGCTGAAGACAAAGGGGGAGTGTTGAAATTTCTGGGCATTTTTTTTTGTCTTGCAGCCCTTTTTGTTGACTCTCTAGAAGTTTTTTTAAATTATTCTCCACAGCTGGCAGCTACCTGAAATTGGAGTTATTGCTTGAAAAAGGATTTGATTTTGGGATTAATCTTTTTTCTCCCAGGCTGGAGCAGTTATTGCAAATTAGATTTTTTGTGGAAGACTTACCTGTTGTGTGGGTAAATTTATGTGTGACCTGCTTGGCAAGTTTGAGACAAGCGTATAATACCTTTTGTAGTCTTTAGTTTTGTAAGAAGTTTTGGAACAACAGTGTTATGTTTTGGAGTTTTTTATTGCAGCAGCAAAGAGAGGAAGTTTGATACTCTGTTTCAATAGAGAAATTACAGCAGCAACTGTTTTGGTTTGTGCATGCTTTGTTGAGCAGTGATTGCTCCAAGCATTTTGTAAGAGCTCTCATAAAGCTCCATTTAGTTTATTTCAGAATTGTAGCTAGTGTGATGCAAAGTAATTTTCAATTTTAATAGAAATTTAAATCCTTCTCCAGCTGCCCTGTTTTGTCTCCATTTTATTTCTTATTTTGTTGTGCATTTTATCAGAGTTGCAAGTCTCTGTTTTGGCTCTGTTTTTAGGAATTTCCATTGGTTGAAAACAGAGCATTTTAGAGCATTTTCAGAATTTAGTTTCATTCTAAATTCTTTACATGGTATCAGAGTTGATTGGCCTTCATTCCTTGTGAGTTTAGGCAATTGTTTTTTCTGGGTAGTTGTTTATCTTGCAGAGGAGACATGGCTGGAGAAACTGGAAAAGTATGGCAGCAGCCACCATCATTTAATGGTGCTAACTATGAAATTTGGGCAAGGAAAATGAGAACAATTCTCATAGCAAATGATTTGCAGGAGCTTGTCTTTGATGATTTTGTAGATGTAACCAATCCTGCCACTTATGCAGCCCTTACAAACAATCAGAAGAATGCTTTGAAGGAGCTGAGAAGAAAAGATGCAAAGGCTTTAAGTCTTATTGAAGCATCCTTGACAGAGGCATTATTTCCCAGAATTGCAGCAGTCACTTATGCAAAGGAAGCTTGGGACATCCTAAGCACAAGTTTTAAAGGGACTGATTCAGTCCGCATTGTGAAACTTCAAATGCTCCGTAGAGATTTTGAGAGTCCCTTCATGAAGGAAAATGAGACCATTGCAGATTTCAGCACAAGGGTCTCTACTTTGATAAATCAGTTGAAGATAAATGGAGAAACAATCACTAATCAAAGAGTGGTGGAGAAAATCTTGAGGAGTCTTCCCTCTAGATTTGATATGCTTGTAATCTCCATTGAGCAAGCTAAAGACCTCTTAACATTAAGTGTTGATGAGTTAATGGGTTCTCTTCAAACCCATGAGCAAAGAGTTAAAAGATCTTCCGGATCTTCCCAAGAACAAGCTTTTAGAGCTCAAGGAAATACAAGAGGCAGGGGGAGAGGAAGAAATAGCTCAGGAAGAAACTCAAGAGGTAGAGGTCATGGTAATTCAAATCAAAAAAATGCTGGAGCTGAAAGTTCAGGCATAACTAATAACTATGAGGGAGCCAGTAGCTCTCAAAATACTTCCAGAGGAGGAAGAAGCTCCAACAACTCAAATAAGAGTAATGTTGAATGTTATTATTGCCACAAATTTGGGCATTATGCAAGTGAATGCTGGAAAAAACAAGGTGATCAGTCAAAGCAAAGTGCAAATGTGGCTGATGCAAATGTAGAAGGAGGAAATAATTCCACCGCCTTCATCATGTGCAACATTGGTGAAGAGGGCAGCCTTGAAGTTTGGTACTTGGACAGTGGCTATAGCAACCACATGAGTGGTAATGAAAGTCTTTTTTCTTTCATTGATAAAAATTATAAGTCTGAAATAAAATTGGGAAACAATGTAATTATTCCAATTCAGGGAAAATGATTAATCATTATCCGCACTAAGCAAGGTGAGAAGAAAGAAATGCAAAATGTTTATTTTTCTCCTGGGATGAAGCACAATCTAATGAGTCTTGGACAACTCATTGAAAATGGATACAAAGTGCAAATGGAGAATGACAAATGTGTCATTCATGAGAAAGATGGAAGTAAGAAAACTGTAGCAGCAATTCAATGACAAAAAACTGAATGTTTCCATTGAAGATTGAGACATGTTTTTCATCTCAATCAGCCCTTGCATCTTTCAAGCAAGTGTGTACAGCTGTACAACAAAAAACAGCCTTCAAGAGCATGATTGAAGACCCCTCCAAGCTATGGCATTTAAGGTATGGACATCTTGGCTATGCTGGTTTAAATTTATTGTCCAAGAAAAGAATGGTAGATGGTTTACCAAGTATTGTAGAGTTTAATAGCAAATGTGAGGCTTGCATTTTGGGTAAGCAACATAGGCTTCCCTTTAATTCTGGTAACTCTAGAAGGGCAAGAGCACCATTAGAGTTGGTGCATACTGATTTAGTAGGCCCTATGAAAACTACTTCCATTGGGGGGAGTACTTATTTTATGACATTCATAGATGATTTCAGCCATAGAACTTGGGTTTATTTTTTGCAAAATAAATCTGATGCATTTGATAAGTTTCTTGAATTCAAAGCCCAAGCTGAAAAAGAAAGTGGACATTATGTCAAAGTTCTAAGGTCAGAGAGAGGGGGGGAGTATACCTCCAATGTTTTTGTAAATTTTTGCAGGCAAAATGGCATAAAAAAGGAGCTTATAGCCAGTTATACTCCGTAGCAAAATGGAGTGGCTGAAAGAAAAAAATAGGACCATAGTTGAAATGGCGAGAAGCATGATGAAAGAAAAAGTACTCCCAACTGAATACTGGGGAGTGGCTGTAGCAACAATAGTTTACTTGATTAATAGAAGTCCTACAATGGCAGTCCGTGATAGAATTCCTCTTGAAGCATGGGCAAAGAATAGATGGACAGTTCATCACTTAAGAGTGTTTGGGTGCATAGCTTATGCACATGTGCCAAAAGAGCAAAGACAAAAGTTGGATGACAAGGGTGTGAAATGTGTTTTCACTGGTTATAGTTCAGAATCTAAAGCATACAGATTGTATAACCCAGTCACCAAGAAGATCATCATTTCAAGAGATGTACAGTTCATTGAAGATGAATCATGGGATGGTTCGGTGAACATGACATCAAGCACTTCATCTCAAGTGCCTATTCTTAATGAAGTTGATGATGTTGATGACCATCATGATGATGGAGCAGCAGATGCAAATGGCTTCCAACAACTTCCAATTCAACCAACACATTAGAGTAGCAGTAGCAGTAGTGAGAGTTCTAATCCTACTTTCACCTCCCTTTTACCAAGAAAGACTAAGAGTCTAAGGCAAATTTATCAAGATGAAAGGTATGAAGAAGGTGTTGATGAAAACATAAATTTTGCATTGTTTTCTCATAGTGATCCAATTTATTTTGAGGATGCTGTGAAAGAAGAAAAATGGTGTAAAGCCATGGATGAGGAAATAGATGCAATAAAAAAAAATGAAACATGGGAGCTTACTGATTTGCCACCAAATAAGAAAGCCATTGGTGTCAAGTGGGTTTGTAAGACTAAGTGCAATGCTGAAAGAAAAATTGATAGGCATAAAGCACGTCTAGTGGTCAAAGGGTACAAACAAAAGTATGGTACAGATTATGATGAGACCTATGCCCCTGTTGCTAGAATGGAGACCGTGCGAGCTATCATAGCAATTGCAGCCCAACACAAATGGAAGGTTTTTCAAATGGATGTTAAGTCCGCCTTCCTCAATGGTGAATTGAAAGAAAAAGTTTATGTGGAGCAGCCACCCGGCTATGAAGTTCCAGGAAAAGAAAAGAAAGTATGTAGGCTGAAAAGAGCTCTTTATGGGCTGAAGCAAGCTCTAAGAGCTTGGTACAGCAAAATTGATTCCTATTTATTGAAGAATGGCTTTTGCAAAAGTGAGAGTGAGCCTACTCTTTACATCAAGGCAGACGATGGTAATCTTTCAATTGTTGTCTTGTATGTAGATGATTTAGTTTTTACTGGGAATGATAAACTCCGTATTGCTGATTTTAAAAAGGCTATGAAGAATGAGTTTGAGATGTCGGATTTAGGCCTTCTTAAGTATTTTCTAGGCATAGAAGTAAAACAAATACATGATGGAATCTTTATTTGTCAAGAGAATTATGCAAATCAGATTTTGGAAAGATTCAGAGTGCTAAAGAGCAAGCCTTCTCCAACACCAATGGTTGTAGGTGTGAAATTGAGAAAGGAAGATTGCAGCAGCAATGTGAATCCAACTTTGTTTAAAAGTTTAGTTGGAAGTTTGATGTATTTAACTGCTACAAGACCAGACATAATGTATGCAGTGAGTTTGATTTCAAGATTTATGGAAACTCCAAAGGATACTCATTGGCAAGCAGGTAAAAGAATTTTGAGGTATGTCAATGGAACTAAAAGTCATGGAATTTTGTATGCTATTGACAATCAATTTAATTTAGTTGGTTACACAGACAGTGATTGGGCAGGAAATTTAGATGACAGGAAGAGCACTTCCGGGTATGTGTTTAACATGGGTTCTGGAGCAATTTCATGGTCTTTTAAGAAGCAACCCATTGTTGCTCAATCCACAGCTGAAGCTGAGTACATTGCAGCTAATGCTGCAGCATGTCAAGCCATTTGGCTAAGAAGAATTTTAGAAAATTTGAATGAGAAACAAAAAAAAGGAACCACACTACTTTGTGACAATGTTTCCTCAATTGATTTAGCAAAGAATCCTGTTTTTCATGGAAGAAATAAGCACATTGAAATCAAGTATCATTTTATCAGAGAATTAGTTGAGAATGGTGAAATAAAAATAGAGTTTTGTAGGTCTGAGCAGTAGCTGGTAGACATTTTCACCAAGCCTTTAAACATTGCAAGTTTTGAGCGCCTAAGGAGAAATCTTGGTGTAGTTTGTTTAGATCAAGCATGATCATTGTTTATTGGCTGAAGACAAAGGGGGAGTGTTGAAATTTCTGGGCATTATTTTTTGTCTTGTAGCCCTTTTTGTTGACTCTCTAGAAGTTTTTTTTTATTATTCTCCACAGCTGGCAGCTACCTGAAATTGGAGTTATTGCTTGAAAAAGGATTTGATTTTGGGATTAATCTTATTTCTCCCAGGCTGGAGCAGTTATTGCAAATTAGATTTTTTGTGGAAGACTTACCTGTTATGTGGGTAAATTTATGTGTGACTTGCTTGGCAAGTTTGAGACAAGCGTATAATACCTTTTGTAGTCTTTAGTTTTGTAAGAAGTTTTGGAACAGCAGTGTTATGTTTTGGAGTTTTTTATTGCAGCAGCAAAGAGAGGAAGTTTGATACTCTGTTTCAATAGAGAAATTACAGCAGCAACTGTTTTGGTTTGTGCATGCTTTGTTGAGCAGTGATTGCTCCAAGCATTTTGTAAGAGCTCTCATAAAGCTCCATTTAGTTTATTTCAGAATTGTAGCTAGTGTGATGCAAAGTAATTTTCAGTTTTAATAGAAATTTAAATCCTTCTCCAGCTACCCTGTTTTGTCTCCATTTTATTTCTTATTTTGTTGTGCATTTTATCAGAGTTGCAAGTCTCTGTTTTGGCTCTGTTTTTAGGAATTTCCATTGGTTGAAAACAGAGCATTTTAGAGCATTTTCAGAATTTAGTTTCATTCTAAATTCTTTACAGTTTCATATGGCATAATTTTATCTTTCCAATACTCCTGCCCATGTGGGACCTCAACATATGGGTCTTCGATTGCTGCTCAACTTTTTATCAGTGGAAACTCTCGAATGGAAACTGGTAGGAATGTTGGTCCCATATAATGGAAATTTAGTAGTTGTAAAATCTGGTTGGAAGTTGAAAGGGGATTTTGTTTCTCGTATATTTTGAAACCTCTGGATTGTTTCTGATGATTTTGTTCCAAACTTATTTTCTGGGGTTAAAAAGTTTTATTCAATGATGCTTTAAATCTTAATATGTTTTCCTATTCGAGTCAGATCAGATAATATAAATTTACAAGGAAAAGCAATGGTCGAGTACATAAAATCCTACATTGCAGGATGTGCCTCCTGCAGTCTGGATGCGGATGCGCCTGTGGATGCGTATGGATGCGGATGCGCCGATGCGTCTGGATGCGGATGCGTCTGGATGCGGATGCGTTTGTGGATATGGCTTATTAGCATATTTTTGAACTTTCAATTCCCATTTGGCATTGATCAATGTTGAAGTTGGAGTTGACTGAGAATTACTTCTTGCTGTAATTTTTCGCAGAGTTTGAGCCATGGAAGCATCTAGAGTCTGAGGAAGTTAGCTTTCTAAGAATAAATTAATATTACGGGTGGTCTGATCCATGATAAATAAATCAAACACTGGCATTCATAAGACTGGTTGAAAGAAAAGTCTTTTCTTTGGATAGTGATGCAGAACTAATTCTTACAGTGGATAACTTTTCGAACAGATACTCCTATTATACTCATACAATTGTTTTTGTAGAGTCATTTCTCAAGTCAGACATAAGCCATTTTTGTCTAATGAGTCATTATGTAATCCTCGTCTTCCAAATAATTGGATTCTGAGCTCTAAGCATCTTTTGTTGGCTACGCAATGACACTAATTGCACGAGAAATGGGGAAGATGGTTGAAATGAAGTGCTTGTGTACACTTTGCTCAAATTGTCAAAAGTGGTAGACATGATTCAAATGACCTGCGTGTGTACAATTTGACCAAAATCCAAAAGTGGCAAAAGCTTTTGTTTGTCCAAATTGCCAGAAATGGCAGAAATGACAGAAGTTGTAAAGGAGGTCAAAAGGTGCAATTTTGGTATATAGTTGGAAAGTGACATATGGCCCCCTAAGTCTCAATGTTTTAGCATGAAATTTAAAGAAAAAGATAAAGAGTAAAAACACCATAAAATCAGGGATGCTATTATTTTTGGAAGAATTCCTTTTTCATAAAATAAAAATAATGATCTATGTCCTTGAGATATGAAGGGGATCTTAGATAATTTTGTTTAAATATCGCTATAAGTTTTAACTTTTAAGGTTGACCTAGTTTGTGGATTTTTAAAACTGGTAAAATGTCAAATATCAAGCTGATAAGTAGGAGATATTTTCCATAGCAAGTCAAATTGTGATATTGCTATCAAGATTCAATTGTGTAGTTTTTTGAGTCAAACTCTTTGACCCATGTTTCACGAGTAGTGGTTCACAAGATCCCATCTCCCATGAGAATGAATGAAACACTTAGCACTCATTGCATCTAGGTGATGCTCACAGAGGTGAAGCGCCATGACTTTCCAAGATGTCATCCATCCTAGTACTACCTCAGCTCGAGCGCTCTTAACTACGGAGTTTCCTCCATGGGTAAGTCCACTTAGCTTGCAACCTCATTTGCAAAGCCTTTAGGAAGTGTTGTGCCTTATGAACCATTCATTAGAAATCCCCTTAAGCTCATCAATTGATAAGTAGGAGATATTTTCCATAAGAAGTCAAATTGTGATATTGCTATTAGGATTCAACTGTGTAGCTTTTTTGAGTCAAACTTATTGACCCATGTTTTATGAGTAGTGGTTCACAAGAACTCATCTCTCATGAGAATTAATGGAACACTTAACATTGATTGCATCTAGGTGATGCTCACATATGTGAACCACAAAAACTTCTCAAAAGGTCACCCATCCTAATACTACTCCAGCTTAAAGAACTTAAGACAAACATTATTTTTCATTATTATTATAGACAAACATTCAAATTATTAATAATCTCATTATATTTTAATACATTCCTAAAATCATTATAAAAGTAATAGAGCCATTTTCTTCATCCATATCAAAGTGACGAAGAGGCCCCACAACTTCTAGAACCTGTGCATGACAATTATATTTAAACCCAAATGTTCTCTATTATTACTTAATAAGCTCCGTTCTTCAGGTTGTCAATCAAAGCTCTACCTAGACTCCAAGCCAAACGTTGACTCTAAAATTACAAGGGTCCCTAAGAATTTATAACGAAGGGTGGTTTTTCTTAATGACTTTTACTATTAATAACTATTTTTATAATATAATAATACATTCTTAAAAAAATTAGTGGAAGGAAGGCATATTTGCAAAGTTTAGCAGTCTGAAATAGAGGTAAGGGTAAAGTTGAAAGAACACTAAGAAAACAGAGGGAGCACTGAGCAGAATCCCTGGAATTTTTGGAAGGGGGAGTATGGGAGTAAGAATCTCGATCCTCATGATTATACCTAGTAGAATGATTACATTCATGTCAAAAAGATTTAATCAGAGTTTGTAGAATGATAACATTCATATCAAAAGATTTTTCTTTGAAAATTATGATATTATTATTATATCATTATTAGAATTCAACTATAGACATTTTAAATCAAACTCATTGATTCGATAATAACAAGCATCTGATCCCCAATTCTGCAATTTGAATGACATCCATTGCAGTTGAGTTTCCTAAAGCCATTCACAAAGAAAACTACAAAGAAATAAACATGGAACTAGGTTAATCTTGGACCATGAAAACTGGAACATATCATAGTTTCAATTTGTCGACAGATATACAAGTAAGAGCCCATGATGGCAATCAAAACAGAGGTCCAATAACACAAACTAATGACAACATACCCCAACAAACTATCATAGCACACCAAATTCAAACATTTCATTGACACCCAATAGACTTGAGTGTCTTAAAAACTTGCACAGAGAAACATGGAATTCATCAAACTCCATGAAAACTGCAGACAAAGAAACATGAAATCATATCCATATGTTGAACACATCTACAGGGATCCTGAAACAGCATCTTGAAGACCTTTAATGGCGGCAGTCAAGACAGAGCTGAAGTTACCCACAAACTCCTGCTGGGACTGCCCTTCAATTGGATTGAGCTGAAAAGACCATTTGACAAAACACTTGTCCTCTTCCATTCCCTCTGTCACTTGCAGAGTGGCTTCATACCCATTAATTCCCTCCACGTTGGTGTCGATAATACTATAACTGTAACAACGATTAGTGCAGTCCAGGGATGTGAGTTTTTCTTTGGCCCAAGAAACTTGATCTGCTGAAGAGGGAAAAGAAATATAGCGAACACAGCCAGGGCCTTGGGCTGGCGTTCCCTCCACTCTTTCGCATACCAGCAAGCTGGGCTGCCAATTTTTCAGTCCACAGAAATCGATCAGAAAATCCCACACGCGTTGCGCGGAGGCTGTAATAGGAATATTAATAGAGCCCTGCCATCTTCAGGTCTCCATTATTTTGCATATAACACGGTTTGAAATGGCGAGAGGCAAAGAGGAAATATAAATGAAAAACAAACGACGCGCAGGGAATCTAATGCCAAAACAAACGATTCCTGGAGCGGGCGGCCACGATAATTAAAGGGATTGCCTATTTTTTAATTCTTCTTTCCTTGAATTGTGGGACCATGTTTTCAGGAGCATCTGTAATTGTATTCTTTCACTTTGAAATCACAATGAAGGCATGGCATCAATTTATTAAAAAAATAATAAAAAAGATATATATTGTTAGGGAAGGGTAATTTTTTTTTAAAAAATATCTTGTATGCAAACTTTCTTCCATAAAAATTACAATTTGGTATGAAAACTTTCTTATAGAAAAACAAGAATTAAGATTGCTTTGACATTGAGACAAGAGCAATGAGATCATTTAAAGAAATAATATTGTAATAAATTGATTTAAAGTAAAATTATATAATTTTTTTTTTGTTGAAGGTTCAGTATGATGTCAACCTCATTTTTTATGGCGTCGGAGCCATGCACTCAACAAGATTTGATCTTTGGTGGGCTAATTTAGAACCATTCAACTTCACTAGTAGACCAAGGACCCATTGACAAATTATATAGTATTTTGATGTCAAATCATGTTGTTATATGTAATAGACCACAACATTTTAATATTAGATGTTTAAGATGTAAAAATGTTTAATAAGCATTATAAATTGAGTTGATCATTAGAAAGTGATTTTATTTATAATATATTTAAAAAATATTTTATAGTTTTCTTTTGAATTGTAGAGTCAAAAATCACATTGTTAGAAAAAGACAATATATTTACTTGTTTAATATTTTGTATGCTAATTTTCTTCCTCAATAATAACGATTTATATGTGAACTTTCCTCGACAAGAGTAATAGTTTAGATTTTATCTCCAAATTGAGACAAGAGAAAGAGATCATATAAAGAAACAAACCACTAATATTGTAATGAATTAATTTAATATAAAATCTCATTCAATATTTTTAATGTCAAATCATGTCATTTCATATGATGGGTCATAGATTTTTAATGAGTATGTTCCTAAGATGTAAAAAAATCTAACATGACATATAAAATTGAACAAACAACTAGAAAATGCTTTTATATAATATTTTTAAAAATTTATTAATAATTTTTTTGAAATGTAGTCATCAATAATAAAATAGACAATTTAAAAAATATGAAAAACATATATATGTAAATGATCTTTTGATCATAGTAATGGAGTGATAAGATAGCAAATAATTTGAAGCAATTGAACTTGAGTTATTTGATCTATGAGTGATGGTGTTCTATCAAGTTATTATAATACAACCTTTCCCTTTCAATTCTTCATGTTCTCTTTAATATTCTATTTGTAAACCATTATTACATAGAAACAAAGAATTCCTAAAAAACTCTTCGACATATATTATTAGGTTCATTGCATTATCATTAGTTCATCCTTAGACTCATTTTATTAGATTCACTCCAATCACATTATCCATTTAATTGCATCCATAATATAGACACAATAGACTATGCATCAAATGAAAAACCCATACATACAAATCATATGCCCATAAATTTATCCATCTAGTCATTAAACCACATATGTCCATACATGCATAATCCATCCACAAATAAATCCATAATCCATCCACAAATACATCCATAAAAATGACATGTCCATCATATCTATAACATATACATCCATATCCCTAATTCACACTTACATAACTATACATATCCATGCATCTATCCATATGTATAAAACACATCATTCATACATGACCATAAATTATTCATATACATCATATCCTGCATCATACACTATTAGTACCATATGCATAATCATAAATCATAATCTCATAGGCATCGTCATCATATCTAGTATATAGTTATCATCACATACATTAAACGTGTCAGTAGTATCATATACATCCTAAGCATCAATAATAAACCATAATTACTTGTCCATAATAACAGTTCATAAACTATAATTAGAGTCCATACGTAGTTGCCACCAAAATGTCACATATATACATATACATATACATATACATACACATATGCATAGGCATATACGTATACGTATACATATACATATACATACACATATGCATATGCATTTACATACATACATACATACATACATACATACATACATACATACATATATATATATATATATATATATGTATGTATATATTATATATATATATATATATATATATATATATATATATATATATATATATATATATATATATATATATATATATATATACATACATACATACATACATACATACATACATACATATACATATACACATATATATACATGTACACATATACATATACATCTGCATATACATATACATATACATATGCATATACATATACATATACATATGCATATACATATACATATACATATACATATACATATGTACACACACACATGTACACACACATATATAGATAATGAGTCATGGTACATCAATGTCATCAGAAAAATGTTTAACTATACATGTATGAGAAGGCTATCTCTTGCTCTCTAGTGAGTGGAGGGTCCTACTCCTCCCCCTTCTAGTGGTTGTGGTGGTAGAAAAGGACCTCTAATTGATCCCCTATGCATATGATCTACTAGTTTTCTCTCTCTTCTTTCTCTCTATGTACTTAGAGAAACTTAGAGCTCTCTGATCTATTGGCACTACCTCCTTGTATAGTCTCTTGTAATAATGTGACTCCCTCATTACCCTCCCATCTCTATCTTGGAAGCTAGCATGTTAGCAAGAACCTATCCTAACCCTTGTTTTGCTACTACCTATTGTATTGCATCGTGCTCTTTCCTCAACTACTCTATATATTCTTGCAAGGTATTTATCTCCTCTCAGTCAAAACCTTACCCTTGTACTAACTCTTCTCCCCCTTTGATTCATCTCTCTACTCATAGAATATCACACTTTTCTCGTATCCTATCCCTCTTTGCCTCTTTCACCACTACCCTTTCCCTCTTCTAATACAGAGCTTGTATCATTTTATCTTACCCTCCCCTCAATCCTTCTAATACATCCCTTAGTACCTTCTCTAGACTAGGTTGTAGCCTCTGCCCCAATCTATGTCCTCTCCTCTAAGGTGCTTGCATTTGTACCTATGGTGGCCTTTGTGGTGGTGCTTGTAAATATCACTCCCATCTTGCCTCCTCCATATCTTCATCTCCTCCCCTCCCACCTCCTCCATCCCTCCCTTCATTTCCATCATCACCACCATTAGTCACATCATCTCCAACTTGCATTTATTATGCTACACCCATGGCTACTACAAATACCTCATTTGGCTCCAATACTACTAACAATATAAGCTATGCAAATCTCTATTGAGCCCAAACTATGGGTATGTGTAGGATCACGGTATGCCAAAAAGTGGCGATGTGAAAAAATGAACTTTTCACTAGTCCAAAAGCACACTAAAAAGATTGTTGACTTTTTAGTAGTCTTGCGTGTTAGTACACCTGGCCAAGTCAAAAGCCAAAGCACAGGCCTAATCAGATATCCGATAATATCGGATATCCGATTTTCACTAGTAAATTATATTTGTAGCCCGCGGCCGCGTTCAACATTTTCATTGTGAAAACGTTGAACACAACCAAAAGATTTTGCATATCAGAAACAATCTGATATCCGATTTTCTCCAAATTGAAAGGTAAGTTAAATTTTTAAGTTTTTATTATTTTTATTATATTTTAATTAAAATTTGTACTTTTTTTTAATAAAAACTAGGCTTTAAATGATATTCTTTATTGCTTTTGTAAATTGATTATAATTATCTATTTTGGTTTTAATTGTAATAAGACATGGACTCAAACCAATTAGAAAACCCTCCCAATAATATCGCAAATAATCTAGAATCACCTCCAAACAATCCCCCACCTTCAGAAGACCAACTAATCTCAAACCCTCGACATTTAGAGGATCTCATAGGAGACAATCTAAATCAGCTTAGAGGATATCATACGACATATGCCAATATCCCCACATTGCACCCCATGTTTTCCACGTTGAACTCCATTATTGAAAACATGGAGAAACTTATAGAGAAACATAATGTTGCACTTCTTTGGCATGATTCCATGCACACCTAGTTTGATGATGGGCTTGACTATGATCAAGTTATGAACCTAAATATAACAAAACATGACATATGTAATCTCTTTTTGGATCTCAAAACTAGTTTAAAAGTGGACCCTAAAAAACCCAAGTTGTTAATTAAATGGTGCACAAATGATGCAATATGTGACAACTTTTAGGACTGCTAGTGGATGGTTTTTGATAGACCACCCCACAACAATTTGGATGTCCCATTCTATTTCATAAAAAAATTGTATGCTGAATTTGTGCTAGGTCACAAGGTAAATTATTAGAGCATGAGATTGAACCAGGGTGTAGGCTTAGGTGCTCCTTAGGATAGGCCATGGGCACAATGGGTGAAATCATGCACATATGTCCCCCCTCTTGAGATTTCACCACATCCTATAGTGCAACATCCTGATATTTGTTGAGGCCAGCTCACAGACTATTCAAGATATTCACACCTTGAGTGATCTACTGGTTACACAGAGCATGACATTGTTGACTCCTTGTGTTGATGCTTCTGGCCCTTCCACATCCTCCATGAGCTCACATGTTTGTGTACCCCACACTTGCATTATGTGCAAGAATCTATGCTTGGGTCCCCTGAATGATAGTGATGCATATAACTACGTCTTCAAGGTGGACAATACTACACAACACACTACAGGCATTGAAGCACCTCATAAAGATGTGCATCAGGTGCATACAAAGCCATGGATTCCTACTATTGTAGTAAGAGTAAACAGTTCGCTTGTTACATTTATTTAATTTTAAACGTTCATATTTTTAGTAGAATTTTCTTATAATGATTTTTCACATATATTTTTTTATGTGTTCCATTTATGTTCAGTTGATGACATAGGAGGAGATGGCACAAGTGGAGGGGTCCACGCTTTCGGCCATTTCATTTGGCCTTGACACTTCCACGGTACATATGTTTTAATGTACTCATTGGTTTCCTTTTATTATAATAATATATACATGTGTTTTCTAATTTTTATGATCATCTTATTACATACTAATGCAGGTGTCACCAGTTGCCATTGGGGGGCAATGTGAGGGGGTTCAGGTGTCTAGTGTTGAGAAGGGGAAGGTAATTAAGTATTTTAGATTGTTTATGCATACATGTATACTTGTCAGTTGTGCGTACTCATTTTTAATTTACATGGTTTATTTGAGAGAGGGTGGTGTGTGATGATGTCGTGCGACCCTTTTTCCATGATAGAGTCATAGGCATCTCATGAATTCACAATGATAGCCCCACAGTACATATATTTGTAAAGTTATTTGTGTGTAGTTTACTATCAAGTATATATAATATGATCAAGTCATGATTGTATGAAGTATCTGTTTGAATTTTGTAGGTCACCCCTAGTTTGAGGTAGGTACAATGCCAAGGGTTTGTATCGCTAATGACTCAATCGACATTTCCTAAAGAAAGTTAAACACATGTAAGTTTTAATGTTAAGTCAGTTATTTTGTAAATATATATTTTCTACCAAGGATTTAACATTAAATAGTATAACTCGTAGATCAATCTCATGTTTGTAAACACATACAGGTTGGAGTCGACATTAGTGGCATTGTCCCTTCGCTACCAAGGTCATATATTAGGTCTCCTGTTTATGTGAGGAGACAGAGAGGCGAGGTACATGAGATTTCAATTTTAAATTTTATTTATTTATTATTGTTGACTATGATTTTGAATTTTTATTTTTTATTTGTAGAAACCATATAAATTAAGTAATCTAACTTGGGGTTTCACTTTTTTGTTTGAATGCAGGATCCATTAAAGCCAAAGAGTACTTCAAAGAGGCTACATTTTGATGATCCACCAATAGAATAGGATGTCCTAAAAACATTTGTAGTTGAACTTCTTATTTTGAGATGCCATATGACACATTTTGAGATGGCATATGCCACATTGTATCTAGATATGTTGATTTTGTAAATATGTACAGAATTATTGTTCATTTTGATATGTATGAAACTTGATGTTCAATCTAATTTGTTAATTGTGTGTTCATTTGTTCATTGTTAGTATGTAAATATTCTTGTGTGTATGTACTCATGTGTAGGATTTATACCTTAAGTATATTCATGTATATTCAAGTACATTCTTCATAACCTAAATTCATGTGTATGGGCTACGTGCATGAGTTAAGTGAATTTATGTGTATGCTTTATAATCTATGTGCTACATGTATGCTTCATGACTTAAGAAAATTTATGTGTATACTTTATGTGCTACATGTGCTAAAATGTGTAATTCATCATTTAAGTGAATTCATGATTTATGTGCTACGTTGTATTCATGTGTATCTGATGCTTTCAACCAAGAAAATCCTTCAAATTCCACTTCACAAATCTGGTTATCACCTTGTCAAATCAACTCTTCTGCAATGTAACATGTTAGAACTCTATTATACATGTCAAAGACACATAATTCCATGAGAATCAATAAGAAAATTTATGGAATGATGCTTCTACATCAAGATTTTTTTAAATTGTTATTGAGAAAACAATGACCTTTCATCCTAGGTACCAAGCCCTCCTTTCTAGGGTCTTTAAGCTAGGGCTTGTTAAAAAAGACTCTTGCAAATCTCTCTAGATCCCCCCAATGGATCTGACACATCCCTATGGACCCCAATAGCATAGATCCATCACAAAATATACTCATCCTTTGGAGTATATGCTCACAATAATGACTGGTGCTGCTTCATGCACCTTGAATAAGCATTTACCATCATTTGTGGTCTCTCCACCACCATATCTTGCATATCCCTGCAACCAAACACTATTATACAAGACACCAGTTAATTCCTTGCCTTCAAATGCTAATGAAATGATGCAATACAAACATGAAAGTGATAAAAAGACAATAGAAAATCAATTTACTCCATTTCCAATCACATACACATTCCACAATGCATTCAAATGCCCTAGTTTAATGACTGTACCCATGGGCTAGTGAACCAGTTTGTAAGAATATGATGTAGCACACAGTCCTCTGTTAACAATAATATTCAATTACGAGATTAAAAAAACACAGATTTCAAACCTTCAATATTATTCATTCATCATTGACTGCCTCTACAATTCGCTGCAAACTCTTAAGTAACCAAAAAACTAGAAAAAATAAGAAATCCGAAAATGACCCTTTTTGGTAGTTTTTTTCCACAGGTGTTTTTTTGCCATTTTTGGTAATTTTTGAAACAACACCTAAAAAGCTGAGATTTTCCCTAAACATGCCCTTGACTAAGTTAGAATGAATTGCCAACTAATATCCGAGATTTGATAACATAAACTTGAATTTATTACAAAATAGAACTTTCTAAAAACTAGAGAAAAAACACTAAAAGCTAAATTCGAAGCCTAAGATGAAACTTTCAGCTCTTGAAAATGTGCTAAAACGGGCCCCAATCATTCAATTGACAAAACAAATGCCACCACCTGAGGCACGCACTTGAAATTTTTTAGCAAAAACCCAGACTTGAGTCAAAAGTTATGTCCTCTGGAAGTTTCTGTATGAGATGATGACCTACAGAGGGCCCTGCATCATTCTCCCCTTCTTTAAAGGAATGCAACTCCTACAAGTGGTTGTCTGTGAATTGCTGCAACTTTGTGGGGTCCAATTTCATCACTTCGCATTCTGAGATCTAGGTGTTATCTATTGTTGGTAATCCCTCCCACTGAATCAGGTACCTATTATAATGACCATTCCGGGTGACTGTAGACTGCTTGTCAAAAATGTGGGCAATCTGTTCCTTCTTTTTTCTTGGAAGGTGGTGATTCCAATCCACCTCATCTATATTGGCTGGCTCAGGTAGTTCTCCATGAAATGCATATAAATCAGAAACATTAAAGACAGGAGAAATGTCCAGATCATCTGGTAGACAAACCTCATAAGCATTATCATTGATCTTCTTCAAAATTTGGCAAGGACCTATCTTTTTGTATTTCAGCTTATGATATGTGCTAGTGGGAAATCACTCATGTCGCAAGTACACCATCACCAAATCACCTACATTAAATACCTGTCTCCTTCTACTGGCATCTGTAGCAGCCTTATATCGCTCATTGGTATCTTGTAATTGTTAGCTTGTGGTGACTAATCAGGAAAGTACTATCCAGGAAAGTACTGTACACTTTTCCTCCCGACCTCGCCGGGGTTCTACTTTTTAGTTATTTGGGCCGACTACTTATAACTCATTCTAACCCTAAAGCGAGAAAATATTGGATAATATGGCTTAGGGTTAGGGATTTTCATGATGTATGATTTTAGTACTTGCGGTAGAATTCGGCTGTAAGGGATTACGGATTGTAATCAGGTTGTAATCAATGGATAATAATAATATTGGACTCGCTGTTGGTGGACATAGCCCAGGGATTGGGTGAACCACGTTAAATCTGTGTGTCTTGTGTTCTATTCTGTGTGGTTTATTATTTTCTGATATTAGTTATATTTGCACATAATTGTTATTTCTGCCTTGTTAATCCTAACAGTAATTTACTCCTCACATCTTGTTGAAGTTGTTGAAGGTGTTCAGCAGATGCTTCCCCATCATTGCTAATTCTGTCTTGCACAGGGAGTTGTACAAGGTCCAAAACACCTTGAGGATTCTTGCCATATACGATCTAAAAAGGAGACTTTCCAGTTGATCTGTTAACAAAACTGTTGTAAGCAAACTCTACTTGAGGTAATGCTAAGTCCCACTGCTTGGGCTTTTCACCAACAATACACCGTAACAGGTTTCCCACACTCCGATTGACTACCTTAGTTTGCCCATTAGTTTGGGGATGATAGGCACTGCTGAATTGCAACTGTGTTCCCATCTTCTTCCATAAGGTCCTCCAAAAATGACTCAAAAACTTAGTATCCCTGTCAGAAGTGATAGTCTTTGGAATGCCATGGAGTCTAACAACTTCTGAGAAAAATAAGTTGGCTATCCTGGTGGCATCATTAGTCTTTTTACAAGCAATAAAATGAGCCATCTTAGAGAATCTATCAACAACTACAAAGATAGAATCTGTACCTCGCTGGGTGTGGGGAAGCCCCAATACAAAATCCATACTCACATCTATCCATGGCTCGATGGGTACAGGTAGAGGTGTATACAATCCTATGTTTTGGGAGTGACCCTTAGCCACTTGATAGATTCTGCACCTTGCCACATACTTAGTAACATCCCTTTTCAGCTTTGTCCAGTAGTACTTGTCTTCAACTAAGGCTATTGTCTTGTCCTTCCCAAAGTGACCAGCCAAACCACCACTATGAAATTTCTGAATAATATTTTCCCTCATGGACCCAACTGGTATACAAAGTTGTTTCCCTTTAAAGAGGTAACCATCCTGCATAAAGTATTCTCCTCTCATGTGATCCAAAAGATTAGTTGCTGGTTCTTTAATCTTCTCTATAATTTCCCAAAAATAATCATCAGCCTCATACAAAACTTTAATAGCATCAAAAGCAATGACCTCTGATTCCATTGTAGTTATGAGTGTAACACGCCGACTTAGGGCATCAGCAACCTGATTCTGCTATCCAAACTTATGCTTCAAAACAAAATTATACCCTTGCAAGAAAGACACCCATTTAGCATGCCTACTATTCAATTTCTTTTGTGTGTTCACATATTTCAGGGCCAAGTGATATGTAAATAGTACAAATTCTTGCGGGACCAGATAATGCCTCCAATGCCTTAAGGCTTGAACAATAGCATAAAATTCTAAATCATAGGTAGAATAGTTCTTCCTTGCATCATTTAACTTTTCACTGAAAAAGGCTATTGGTTTACCTATCTAGCTAAGAACAACACCTATCCCAACATGGGAAGCATCACACTCTACTTCAAATACTTTATCAAAATTTGGAAGTGCCAATATAGGAGCTTCAATTACCTTTTTCTTCAAGAATTGGAAACTCTGTTCAACATCTGCTATCCATATGAATTCCCTTCCTTTGGTACAATCTGTGATGGGTGCTACAATACTGCTAAAATTCTAAATGAACTTTTTATAGAAGGTTGCCAATCTGTGAAAACTCCTTACCCTTGTTATGCTAGATGGACTAGGCCATTCTAGTATTGCCTTGACCTTTTCTGGGTCCATCTGAACACCATCTTCACAAATGATGAAGCCCAGAAAAGTCAAACTGTTTTGCATGAATCTGCACTTCTTTAAATTTGCACAGAGCTTCTCTTTCCTCAGTACACTTAGGATGATCCTCAAGTGTTGTAGGTGGTCTCCTTTGTTTTTTCTATAAATTAGGATATCATCAAAATAAACTACAATAAACTTACCAATGTAGGGTCATAAGATAGTATTCATCAATCTCATGAATGTACTTGGTGCATTAAAAATCCCAAATGGCATAATCATCCATTCATACAAGCCATCCCAGGTCTTAAAAGCTATCTTCCACTCATCGCCTTCACGAATACGAATCTGGTGGTATCCGCTTCGTAGATCAATCTTGCTAAAATATTTGGCCCCTGCTAATTCATCCATCATATCCTCTATATGAGGAATAGGAAACTGATACTTGATAGTAATCTTATTAATTGCTCTATTGTCAGTACACATCCTCCATGTTCCATCCTTCTTTGGGGTCAACAATGCTGGCACAACACATGGGCTCATGCTTTCTCTAACTAGGCCTTTCTCAACTAGTTCTGTTACTTGTTTGTTGAGCTCTGCATGTTGTGTTGGGTTCAGTCAATAAGCTTCTTGATTAGGAAGAGTTGCTCCAGGAATCAGATCAATATGGTGTTGTATATCCCTTTTTGGTGGGAGACCATTAGGTAGCTCATTTGGAATAACATCAAAAAATTCTTCTAGTATCTTTGCTGCATCATGTGGTATTATGCCTTCTAGTTCTTCTCCCCTTTTTACTACCAATGCATAGTAGCAACTTGTCACCTTCATTTCTTTGACAAAATCCTTTGTAGACAACATGGCCTCATTCTTCCTTTCATCCTTAAGTGGTAAGAGAGTCACTTTAGAGCCATCCTTCCAGAAAGTATATGTATTTTTCTCTCCATCGTGCATGATCTTCCTATCATACTGCCATGACCTTCCCAACAAAATATGGCAAGCATCCATAGGAACAACATCACACCATATCTCATCCTTATAGATTTTTCCTATAGTAAACCTAACCAAACATCTTTTATCAATGGTAACCTCATTTCCTTTCTTAAACCATGCAATACGGTAGGGACGAGGATGTTTCTCACATTGCAAATTTAATTTCTCTACCATTTCCTTAGCTACCATATTCTCACAACTACCCCCATCAACAATAACTTGGCATACCTTTCCGCCTGAGGTGCATCTAGTTCAGAAGATATTGGTTCAAAGCCATGATTCATCAGAGCTCTTTGCAGGGACTTCTTCCTTTTCTGGAATGATCATTGATCTCCTCATCATGAGAGTTTCTCCCACGTCTGGCAAGACTTCTTGTTCTATTCCTACTTCTATGAATTCTGGCTGAACCAGGTTCACTCTAGGTTGTCCTCCTTGATTTCTTTTTGGTGTGTTATAATTTGAACATTCAAAGGCTCTGTGTCCTTCTTCTCCACACCTAAAACAAGTGAAAGGCCTTCTCTAATTTTCCTAACCTCTTCCACTTCTGTAGCCTTGTCCTTGTTGGAACCCCCTTCCTCTTTCTTGATTTGGAGGATCTTGCCTGGTGTCTATATTTTTTTCGAATCCTTGAAAAGGATCTCCCCAACCATTATTAGAACCTCCTCGAAATGGAGTTGAGGTACCCCTTCGACCACCTCTATTCCTCTGGTTATATTGCCTATTCTGCTTTTCTTTAGCCTTTAGGGCTAATTGGTAGACTTCTTCCATACTGTTGACATGATGCATGCTCAACTCATCTTGGATGGAGAATTTTAGGCCATTCATATATCTAGCAGCCATATACTCATTATTTTCTTGATGCCCTATGCGCATGGATAACTTGTAGAATTCATTTGTATAGTCTTGCACTGAAGACAAGTTCTGTTTCAAATTTTGGAACTTGCGAAAGAGGGTTTGTGAATAATCCATGGGTAAGAATTTTTCTTTGAGCTTTTTCTCCATCTTGCTCCATGTCTTCATCTTTTCCTTTCCTTTTCTAGTTCACTCCTTTTGGAGATGATCCCACCATATCATTGCATGTCCTTTTAGTTTTGTACATGCGAACTTCATCTTCTTTTCTTCTGTCATAGGCTTCCATTCAAAAAATTTTCCCATCTCGTTTAGCTAGTCTATTAATTCTTCTAGCTTAAGACTACCAGCATAGTCTGAAACGTCAATCTTGATTGATTCACTCCTTCCTTCCAAAGCCCTAAGAACTCTATCTTCATAGCTCATTTCTTCCAACCTCTCTCCTATATATTCTTCATTTTGGTCAGCACCTCTTTGGTTTCCCTCTTCATCAGATTCATTCCCTCCTTGTATCCCTTGATTATCCATTCGTTCACTGAGTCATTCAATCTATCTTTTCATATCAAACATCAATCTTTGCATCGGTGTTACGCCTCCTCTTCCTCTTCCTCTTCCTCTTCCTCTCCTAGCCATCTTCCTGCTCTGATACCAAATGATGTAGCACACAGTCCTCTGTTAACAATAATATTCAATTACTAGATAAAAAAACACAGATTTCAAACCTTCAATGTTATTCATTCATCACCGACTGCCTCTACAATGCACTGCAAACTCTTAATTAACCAAAAAACTAGAAAAAACAAGAAATCCAAAAATTACCCTTTTTGGTAATTTTTTTCCATAGGTGTTTTTTGCCATTTTTGGTAATTTTTGAAACAACACCTAAAAAGCTGAGATTTTCCCTAAACATGCCCTCGATTAAGTTAGAATGAATTGCCAACTAATATCTGAGATTTGATAACATAAACTCAAATTTATTACAAAATAGAACTTTCTAAAAACTAGAAAAAAAACACTAAAAGCTAAATTCAGAGCCCAAGATGAAACTTTCAGGTCCTGAAAATGTGCTAAAACGGGCCCCAATCGATCTGAGATGGATTGAAAAAACAAATGCCACCACCTGAGGCATGCACCCAAAATTTTTTAGCAAAAACCCAGACCCGAGTCAAAAGTTATGGCCTCTGGAAGTTTCTATATGAGATGATGACCTACGGAGGGCCTTGCATTAGAATATAAATTTGTTTATTGATTTGGAACCATTTACATTGGTTCTCTATCACACCACTCTACATACTAAACCATACTCACCTGGATCTCCTCTAATAGATCCCCAAACACTAAAATTGACATCAACTAACTCTAAAACTACCTACAACAGTCAAAAACTGATCCTTAAGGCTTATTTTGCCAATAAGGCACTATTACACCATTTTAGCAAATTTAGTGCATTTACATCATTTGAATGGCTCTATTGGCCACATTACAATCAATGTTGACCTTGAAGGTCTTTATCAATGTTACAAAATGATCATCAAAACATTACAAACATGTTTAAAACACATTTAAAATGACCATCCTTGGTCTCTTTACATTTTCCAATGACCCTTTATGGTCATGTCCCCATATCCCTTGGAGTACCAACATCTATTCATTGTGGGAACAAACCAATGCTTCCATCACATTTGGTTGGGTAGGTTTACCATATGAATGGTCCCACTTTGCCTCTTGACATACCAGAACGCTAGCTGACATACCCAATGGTGCTTAGTGCACCTTGGGAACACTTTGGTTCAGCATGGTCATGAACGTTCTAGTGACTTCGTGTTCAAAATGAGGTTGTCACTAGCATTTAATTGCCCAATGGGAGCTAATGGCCCAGACCATTTGGTGCCAGGATGAATGGTTTGGAAGAAACCCAGTGGTGCAACTTTCAACTGACCCTTACTGCAAGTTTTGGTGTCAAGCGAGATTGGCATGCCAAATTCAAAAAAATTTGAATCTCCCAGAATGGAGAGAGGTTATTGTAGGCCTCAAAAACATAGTCCTATAGAATCTTACAGTTCATTGATACATCTCACAGGGTCTGAGATATGAGCCTTGAAAGATCGCTGCCCAATTGTACTTAGTGCACCTTGGAGGCACTTTGGTCCGGCATGGTCACGAACATTCTAGTGACTCCTTGGTCGAACTGAGGTTGTCACTATTGTTTACTTTCCCAACTAGAGCTAATGGTGCAGACCATTTGGTGCTAGGATGAATGGTTTGGAAGAAACCCAGCGGTGCAACTTTCAACTGACCCTCACTACAAGTTTTGGCGTCAAGCGAGATTGGCGTGCCAAATTCAAACAAATTTGGATCTACTAGAATGGGGAGAGGTTATTGTACAGGCATAAAAAATATGAGCTTGTATCATCTCACAGTTCATCGATAACTATCACAAGTGTACATGGAATTAAGACAATACAAATGTAAGGATAAAAAATTAAGACAATACAAATATAAGGATACAAAATTCATAGTAAGGAATCACAATTTTTGCACTTTACATGGCATTAAGATGATACAAATGTAAGAATACAAAATTAAATATGTATTTATAATCAAATGGTACAAATTAGGGTATACAAAATGTGGGCTCTTAATATTTGCAAATCAACCCCATGGGCACTTTTATATTTCAAATTTTGCATCTAATACGCATGATGAATCTCATTTTTGTTTATATATACAAAATTTTGCATCTAAATATGTACATTATAGTTAATTGTTATTTTTATATATAAAATTTGGCATCTAAATATGCACATTACAGTTGATTGTTGTTTTTATATATAAAATTTGGCATCTAAATATGCAAATTATATATCATACAAATTTATTGTATATCATTGATACAACATATTATAAATAAATATATCAATGTTATCAAAATTCTGAGATATAGAATTACTCAAAATCTTAGATACACAACAATATATAATAAAAAAGTGTCATTTCAGCTCCTAAAGTGTATAATTTTAACACATGGTACTCGATGATATCTACATTCCAATCCCTACATTCGGAAGGCACAAGAAAAGTTAATAGAGAAATTTTTTTTTTTATAGGTTGACAAAAATATTATGAATCTATAAGTAACTAAACGAACCAAAGAACATGACTAGCCAATGCATAGTGAAGTTTACCATCATAAAAGATGGGCTAATCAAATGCACACCTCGATCTTCTATATCTATCATATATGTATCCAAATGCACTTACAATCCACATAAAAAACCAATTCTATTGGCTCAAACAAATAAAGCGGAAAACTACAATTAATTTACTGAACGTAACCATAATAAACATGGAAAACCTTGCAGTGAGTTGAACTTACCTATTGAAGTGTGCCTGAAGGGTCATCTCTCTACTTGAGGCTATTCAATAATGCTTCACGATCAACAATACTAATAGTCCAAAGTTCCTTTGTCTTTGGTTTTCCTTGATGTTTCAACAACTTAACATTGGCTACTATAACAAGGTGTGAATATATGAGAATGATTTTGTGCTTCTAGTAGTCTTCAAACATAGGAATGCCATTATTTTTAATCACGTCTGTGTGCAAACATGTTCCCGCAACAACATGTGATCCTATTGGATATGTGAACATATCATCATCTGTCATTGGTTGTGCAAGTTTCTACTTTCCTCTTACACAACGTGCTAACCAGTAATCCGATCTCTCATCATTCCCCTATGGTGCAACCAATGCAAAAACATGTCCTAGTTGTAGAAGATCTAAAAGATGGTCATAATCAAGTGAACAATCCATGTCATCATTTATTATAGAGAGTGTGACAGATAAAGAAGTTAGATAATGTGGAACCTGTAATACCCCAAAAATGGGCTATAGGTTCATTAACCTCCTATATCGACACATCAAAAGAAATCGACATCAAAGTCCTAACCTAAGGCACATCGGTACATTATTGAATCTTAATTGATTATCCTAAATTCTGCATCGAGGAATATTCCTATTTTATCATAATTATCTTTAATTTAATGATTATTTGGTGATAAATCATATTTATCCTAAAGTTAATTAATTGAATATGATGAATATTTAATTAATTAATTTAATACTGCCACTTAATTATTTAATTTAATTTAATTATATTTATTCCTAATTATTATTATTTAAATTTGACAATAAATCAAACTTCCTATCATTAATTGATTAAATTCTTATTTAATTAATTAAAGCAAGTTGTCATATTTAATGATATTATTTTTGAATAAAAGTTTGATTTAATAATTGATTAACCCATAAATCAATTATTTTATTTTTAAAATCAGTTAAGTTGAGAATAAATCACTTTATTTATTTATTTAATTCATAAATATTATGCACATTCAAAAAGTAGTTAAACTTAAAATCATAAAATCAATTCAAGTTGTTTTAAAATAAACTCAACTCTAATTTGAGTTAAAAAGCTGTTTTGCATGATTTTACATGATTTATGAGTTAATTTATCTTTTGTTTCTTTGATAACTCAAAAATCAACCTGAGTTTACCTGAGTGATTTATGGCTTTTTCCATGCATCCCTAAAGCCCTAGATTTCTATAAAATCAAGGCTCAGCTCTTCATAATCATATCTTAGAATTTGCAAACTTATGCTGGCGAATTGACATCTGAAGAATTGAAGCTTCTTTTGCGAATCAACAACTTTTGTGAGATCATTCATATTTAGTATATCATTGTTAGATTAATTATATTGCATATCAGTTTTTCATATAGATTAGATTTCATATCATTTTTCATCTTATTGCATAGAAAAACCAAAAATATAGATTAATTTACATCTAATTCATATCTAGATTTTGCATTCAAATCTTTCATTTAGGTGTCATCAAGGTCACTGATCTCGATATAATTTGAGAATACATACTCGCATCTACTAGAAGGTAGTAAATTGCCTGGTTAGATTAGTTTCCATTTCACTACATGATTTTGATTTCAACTAACCTCTAATGTTTTACTGAAGTGTTGTGTCTATAGATAGGTACACAATTCACACACACATTTTTGGCACCCACCGTGGGGCCCTGAAATAGGTTTCCATTCAATTTCTATCAATTTCTATAATCTTCTTGTCATTTTCTGTTCCAAGTTGTGATTTTTAATTTTTGTCCATACAATTTTCATATGAATTTTGTCAGAAACTTGTACTAGGATATACCCACTGTTGTATGATAGTTTATTTGATTGAGAATCATACCATCAGAATCACAGTGTCATTTGGAATCTCTATTATCGTATGGTCTAGTACCCAGTGTCATACGAGTTTTTGGACTATTATCTGGGAGGTAACCCAATGTCGTACAAGTTTTAGTGCCAGGTTTCAATTGTAGTTTCACTTTTTTTAGGCAGTTTTCTAGATTTGGACTGACAACTAACATTAACAATTGAAATTTGCTATTTCTGATTGATTTCTGCTGATTTTGATTGGGAAAAAGCATGAGAATTGCTAAAAATAGGTAAGAATCTACTAAGCACATTGTGAGAAATTCAGGTAATCTTTTCAACTGATAACGTTTCAATTTGGATTAAAAAGAACTCTTGCGTGTCAAGCTTGTTTGACCTTTATTGCTTTGATATCACATATTTCATTTTGGGCTATAAAAATGAACATAGATTTTCTTTTCAGCATCTTTGTTACACATAGTAAATAGGCCCTATGAACACTATTCGTGGTTCTTGAGAGAGTGGGTTTCCAGTGAAACTCTTCTCAATGAAGGAACCCTTGTAGGTAGGGAAGATACTGAGAGCATCTCATGTTCTACTAGATTTGTGCGTCAGCTTTTGATTGATACATTCTCTCTCCAAAGAGGTTGATAGATCATGAGTGGTTGACATCATAGATCTTTGTGAGATAATCTTGGTCTTAGCGTGTCGGATTAATCTGTCTACTTTGTTTGGGTTAAAAGTGAAAAGGCTAGAGGACTATGCTCTACTCCCTTTTTGGGTAGTACCAGAAACTTAGATCCTTGAATCTAGAACCAGTCTCCATGTGGTATATTTTGTGAGTCACCTTTAGAGAGGGTTAATCATAGTGGACATTCCCTTAATTGGGTCAACCATGTTGATGGAACCTCAAGTGGTAATAGCCATTTTCACCGTGGTAGTGACAACTGCTATATAAATGTCCTTGTGGAGGAAATCTTCATAGGTGTGGTCTCTTGTTGGGCTGTCAGATCTCCCTAGCAGATCCTGAAGATTAAGTTCTTGAACTGTGTCAAAACCCCGATGTGCCTGGATTGGAGTTCGCCTTCTTGAGATCACAAAAGTTGTAGAGTCAAACCATTACTAAAAACCCTAGTGAGGCCAAATTTTTATTTTCTAGGAATATGTGCATTATTGCAAAACTTTTTGGAACATATACTGTTAGCACTCCTAGGGATTAGCACAATTCAGTCACTTGATTGTTCATGCACAGGGTTGCTTTGTCCCCTATTCATTGTTTTCTGACATGCTTGAAATCACTTGCTTGCTATTTTGCGTGCTTGCTTATCTATCTGGTTATTGAAAATGAATGAATCTACTATAACCTTCAAATCTGGACAGTAAAAATTGTAATCAATCTGAAACTAAAAATCTCAAAAATTGCAAAATCTAATGTTAAATACCTTTCTGGAGTCAAAAGTCATCTTGTAAAGTTAGAAAGTCATACGACTTTTGGCTATTGTCATTTCAAAACCCCCTGATTGTCATATGGTAGCTGGTATATTGTCGTATGAGTTTTGCTGCCAGTTAATTCAAAAAAGTCAAAAACCCTAGTATCAACTGTCATGTGAGTTGTGCAATAGTCGTACGAGTTTTTCAATTGTCATTTCATGCTATACCCACTGTCATACGAGCCTGCAGAAAGTCGTTTGAGGAATTTTGAAAAAAATGGCAGAAAGTTGTCAAAATTGTCAGAGACCCAACTTTTTTAGCCTATTTCCAGAATCTGTCAAACAAATCACTATGTCAGGAATAGAGTAGCAACTACTGAGAATCCAATCATTTTCCTAAAGTGGCCTTTTGAATCTGATTCAGCCTTTTGTTTAATCGATTTGAGTCTTTTTCATCTTGTGTCAAAACCTTGTCATAACTATCAATCTTCAATCAATCATCAAAATGGTTAAGTGTTGTGAACTCATGTCCACTACCTTTTGGGAATCTACCCATACATCTAGGGCACAGTCTCCTTCATCTAAGTCCAATCTAAGCTTCAATCAATCAAACCTTGACAAGGTTGCATCATTTGATCTTCTTGAATCAATTCGTTCTTCAGTTGTCTTCATCATATTCTTTTGCTTCACCCAAGGTTAATGGTGGAAAATAGAGCTTCCTCTCACAAGAAATCTGGAGAAGCATCCCATACCTTACCTATAACCATTTTCAAGGGTCCAACTCTTAAGCAACTCTACAATTCTGGTCTTTATGAAGACGACGGTCTTGGCAACTTTTGATTAAAAACTGGTTACATTCCTCCTTCATCAACTCATGGAGGTAATCAACAGACTCCTCCTCGATCTATCCCAAGGAGAACTCCTACCATGTCTCAAGAAGGGACAAAATTTGGCTCTCAAAGAGCTCAATCTCAATATGGTGCAGATCAGGAACCCACACCTGAAGAAATTGCTCAATATCAAAATGATGATAACTTCAAACGAATGATGAAGCATTTCTTGAAAGAAGATAGAGAAGCATACTTTCTACAATTAGCTCATCAAGGAGCTAAACTTCCAACTTTAATGTTGAAGATATCAATACGCATGAGGAAGAAACTCCACTCACAGCTATGATCAAACAAATGCATGCCATGCAAGTCAAATTTAATAAACTTGAGAAAGAAAAGGAACCCAAGGAGTTCTCCATAGAGGCCCTATGTCCTTGTCCATTTGATAAAGACTTGTACATGCCACCATTCCCAAAAAGGGTGGAAATGCTGAAATATGATAAGTATGATGGAAACTCAGATCCTCAAGATCATGTCAGAGAATTCTGTACACAATCTATGGAGTTCATGCATGAACCAACCTATCTGATGTGTCTCTTTCCTTGATCTCTGGGAGGAGCAGCCATTTATTAGTTCTCTAGATTGCCTTCTACTATCAAAAATTTTGAGGAGTTGATCAAATTGGTCTATCAGCAATACTCGTACAATATCCAGCATCTAGTCACCATGATCGATATCTGCAATCTCAAACAATATCTAGGAGAACCGTTCCTGACATTTCTTAAGAGATGGAGGAAGAAATTCTCTCTATATGCTAGGCCTATTCTAGAAACTGAGAAACTGGAAATCTTCATCAATAATCTTGTCCCAAAGATCAACCACCCTTTACAAATGCAAGATCATACATCTTTTGATAAGATGGTAGACAATGCGATCAAAATAAAAAAAGTACTTGTGAAAAAAGGAGACATCACACTTCAAAAGGACAAGTACGAATCAGGATCTAGTTCTAAAGACAAGAACAAAAACTAGAACAAGAATAAAGGCATTGTCACAGATGGCATTGTTGATACTATCTATGCCCCATCAAAGGCACTAGCTTTCAATCTAACCATTAGCACCCAAGCCATCAAAGCTTTAGAACAAAAGGTGTTTGAATCATCTCAAAAGAAGCCAGAATACAAATCTTGGTCCGTTGATAATAAATGAAAGTTCACTCCTCTTGGAGAATCTTTGGAATCAGCTATGAGAACTCTACTAGCTAATAAAATCATCTCTTTGCCTGAGATCCGACAATCTGATCCTGATCCTAAACCAAAATGGTGGAGAGAGAATGAATTTTGTGATTTCCATCGGGGTAAAGGTCACAAAACTAATAACTACTTACGCTTGAAACATACTATTCAAGATCTAATTGATAAGGGAGACATCACCATTGACAATCATAAGAGTAATCACAATCATACAACATTCACATAACCATTTCCGAAACATGGTCAAAAAGTTTCATCTTCTCAGCCTAATATGGGGGCAAAGGTCAATTATGCTTACCCTAGAAATAATGTTGTTATCAATATGGTTGAACCTTGTCTCTCTGAGCATTGCAATGTCATCACAATTGTGTGAAGAGATAGGGATCATCCTTCAGCTAACGCAGTTACTCAATCACAAGCTCAGGCACATCTGAATGGACAAATCCCAGATTCATCAAATGTCCCTAAGATTCCCTTCAATCTTTTTTCTGCTTCCAAACAGAAGGCTGCTTCTAAATCTTCCAATCCTAAAGATACGAGGCCCACATCTTATAGCATTGTTCAACAACTCCAACACACTAATCCAAAAATCTCCATGTTTGAGTTGCTTCAGATATCTCTAGCTCATAGAGCCATTCTAGACAAAGCTTTTCTCAGATCTAATGTTCCTGACGACCTCGATTTAGATAGGTTCCAGACTATGGTTGGACATCTTACATCTCCACAATATATCTCCTTTTCAGAGGAAGATGAAAACTCCTTGAGTCACCCACATAACCAGCCCTTGCATATAGAAGTTTTGATCTAAAACCATAGAATCAAATGTGTGTTGATAGATGGAGGCGCTGGCCTAAATATTTGTTCTTACAACTTGGTCACACAATTGGGATTTTAAAAAATGGCTATTGATCCTAGAAAGAAAATAACTATCAAAGCTTATGATGAACAAGAAAGATCTTCTAAAGGTACCATTGTCTTACCTATCAGAGCAGGTCCAGTCATCAGAGATACTATATGTCAAGTTCTTGATCTACCTTTGGCCTACAACATCCTTCTAGGGAGACCATGGATACATGAAATGTAAGCTATTCCTTCTACATTCCACCAATATTTGAAATTTCCTTATGAAGGAGTAGAGGTCACTATTCTAGTAGACATATCCACCACTTGCAATACATTGAAAGAAGGTGTGGATAAACTTGTGCCCAATAATAGAGAATCTTCTCTTAAGCCAACAAAAGAAGCATCCACATCTAAAATGGAAGACATTGCAAAAGAGGTCAATATCAAAGAAAATGGTATTGGAGAATATACTATAGAGCCAATCTTATCTTTGACATCTCTCCCTATCTCACCTAAGTCTTATGGGAAGTCTTTGAAATAGTCCAAACCAAACTCTAAAGAACCTCTTGAGGCATATAAAAAGAATTTTGTAGCAGAACAAGTCTCCAAGCAAGAATTTGAAGAAGATGAAGCTATGCTTGCATGGCTATACAAGGATGAACCTAAATATCAAGTTGTTCAAACTAGTGACTCTACAATATCCAAAATCCCTTCTAAGTCATATGATCTAGGAAATAAATTGATAGCTAAGATGGGATATCTAGGTAAAGGACCTCTAGGAATTAGAGGAGAAGGTCTTATGACACCTATTTCACATACCGGTAGAGCAAACAAAGATACTGTTGGCTTGGGCTTTAAGAAGAAACCCTTCCACCTCAAAGGTAATTGTCCTCATGTCATAGAGAAAATTGCACCAGAAGAAGCCCTTTTTAAGAAGGAAGAAATTGACCCATCAAATAGTGATTCAGACAGCTCAGAACTTATCCCTTATGAGCATTTTCTTAAAGAAATTAAAGACCTCCTTGAAGCTGAAGATGATCCAATAAAAAGAATCAATGTAGTAGAAACACAAGAACCTACTATAAAGCAAGAGATAGTTGCAACACAAGAACCAACTCATCTCGAAGACAATCAAATAGACAAAGAAGAAGGTGGTAGTTATTCTGAGATAGATTCCCATGAGTATGAATTCAAATCAGAATCTGAGGGTAACCCTTCTTAGGGTATTCATCCTGACTTTACTCATGTTCTTAGATTTCCTAGAGGCATAGATGAAGAATCTAATGACTATGAATGGGGAGCCATTCTAGAGGAAGATGAGCTTATTACAGAGAAACATGTTGATGTTATACACTAGTATGCACCTAAACCCAATGTAAGTCTAGAGTGAAATGATGAACTTATTGAGTCTGATCCACCAATGGCTGAAGTGGACTTCCACAATGACATTGAACCTATTCATGAATTGAATGTCTTAACTTGCAATATCACCTTTGAACTCGTGCATTGGGTTAGGACTGATGATGATAGATCCATATCCGTAAACACTATCTCCCAATCTTTCCCCATTTTGACTATCCAACATCCTGACCTTCTTGATCAAACCTCCACAAATCTGAGCCATGGTATTTATACCTTCCCGAATGACTATGCCCTTGCTTGCTACCTAAATGCAGTTGAGCCTATGAGGACTTCCATCAGTGAACTGAGCATCAGCATGACGGAGTCAGACATCAAGTATCTTAGTCAGAAAAAAAAAAGAAAAAAAAGAAAAGGAGTTCTGAGGGTGAAAACCACTTTGTGGCAGTCTTGAAACCTACAAAAGTAAAAATAAAAGACATATTCAAAGGTGAAAACCTCTCTGAGGTGCCTAAGGATGAGATATTTGATGTCCTTCTGAGTCATTTATAGGATAGATCTCTAGCTCTAATTGAGCCCACTCAATCCATCAACTTGGGAACAACAGAAGAACCATAGTTGATTCATGTAGCACAATCTTTATCAGAAGAAGAGAAGCAAAAATTTACAACATTCCTAACAAAGAAGAAGATCAAATTTGCATGGAAATATTTAGATATGCCAGGGTTGGATCCTAATCTTATAATGCATCATTTATCTATAGCTCCAAATGTCAAACCTATCAAGAAAAATTTGAGAAAGATGCATCCTCATGTTGCACTCTTGGTAAAAGCTGAATTAGAGAAGCTCTTGAAAGCCAAATTCATTTGAGTTATTGACTATGCAGAGTGGATCTCTAATATTGTACCTATTTCAAAACCAAATAAATCAATCAGAGTGTGCACAGACTTTAGAGATGTAAATAGAGCATGCCCTAAGGATGATTTTCCATTACCTAACATTGGTATGATAGTGGACATGACTGCGGGCTTTGAGATGTATTCCTTAATGGATGGTTTTTCTGGGTATAATCAAATAAAAATTGCTCCAGAGGATCAAGAGAAAACTCCTTTTACATGTGCATGGGGTACCTTCTATTGGAATGTCATGCCATTTGGGCTTAAAAATGTTGGTTCTACATATCAAAGAGCTATGACATCTATCTTCCATGACATGATGCATAGGACTATGGAGGATTATGTTGATACTTTAGAAAAATCTATGATCAGAACTGAACATCTAAATGACTTGAGCATGATCCTAGATAGAATGGAAAAGTTTAGTCTCCAACTAAATCCTAAGAAGTGTGCTTTTGGTGTCACTTCTGGAAAGATTTTAGGATACATAGTTTCAAAGAAGGGCATTGAAGTTGATCCAGCTAAAGTAAAGGCTATCATGGAAATGCAACCTCCAAAGAATATTAGTCAAATGAGGACATTGCAAGGAAGAGTTCAATCTATCAGGAGATTCATATCACAACTTGCAGACATATCACAACCTTTTACAAAAACATTACATAAAGGTGTGACCTTTGCATGGAATGAAGAATGTGAGAAGAACTTTGACCATATCAAACCATATCTATCAAATCCTCCTATCTTGATGCCTCCTATTCATGGGAAGCCATTGATCTTATATGTCTCTGCCACAGATACATCACTGGGGGCATTGCTAGCACAACATGATGAGAATAAAAAGGAAAGAGCTATATACTATATCAGTAGAACATTGGTTGCATACGAAAAGAATTACTCAATGATTGAGAAAGCTTGTCTAGCTATGATCTTTGCATCACATAAATTGAGACACTACATGTTAGCTCATATGACACATTTGGTAGCTAAAATTGATCCACTAAAGTACCTACTACGCAAAGCTTCCCTCATAGGTAGATTAGCCAAATGGGTCATGCTTTTAAGTGAATTTGACATTGAATATGTGGAAAGAAAAGCTTTAAAAGGATAGGTTATTGCTAATCAATTAGCAGATGCACCTATGATTGATGATACACCAATGCAAATGGAATTTCCAAATTCCTCTATCATGACTCTTTCTTCTTGAGAATGGTAGTTATTCTTTGATGGATCCTATACACAAAATGGATCAGGAGCAAGAATATTGTTCATAACTCCTCAAGGATACTCAATACCAAAAGCATTTAGATTAAAGTTTCCTTGCACAAATAATATTACTGAATATGAAGCCCTTCTTAATAGCATGAAAATAGCAATTGAGTGGAGAATAACATAATTACACATTCATGGAGACTCTTAACTTGTTATTCATCAAGTCAATGATGTGTACCAAACTAAAGATGAAAAGCTCATTCCTTACAAGAGAATGGTAGATGATGTAAAGAAGTATTTCATATCTATCCCATTTGAGAAAATCCCTAGAATAAAGAACAAGGCTACCGATGCAATGGAAACACTATCTACTCTATTACAGTAGCCTAAACATGAGCTACGCTATGAGTTCCTGGTGGAAGCACTATCTTATCCTGCATATGACTCCCCTAAAACCCACATGATTTGCATTGTTGTGGGTCATGATTCATCCAAATACAAATACCTATTCTCCTATCTCAAAGGCCAAATCATTCCCGATACCTTCAACCACCATGAAAAGAGATACCTTATCCGTAACACCTCCAAATATGTCATCATTGGTCATGATCTTTACAAACGAGGTCTAGATGGTACACTACTTAGATGTTTAGAATGGGAAGAGTCTCAACATGTGTTAGAGGAAGTCCATGATGGTATTTGTGGGTCACACTTGAATGGTTTAACACTAGCTCAAAAAATTATTAGGGCTGGGTACTATTGGCCTGAAATGGAGAAAGAGGCTATCAAATTTGCTAAGAATTGTCAAAAGTGCCAAGTGCATGGAAACTTAATTCATGCTCCAAGGAGAGATCTAATTCCCTTTACTACACAATGGCCTTTTCACCAATGGGCATTTGATCTTATAGGAGCCATACATCCTCATTCTTCTAATGGACATACCCATATAATCACAGCTACAAATTATTTTACAAAATAGGTAGAAGCAGTCCCTTTGACGCAAGCAACTGGAAAACAAATATCTATGTTCATATTGAACTATATCATATGCATATATGGGATACCTCATTCCATAATCACAGATAATGGGGGACAATTCAAAAATAAAGATCTAGATGATTTATGTGCTAAATTAAAGATTACACAACATTGGTCATCTATCTACTATCCTCAAGGGAATTACAAAGCAGAGGCTTCTAACAAGAATCTATTGAAAATCTTGCACAGTATAGTTAATAAGACAGGAAGAGACTGGCATCTCATGATCAATCTAGCTCTCTGGGCCTACAGAACAAGTATCAGAATGCCTACTGGGGCTACACCATTCACTTTAGTTTATGGGTATGAAGCAGTACTACCTATTGAGATTGAAATCCCATCACTAAGAATCAGAATGCATGGTCTAGTAACTGATGATGACTACAGAGTGTCTAGGTTGCAAGAACTAGAACTACTAGATGAGCATAGACAAGCAGCGTATGATCATCTCAGAGTATATCAGAAGAGAATGTCTAGAGGTTACAACAAGAAAGTCAGACATAGAGAATTTCAGGTTGGTGATCTAGTCTTGAGAGAGAATCCTAAAAATCAATCACATTGAGAACGCAGGGGGAAGTTTGAACCCAACTGGCTAGGTCCCTTTGTTATCATTGCTACTTTTGGCTCTGGTGCCTATCAACTCTTAATGACTGAAGGAGAACAACTCTGAGAACCAATCAATGTTCTCCATCTGAAGAAATTCTATGCCTAAGGCATTCAGTCTATGGTAAAATGTCCTAAAAAAATCTTAAAAATCTGAAAAAGTCCTAAAAAAAATGAACATCTTGGTGAAAACCTAGCAATAGGTGCCTTGATGATTCACAAAAAAAGTAAAAAATATCAAAAATACAAAAAAATGAGAAAAAGAAAAAGCACCTTGGTGAAAACTTGGAAACAGGTGCCTTGGTAGCAAAAATAGAATCTCTGCCAAGATGGTGAAAACCTAGCAAATGGGTGCCACTTGTTACAAAATGCACCATCTATCATCACAATCTTGGTCTTTCCTAGCTTTCAGTCTTGCTTTAGTTTGTACATATCTCCCAGTTTGTTTTCAATAAGTCAATTTGTATATCAATGAGCTCAAGCATCTGTATCCTATCAATGTTCACACTTGGGGGGCAATCAAAGTCATATCCTATGGCCTCCAATGTATCTTAGAGGTATCATATCCAATCAAAGTCCTTTGAAGCTTCATTTGAGTCAGTCAGTCAGTCCTGTCTCCAGAAAGGATTTTGCATCTACAACAACGCAATCAAACATCAGTTCACAAACTGAAAACAATCTCTGCTTTTTAAATGCTTTTATCTCCTTGTATGCTTACTGATTCGTATTGAGATTTTTGCATATTGTGTCCCTTCGAGCTCTTCGATGATGTCCTTTACAGGATTTAGAGAGTGATGACTGGGGGCATAATCTTTTCTTTGTCTTCTGCTTATATGTAAAAATCTACCAACTTTGGAAATTCTGGATTGAAATGGTGTCCAACTGTAAGAGCCTCTATCTCTAATTGGATGGCCATGCATACCTCAACCATTGATACCCAAAAAATTCAAGGAAGTTTGATCTAACTATTGTCTTTTTGAGTGAGTTCTTTCTCATAATGTGAAATACGATCTTACCTAAGGATCTAAATGATAAAGGGTCACTACAGGTAATTCAAATTGGATTCAGAATGATCTCTTGACTGTTTGATGTGTTTGACCGCAAGGCATATTTAGGTCATCATGACATTTATTTTTTGATGCTTACACAAATTTCTATATCAAAATTGACATGATATTTAGGATATCTTGGTGCTTATGCCTTGATGCTTATATCTAATCTGACATTTCGAAAATAAAATCAATATTTATATGTCCATGGTTGCCTAATCAATGGGTGTTGTATTGATTCCTATGCATACAAATCGATATTCATATGTCTATGATTTCATAACTAGTGGGCATTGTATTGATTTATCAGGTTACCTAAAAATTCAATGATGAGAATAACTGACACATGATCAGTGACTAGGTCCTAAGTCTTAGGTTGCATTTCATATTACATGTCTCTTTGCATTTTTGCATGTTTACATGGTCTCACATTGGTCAAACGAACTTCAATGCTTAAAAAATTCTTCACTTGTCTCTTCAAATCTAACAAGAGCTAAAGCCTAAATCGAAGGTCTCTTCATAGACTCGCAAGCAGTTATCTTTCTGGGTTAACCATCCTTTTTGACATAAGACTGAGTACTTGTCTTCATCAATACCTACAAAACATATCATGTGTATAGTTGCATTTACATATCATAACCATTTGTTGCATTACAATTCATCCATGTGCATAAGCATAAATCATACATACATCTTTCCATTATCAAATACATTTGCATAACATCCATACATATGAAAGAAATCATTGCATTTGCATATATCCATACATACATTCTACTCTATCCATAGCATAAACATCACATGATATCATCATAAATCAAAACATGACAAGTACACATGAAGTCACAACAAAAATATCGATCTAATATATATATCAAAAATCTCGAACTAGTCAGGGGTGCACTACTAGCATAGTATACAAAAGAATATGCTCATGTGAGCTATCAAAGTCAGAATAGTATATCAGAATGTATCAAAACAAATCAGCTATCTGCATGATCCTCTACATTTGGTGGAGGAGGAGGTGGTGCATCTGGTACTACCTCTACTCTAGGTGCTCTGGTTCCCTCTGATGCCATCATGTACTGTGAATAGGAGGGAACTCTCTGTGCAGCATGAACAACTGTATAATATGTGGACACATAGTAAGCTACCCGTGAGGTCTGATGAATCACCTCTACCTGTAATCTATGTACCTCCGCACATAGCTCCGTCTACTACTTATCAATGTCTATGTATCACTCCTCCCATCGAGCACTGCGCACCTTCAAGTCCCTGACCTATGCACTAAGCCATTTGATAGTCTCCTATGGAGTAGGAGGAATAGTAGGATCAACATTTGGCATCTCAGTATCTGGGGGAGGCTGCTTTGTAGTCTCTGCTCTCTACACCTTATGGCGTCTGATCTCAGCACCTAAATCAAATCTAGTATCATCCTGTATGGGATCAGTATCTCCACCTACCACCTACCTAGCTACTAGTACCTCATCAGCTGAACCAACTCCACCTAATGTAACACCCTCTCCCCTAGTCCATCTATGAGAACTGGAAGATTTGCCTACTATAGAACTAGTGGGACAAGGGGACCTCATCTATCCTGATGGTCTCTATGGTGGAACCATCACTCTGGGTCTCAGAGGTGTGGGGTGTATCATGTGAGCCTGTGTAGGTTTGGGACCCTGTCCCATTGGAGCACCTGTAACATCCATCACCTCTTCCATGGAGGGTATCAGCTCGGTCAGATCAAAAAATCTATGAATGGGATGGTCAACAAGCTAGAAAATGATTCCATCAGTAACACCAGTTGTTATTATTGTTATAACTTTGTCTAGATCCATGCTAATATTTTTGAAAATAATCCTATTTGAGGGTTTGAGGGTTAGTCTTCATGCTAGAAAACCCTAAGTTTTAACGAGAGCCCTAGTTGAGCTATGACTTTGTTATATTTTAGCATTACCTTTTTTTTGGTTCACTAAAATCTCTAAATGAGCATGTGTTATTTTAACCCGCTTTATTTGTCACTTCATGTGTTGAGTGATTAGGTTATGATAACAGGACCCTTTTTAATATTTGCCACAAAGCCTAAGTCTCCGATTAAATATTTCCTAAGTATCACCCCTTTTTAATTGTGTGGCTGTTATTGTTTTGCAAGACTGATTACTATCAAAATCTCTAACATGTGATATAGCAACAAGGCACCACCTATCTTGGTGGGCCCATCCTCAAGGTTTGCTGGTAGATAAATGACAGATTGATCCAATGGCTGTCATTACACCGTTGGACCAAGATGATGATCATTTAAGTATCACGGTGTAGCGACAATCGTCTGATGCAAAAGTAAATGAGGATCGATAGGTGGGTCCTTAGGGTGCCAGGTTGGATTAACATGGTGGTTTCTCATTGGTCAATGTCAATTATAATATGGAATCTGTCATAATAGCTGGGTGCCGATAAAGCGGGGATCCACTTGTCAGTTCTGTGCGATGTGGTAGTTTTTGATTCATGGCAGATAGTTGATGTGTTAAGGTGGGGCTTGTATTTTCGGATAGTTAAAGTACGATAAGATCTTGCAATTTTTGTTATACCGTTGGGATAAGCTACACACTTTTTAAGGTGAGTGGTATAGTGACAACCGTTGATCTCGTCTAAGGATGAGGATTGTTTGGTGGGTCCTCTTCGTCAGAAATTTTTAGTGATGTGGTTGTTTTTGATTAGCCGAAGGTATTGGTGACATGTTAGGATTGCCAGTGTGTCTGACACCAAGGATGAGGTGGCTTTTTCACCTATTGGCATGTCTGACTTGGCATTTCCTAATTTGTCAAATATTTTTTAAAGTGAATAGTGGGGCCAAGATTTTATTAAAGGGTAGCGATCATTCAATCAAATTGCATCAGTGGTCATCGTTATATCTTGAGTTGGTTTTTCTGACAGTTTTGGGTTAACGCTTTAGCGATGAGGTGACACCTGTCCCCTCTAAGCAGAGTAAGGTTAAGTTATTTATTTCTTCATATGGCACTTTCGGAATGTTCTCATTGGTCAAGAACTAGCTTACGGAAAAGTAAAGAGGGCTTTGCTGTTTGACTTGCCAACCATTCGATGCGCCAAAATGGAGATATATCAATGGTTAGAATTCAAATTTTTTCTTAGTGATGTCTTTCACATCCTGTGAATACTGAGGCCACCAATTTTGCAGTAATGGTAGATTTAATGTGTTACGCGTGGATAAATTGTAAGCAGTTGGTAACACTATACATCATATTTCAACTGTTGTTTCTCTTTACCATTTTCATAAGCTCTCTAGTGAATTAGATTTCTCTTTCTAGACGATTTCAAGTGAAGAATTTACAAGTTCCTGGTAGGTCTAATTTTCTAAATTTAAAGAATTTCTTGAAGTCTTTGAAGAATTTGTGAAGGATTTTGTGTTGATAATTTTAGGGTTTTTCTTGAGAACTCATATATTATTTTATAAAGCCCTAGTTTTAAGATGCCACCAAAGAGAAATTTTTTTGGTCAGACAGAGTATACCAAAATAGGTATTTTTGAAGATTTGATGTAGTTACTCCCACATTCAGATAACGGGCAGCTAGGTTAAAAGAGCTGGTTCCAAGAAACCCTAGGGATTTTGTTGCAGACGGTCTCCATGATAGAGGGAATTGGATGAGAGATGCCAAGGTGGGTGATAAGCACAATGGTCTTACTTTGTTTAAATCAGCTTATTCATAGAGAAATGCCTATGCCCCCTTGAGTAATATATGGAAATTTGATATTGGGAGATTGATAGTCCCTGGAGTTTTCATGGATGCTGAGCTATTGATTCAAATTGCTAAGTGCTATGATCCTGTGACAAAGTGTGTCAAGGACATAAATGGGAAGGACCTAATCAGCATCATAGAGGATGAGATTAGGGAGGTTTTTTCATTAAATGATCCTTTTGTCAGGTTAGAAAAGATAGACTTTACAGAATTTACAAAAATTTATGAGGGATAGAGAGATTATTTAAGGGCAGGGACTCTGAGGCAATTATTAGATGAAATTGGATCTATGTGTGTGGTCACTTCAAACATGCTAGAGCATTTTAGGCTAGATTTGTTTAGTAAGAGAGTGCAGGAGGTCTATAAATCATTGACCTTAATTCTAGGTCATGATGAAGCAACTCATATGCCAGTTCCATACATGTTCATGATGGTACAATCACTGCACCCCCAATTAGCATTGATCTTTGATTTTGCATCTCATTTAGATAATTTAATTCATGAAGGGTTGATGGGAATCAAGGACATGAAGGTTAGTAGGCCTTTTGGGTGGTACTCAATGCTTATGCACATGTTCCTATACAAAGGTGAGCAGTTCTTCAGCTCAACAATAAATATTGTGAAAGAGAGGAATGGAGAAACCCTTCCAGTGCAACTATGGACTACAACCCTGTCATGGGATAGAATTGATGCTATTTATATTGCATTTGATAGGGATTTTTCTTCTAGGCTTAGAAATCTTTTATTTTTTGACAATCCAAGGATCCCAAGAGAGTTGCTAAGATGAATTAGGCCAAAGGAGTATTGTCAGGACATCACCATTTTCCATAATTTTGGGGATATAGTTTTATATCCAGTTTCTATAGTTTTCAGAGTATATGGTTACAAAGTGGCACCATATATTCTACCCTATTAGGTCCCATTGAAGTTAGGATATGCTGAAAGCTTGAGGCAAATTGGGGACCTACAAGAGACCACTCTCACTGGAAAGGGAAGGGGAACTTTCTTCCCTGATATAACTATAGCACACCAGTATGTGATCACTAAAGGAGGATGGGTACATTTGAACAATGTTTTTTAGCCCTACAGAATGACAACAATAGTGGTCGGATGTGTAGATATAGAAGGTTTCCTTTTAGGAATGTTCAGAGATAAGGTGAGATGTGCCCTTATTGAGCATCAGTTTAATTTTCCTGAAGATATAATTAGGAATGATTCTAACCTTCAAACTCAAGAGATCAAGAAATAAAAATGGGTCATCTATAAGAAGACTCTAGACTTCATTTAGAATTTTGACAGAGCTTATGACCCATTGAAAGGCTTTGAGCCATGGGCAAGGAAAGTAGATGCCCTAATGGAACATTTTGAGGGTATCATGCATGCGGTTAATGAAAAAAGGGCTACTATAAGCAAGACAAACCCAGAGATGGCAATGCAGATTTTGAGCCAGCCCAAGTATATGAAATTGACCCCAAGGGGAGTCTATACAATGTAGAGGAGAAATGGTTACACTGTTCTCCTGCCACCACATCAATGAAGTAAGGATATCCCCTCCACTTCAAGAGGGAAAAGACCCATTAAGGATCTAGTAGTGCAAGGACCCTCTCCCAAAAGGAAAAAACAAGAAGAGATAAAGCCAAGAGAGGAAGCTTATTCTCCTTCTCAATCCCCTATCCAATTAGATGAACATGGGGTAGCAAAACAACTTGTACAGTTGAGAAATGAGGGAAATATTTTTGTTTCCAATGATGATTTGTAGGAAGGGCTGATGGAGGCACCTAAGGAGGTGGCCATGGATCTTTCAATTGAAGAGTTTGAGGGTAAGCAGATGGACCCTATTTTGAAACAAGCTACTAATTCTTTCCTTGCTGATGACAAGTTTATCAAGACCAAGGCATTCTCCCAATTTCTTTGGAGGATGAAAATAAGTCAATTTAAGGAGATATGTGAAAAGAAGAAAGAGGAGTCCCCTGCTAGGGATATCATAGAAATATAAAATGAGACCAAGGTAGAAATGGTCAAAAAATTTGAGAAAATTACTCAAGAGGAAGGGAGGGCTATGGTTCATAGTGTAGGGGTCTTAATTCTGCCAGAATGGGACATTGATGCAATTGTCTTTGACCAGGTTAGAAAGAGAAAAGTAAAAACTCTTGCTATAGTAGAGCAAGCCAAACAGGCTGCAAAAGGGATTGCTTTCTCTGAAGATCATGCAGCCCTAGTAATGTGGTCCTTGAATAGATATGAAGATAAAGGAAATAGGAAAGATCTCTCTACAAGGTATATAGGTAGTTTATTAGAGCAAAGAGTAGGAAAGACATTTGGTGTAGAGGCATCAAATTTGATTTTGGAGACTACTAAATTGAATGCCAAAGTGGCAAAGAAGGATGCTAGAGAGAAAGAAGAGCTTAGGCTTAAATTTGAAATAGTCCTTAAGTCTTACAATGAGCTCAAGGTTGAGCTAATTCAGAAGGACAAACTGATTGCACAGTTGTCAGGGCCCTTAGATCATAGGTCTCCTTAGTTGGTGATTTTTGATAAGCCTACAGTGGCTTCATCTTCAAGCCCAATAGTTGAGTTACCACCATCCCCCTATCCAGAGCCAAATTTGGATGCAAGGGTTAACTAGGAGAAGAAAAGACTGACAGAAGAAACAAATAAGTTGAGGGAGATAAGAGTGCAACTTGAGAGAGAAAAGGATGAAAATATAAAGGCCACATCTTTCACAATCCAAAAGTATGAGGAAAAGATAACAGATGCAATCATGTAGTTTTCTATTGATTTAAAGCCCTCCATTCTCTATAGTCATGCCAGTAAGTTACATTCATTACTTGAAACTTTGAATAAGGAGAAGACAGAATTGTCACCAATTTTGAAGAAGTGGATTGAAAGGTCTCCTAATGTAAAGTTATTTTGTATGCTGTCAAAGGGACAAGAAGATCCTGATCCATTGATCAAACCAGTACATCAGATTGTCAAGAAAATGGTACAGTATGGGATCATTTTGGATAATTTCATTAGAAAATCAAGCATGCCGAAAGCTGAATTAATTCTTTCAAACTATGAGCTAGTGCCTACCATTTTCACATATAAGCGAAAATTTAAAGAAGCATATCAATGGAGAGAAGAAATGGATACACTTTTTTCAGAAAGGGTGACTGGTGTCCTAAGTGGCACTTTTTCTATTAGTAGTGTTATCAAGTTGTTAATAAATGCTAAATCAATGTTTGCCAATATTTAGCATAAGGTTACTCAGATTGAAAATGAGTGGGAACAATTATCAAAGAAGAAGGCTGAATTTGTTAGTTTTTAGTTCCCAAGTGAAGAGGTATATGATAGGTGGAGGTATCAGTACATAGCTCATGTTCAAAAAGTTAATACTCTGCCAGCTTCCTAGAATGAGTAAAAACATTTACTTTTGGGGTCATGAAGGTTGTTGAGATACAGGAGAGCATTCATTGCATAAGGGACAGCGAGATGTTGCAGATCAAATTTGTCAAAGAAAGCCAAGGACAACATTGAAGACAAAAAGAAAGGTAGTTCATCTGCAAGTATCCCAACTGCCTGATCAAAATATCTTATCTGTTTCATCAATGTATTTATTGTAAATCTTTAGAGTTGTTGAAAAGGTTTTAGGTAAAAATTTTGTAACCCTAGAATGATCGCTAGCTTGTTGCATCTCCTTGTATATAAAGGATTTTCCATGATCATTCTAGGCATTGAGAATTTTAGGAGTTGATAAGATAAAAATTCTGAAACCCTAACCCTCAGTCGAGGATTGTAATTTTTATCATTATTATCAAAGAAATAGAGAAGTACAGGTCGTTGCTGCTATTTTGCAAGCTCATTATCCAAAATATGATGTATACAACATTCAAGGTTATACTTAATACAAAATCTTAAATCTTTGTCTCTCCTTTGAGTTTATTCTATAGATCTTTAAGTCTTTCTAGGATTTATATGTATGTGTCTAGCTTTGAGTTCTGATCTATGATTGGATTAAATACTGCTCTGAGTGGGATGTATGTTTACTGAATCTATTTAAGGATTTTCTATAAGTAGCAAAGGGTTGAGGTATTTGTATTTATGTTTAGAGGCCTGATATTATCCAAGTATCTTTGTATTCATTCTATCTTTCTAATACTTTACCCAATGGATAGGGCACTAATCTGTATTTTCCTATCTTTGCTTTCTGAGGAATGATTTGAATCTAGTAATCCTAAAATATTAAATCATTACTAGTCATTTTACTTTTATCTACATTTACAGTTGTTCTACCCAGTGATTGAGAGTCAGTGAATAATAGGTTGTTATTTAGTACTTTCTCACTGTCATCTATTGTAAGATCCAGTATTGAATAAGAAATAGAGTTAAATCTATTGGATCAGATGTATTGGCCTTGGTTTTGTAGAGCCAGAAGTGAAGAGGGTAGTCTTGTCCCTATAGTTGGTCCAGTTGCTTATAGATTTCCCATATTTGGAATTAACCACTCCTTAACATCAATCATAGGCATACTGGTATCTCATGGAGTGTAAAATCCTATCCAGGAACCAACAAAATGGTGACTCTGCTAGGGAATGGAGATTGTGTTCAAGAGAAAATAGTGTAGGGTACAAGTTGAGCTTGACTCTTGACCTACCTATTTCAATTAGTGGATATCTCTAAGTTGTAAACATTTGTATACAATAACATAGGTACAAGTTGAGCTTGACTCCTAGCCTTCTTATTGTCAAAACCAGTTAGTTACCTTTTATTACAGAGTTGACTCCTTTCTTTTGCCTACCCTTACTAATTTATAAAATCATAGATAATCCCATATAGCTTGGGTGGTGACTCTAAAACATCTCTGTACCAGTGTTTTAATTAATATCACTATATCATTATGAGTTACAAAAATACAAGGTCTTGGAGGAAGGAACACCTAGAAGAAAGATTGCAGGGTGAGCTTCCTATCACATTTAGACAAGGCTCAGGTAGGAGTGAAAAAAGTGTCAGTGACATGTTTCTTACCTGGAAACAAAAGGGAAACTCAAGATAGGAGGGTCTTGCTCCTCCCGATCAGGAAGGAAATGCCTCAGAATGTGAGGAAGTGGTGGTTGATTTGGGTTTAAACCAATATGAAGATTATTATTCCCCTACAGAGAGGGAGGTTGAAAGATTACCCCATAATAGGAAAATAGTCCCAAATAGATGACATGGGGGGGGAGAGAAGGTCTAGAAGTAAAAATAGGGGTGGGCAAGACTTTATTCCCCTTTTCACCCTTGGTTTATCATTGCCCCAAGGCCTCCATGAGTCCCAGGATCAACAAGAAGAGCCCCAAGCACAACAAGCTGAGTCTGAAATGACTTTGCCTGATTCTAAGGAAATATTTGAGGAAGTATATGAATTGGAAAGAAGAATTCATGAAAAAGCAGCCATTAGGTAGAAGAGAGAAAATGAAAAGGAAGAGAAGGTCATACATGCTATGATATGGGCTGACCAATTAAGAAGGCAACTGTTAGATTTAGAGGCTATAAATTATGTTCCCATTCCTGAACAGACAAATGAGCTTCCTGTTGTCCATCAAACTTTTGAAACAAGGGATCCAAAGGATAAGGGAAAGCAGAAGGCAATGGGCATTTCAATTAAAGAGCCTCTAGTCCCAAAACTTCCCATAGACTCCAATCTAAGATTGGAGGCAGACCTTGAAAAGGCCAAAAGGGAACAAGAATTGCTAGCTAAGGAACTTGAAAAGGCAGAATCAGAAGCTGCGACATTAGAAATGAAAAGGAAGATTGATTTTCTTAGAAGGTCTGCAAGACCCACAAATTTTGCTAGTTCTACTATGACACAAGGAGAAAATGTCACAAATTTAGCAAATCAGACAACCAATGTTCCCCCACCAGGTGGACTTAAAATTCCTGCCACTACAAACACTAATGCTTCCACATCTCAGGGTGCTGGTATTTTTAACACAGGTGTTGTACATGAAAGATGTAAATAGTTGGTTTTCACTGGCATCCCTAGGTATCCTAACCCTATCCTTGAAGAGATTAGGAATAAGCTCCCTAAGTTTATTGGAAGTAATGTTGTTACTTGTGAAGAGCACCTAAAAAAGTTTATTGATGTGATTTATGATTATAACATTGTGCCAGATGATGTTATAATGAAGTTATTTGTATAATCTCTAACAAAGGATTCAAGGGATTGGTTTAGGGCTTTGCCACATTGTAGCATAGGATCATGGGATCAACTTAGACATTATTTCAAAGAATAGTATGGTGACAAAACTCATGAGGGTTTTATGCTAAATGAATTCAATAACATAAAAAATAATTTCAATGAGGATGTTGTTGAGTTTAATGTCAAATTCCAAAAGCCCATGCATAAACTCCAAGTTATCAGACTAGATGATAGGGTGTGCCTTGTCACATATCTAAATGCTTTTGACTCAAAGATGGGTTACCTTTTGAGGGAAGAAAATCCAAGGAGTCTTGTTGAAACTTATAAGCTAGCTATGAACATAGAGAGCAACCGAAGAATCTCAGGAAAGTTGGGAAGAAGGGAAGATGACAAATCACCACTATTGAATAGAAAGGATCTGGGAAAACCTATGAATGTTAAACCTAAGGATGATGAAAGCCTAAAGGAAATTTCAAAAGAAATAAAAGATCTGAAGCCTGGTGAAAAAAGGAGTAATAAAGCTATAGGAGGAGATAAGCCTCCATTTAACAACTTCAACAAATTACCAAGAATGCAGAATTACCCATATAATACTTAGCGGAAAGATGGGAAGCCTATGCTTCTTGATAAAAGGGATAAGCCAAATGATAGAACCCCTGATCCATTGCAAAGAAATTCAATGAATGTGGTGGAAGAGGTCCCATGGTGTATTGCTTGCCAGTCGCCACATGATCCAAATTATTGTGTCATATCTCAAAGTGTCTCTTCACATGAAGAGCAAGAATCTAATGAGGATCAGCATTATGATGATCAGGGGTGTGGAATGATTTCTTCCCATGTTTGGGATGAAGTTGATTCTGCTGAAGAAGACAAAAATCAAGATATTCTTAATTCTCAGACTAGAGCTGAATTATACCATCAACAAGTTTTTTTAGATGATGATAATGAACCTGACAATATCTAGTGTAATGTTGTAAAAAGTAAGGAAATAGTTGTCTTGAGGAGACCTTCTGATGAAGAAATTGCCTTGATAACAATAGATATGGTTACTCAAGCTAAAACAAATTATAATTTGAGAAATAGGGTGGTTACTAGTCCAAATCAAAGGCCTGCTGGAATTTTTATCAAGAAGAAAGATAAAGATGTAAAAGTATCACAAGACAAGCCTAAGGATACCAGTCTTGTTGATAAGGTCAAGATAAAGAAAAATGCCAAGCCTAATATTGTCTATAAGGTGAAACCCAAACCCACTATTGATGAAGTGCCAGTTTTGCAGAAAGGGAATGAAGTCCAAAATAAAAAAATTGCAGATATACCTGTTTAGGAAATTAATAAAGAAGTTGCAAATTCAAAACCTGATGTCTCTGATTCAAAATATGTCCCAATTGATATGAGCAAATTGTTGTCTTAGATTACTATCAAAGTTCCATTATTAGAAATGATGAGAATAGAGGAACATAAGGAAAAGGCTCTAAATTGGGTAAATGGTGTGGTGCCCATGGATTCCCAAAAAATTGAAGGAGTTGAGAAACAAGTAGCAATTTTGACTAATGAAAATGGAAATTGTGGTGAGGAGATTGTTTCTAAAATTCCCCAAATCTATTTGGATACAGATGTTGTTAGTACCACAATAGGAACAGTTGATCCCTTTTTCTTGACTCTGTAGATAAATGGAAAGTTGCTAAAAAATTGCATGATTGATTCTAGAGCGTCAAATACTGTTATGCCTACTAAGGTCATGAAATCTTTGGGATTAAAGGTGGACACACCTCATGGTAGATGTCAAGAAATGGATTCAAGGGAGGTTCTAGTTGTGGGTACTATTAAGGCTTTACCCTATAGATTAGCTGCATATCCCAGTGAGCAATTAACCATGAGTGTCTTGGTAGTAGATATTCCTCCCCAGTATGGGATGTTGTTGTCAAGAAAGTGGAGTGCTTCTATGGGAGGTAGCATATAGTGTGACTTATCATTTTCTACTTTTAATTTTGAGGGAGAAAGTATCAAAGTCACTAGGGAATCTCAAACTCCACATATGATTGAAGAAGAAGAGGATAGCACGAATTGTTTCCTTGATATAGACATTAATGCTTTCAAAGTTCAAGATAAGGAGGTACAAAGGGATGATGAGCTAATCCACAAGTTAGAAAATTAGGAAGGATGGACTGACCTTGATGGCCTATGGACCATGTATTTTGATGGAGCAAATAGCAAGGAGGGGTCTGGAGCTGGAATATTGCTTATATCTCCTAATGGTAAAACTTTCAAATTCTCCTTTTCCTTGCTATTCTCATGCACAAATAATGTTGCAGAACATGAGGCCCTATTGATAGGTTTAAGATTGGCATCAAGGCATGGCTTAAAATGTTTGAAAGTAATAGGAGATTCTACATTAGTTATCTCCCAAGTTGGATCAAAGTATACTTCAAAAAATTAGAGATTAAAGCAGTATAGGAATACAGTGTGGGATGAGATTGAAAGTTTTAATGCTTTTAATATTTGTTGGATGGAAAGAGGTTAGAATAGAATCACAGATTTATTGGCTAATATAGCCCTCAGACCAGAGGATGTAACATTTGTAGATGTTTCTAAAATAGAGGTACAAGCCAGGCCTTCTATCCCTGACAATATAGATAATTGGCAAGTTTTCTCTGATGACTAGGACATATTAAGGTTTCTCCATTGTGAATCTCATTTTGGTGATAAAGAAATGGATTTCAGTGCTTATGTTGATACAATGGATGGTAAAGAGGTTATCTTTGGGAAGGAAGTTTTACAATTGAAATCAAACAGAGTTCCCAAAGGATTGGTTGCTCTTGAAAGAGCATTTGATAATAAAGACAAGGCATTCTCTACTAATACTGATAAAATCAATGAACTTGAAGAAATAAAATTAGGAACAAAATTTGTTCCTAAGAAAGTTTATATTGGCAAATGTCTATCCCCAAGAATTAGGAAAAGTTTGATTGACTTGCTTAGGAAATTCAGACATGTTTTTTCTTGGTCCTATGAAGATCTTAAGGCCTATAGAGAGGACCTTTTCCAACATGAAATTCCACTCAAAGAAGGCACAAAGCTTTTTAGATAGAAGTTGAGACCTGTTAACCCTACCTTGGCCCCTAAGATGAAAGGTGAACTCAAAAAGATGATGGATGCTGGGATAATCAAGCCTATTAGACATTCCACTTGGGTTTCAAATTTGGTGCCTGTTAGAAAGAAAAATGGTGATATTAGGTTATGTGTAGATTTTAGGAATCTTAACATAAACTCTCTGAAGGATAACTATGGATTGCCAAATATGGAGAACATGTTACAAAAGGTCACTGGATTAGAACTAATGTCTATGATGGATGGATTTTTTGGTTACAACCAAGTTATGGTTAAGGACATAGAGCAATTTAAAACTACGCTCACAACCCCATGGGGGACATATGTTTATGTAAGAATGCCTTTTGGGTTGACTAATGTAGGTGCTACTTTTCAACGAGCTATGGATGTAGCCTTTGCATATTTTATTGATAGATTTATGGTGGTGTATCAAGATGACTTGATAGCTTTCTCAGCCAAGGAGGAACAACATTGCCAACACTTAGAGAAAATTTTCATTAGAGCTTTAAAGTATGGGGTTTCTTTGAACCCAAAGAAGTGTGCTTTTGGTGTGGTAGAGGGAAAGCTTTTAGGACATATTGTTTCAAAGGATGGGGTGAGGATAGATCTTGAAAGGGTGCAAGCTATTGATAAATTGTCTTTGCCAAAGAACATCAAAGGGATTCAGTTTTTTCTAGGACAAGTGAACTTTTTAAGAAGGTTTATCACAAACTTTGTAGAAATCAGTATTCCTATATCAAGAATGTTCAAGAAAGGAGAAAAGGTTGAGTGGAACATGGAAGGAATAAAGGCTTTTAATGATATCAAAAAAGCCATAAAGCATGCCCCAGTCTTAAAGACACCAGACTATAGTAAACCTATGTAGATTTTCTCTTTTGCATCTACCCATACCATTGCTACAGTACTATTACAGAAAAATGCTGAGGGTTTTGAACAACCTATTTATTTTTTCAGCAAAACTTTGCAGGTAGCAGAATTGAACTATGATATTATTGAGAACAAGCTTATGCTTTAGTAAAGGCTATTAAAACATTCAGATGCTATTTAGTGGGAGCCACAGTGGTTGCCTATGTTCCAAGTGCTGCAGTCAAAGACATTTTAGTCCAACAGGAGGTTTCAGGAAGAAGATGTAGGTGGATTAATAGGATTCAAGAGCTTAATATTGAAATCCACATTAAAAATTTGGTAAGACGATTGGGTTTAGAAAAGTTGATGGCCCAAAGTAATCTAAATGCAAATCAGATAAACATGTTGGAAGAGGATTAGAGACCTTTTGTATGTAACATGGATTGTTGTGAATGGTACAAGGACATTGTCAAATATTTGCAAAAGATGGTCTTGCCCCCTGAATTGGATGACAATAAGAAAAGAACCATTAAACTTCACTCTATAAGGTATGCAATTATAAATGGTGAGTTATGGTGGAGGAGTAATGAGGGTGTCTTGCTTAGATGTGTGGATCAAGATAAAGCTAAACTTCTGATGGATGAAATGCATAATGGGATTTGTGGGGGACACTATATGGTGAAGACAATATCCCATAAGATCATCATGTTAGGTTTTTGGTGGCCTTCACTTTTCAAAGATACCCATCAGTTTGTTAAAAGGTGTGATCGTTGTCAAAGATTTGTTGGAAAATTAAAATTTGGTGGAAATTTGCCTCTCAAACCTGTTTCAGTTCAGGCTCCTTTCCAAAAATGGGGTATGGATTTTATTGGTGAAATTCCTAATAAATCTAGTGGTGGACACTCTTATATCTTGGTAGCAACAAATTCTTTCACCAAGTGGGTTGAGGCAATCCCTACAAGAAGAGCAACTAGCAAAGTGGTGCCAAATTTTATGATGCAAAATATCCTAACAAGATTTGGTTGCCCAAAATCCATAGTTGTGGATAATGCAATGTGTTTTAGGTCTGATGAGTTTGTTGATTTCTATCAAAATAATGGTATAACAATCTCATATTCATCTCCATATCATCCATAGGGTAATGGCCAGGTAGAATCTAGTAATAAGAGTTTGGTCAAAATTCTGAAAAGAATCCTAGATAAAAACAAGAAGGCTTGGGATTCCAAGTTATTACAAGCCTTAGGAGCTGACAGGGTTACAATTAAGAAATCAATAGGGTGTGCTCCTTTTGACTTAGTTTATGGGATCAATGCAAGGTTTCCCCAAAATAATTTGTTACAGATGTACCAGTTCATTCAGGCATATGATGATGATATGGAGGAAGGTATGATAGTTAGAATGAATGACCTGATTCAACTCAATGAGGTAAGAAATGAGGCACATGATAAGAATGAGAGGATGCAAGCCCAATGTAAAGTCTTGTATGATAGAAGGAAAATTTAGAGAAATTTTATAGAAGGAGACATGGTCTTGATGTGGAATGCAAGACTAGAAGATAAAGGCAAGCATGGGAAATTTGATCCCATTTGGTTAGGACCATATATCATTGAAAATAAATGGGGAACAAATTCTTATCTTTTGAAGAGTTTAATAGGAGAGCTCATGGAATTGCCAGTTCATGGTCAATTCTTGAAATTTTATCTCTTAAAAGTTTTTGAGCCGTTGTACAGGTATGGTTTTGAGGTTTTTGTGTATAGTTCCTTATTTTTCCAGTCGAAATTTTGTTCTGGTCTACTCTTCCAGGAGATTCTAGTTTCTCATTGTATCTGCAAGAGATACACATCCCCAAGCATGAGCCACTATTATTATTATTATAATTTTGTCCAGCTCCATGCTAATATTTTTTAAAATAATCCTATTTGAGGGTCTGAGGGTTAGTCTTCATGCTAGAAAATGCTAAGTTTTAACGAGAGCCCTAGTTGAGCTATGACTTTGTTATATTTTAGCATTACCTTTTTTTTGGTTCACTAAAATCTCTAAATGAGCATGTGTTATTTTAACCCCCTTTATTTGTCACTTCATGTGTTGAGCGGTTAGGTTATGATATCAGGACCCTTTTTAATATTTTCCACAAAGCCTTAGTCTCCGATTAAATATTTCCTAAGTATCACCCCTTTTTAATTGTGTGGCTATCATTGTTTCGCAAGACTAATTGCTATCAGAATCTCTGACATGTGATATAGCGACAAGGTGCCACCTATCCCAGTGGGCCCATCCTCAAGGTTTTCTAGTAGATAAATGACGGATTGATCCAATGGCTGTTGTTACACTGTTGGACCAAGATGATGATCATTTAAGCATTGCGGTGTAGCGACAACCATCTGATGCAAAAGTAAACGAGGATTGGTAGGTGGGTCCTTAGGGTGCCAGGTTGGATTGACATGGTGGTTTCTCATTGGTCAATGTTAATTATGATATGGAATTTCTCAAAATTTTTGGGTGCCGATAAAGCGGGGATCCACTTGTCAGTTCTATGCGACATGGTAGTTTTTGATTCATGGTAGATTGTTGATGTGTCACGGTGGGGCCTGTATTTTTGGATGGTTAAAGTATGATAAGATCTCACGGTTTTTATTATACCATTGGGATAAGCTGCACACTTTTTAAGCTCAGCGGTATAGCGACAACCGTTGATCTTGTCTAAGGATGAGGATCATTCGGTGGGTCCTCTGCGTCAGAACTTTTTAGTGATGTGGTTGTTTTTGATTGGCCGAAGGTATTGGTGACATGTTAGGATTGCCAGTTTGTCTGACACCAAGGATGAGGTGGGTTTTTGGCCTGCTAACATGTCCGACTTGGCATTTCATAATTTGTCGAAGGTTTTTTAAAGTGAACAATGGGGCCAAGATTTTATTAAAGGGTAGTGATCATTCGATCAAATTGCATCAGCGGTCATCATTATATCTTGAGTTGGTTTTTCTGACAGTTTTGGGTTAACGCTTTAGCGATGAGGTGACACCTATTCCCTCTGGGCAGAGTAAGGTTAAGTTATTTATTTCTTCATATGGCACTTTTGAAATGTTCTCATTGGTCAAGAACTAGCTTATGAAAAAGTAAAGAGGGCTTTGCTGTTTGACTTGCCAACCGTCCGATGCACCAAAATGGAGATATATCAATGGTTAGAATTCAAATTTTTGCTAAGTGATGTCTTTCACCTCCTGTGAATACTGAGGCCGCCAATTTTGCAGTAATGGTAGATTTAATGTGTTACATGCAGATAAATTGTAAGCAGTTGGAAACACTATACATCATATTTCAACCATTGTTTCTCTTTACCATTTTCATAAGCTCTCTAGTGAATTAGATTTCTCTTTCTGGGCGATTTCAAGCGAAGAATTTGCAAGTGCCTGGTAGGTCTAATTTTTTAAATTTAAAGAATTGCTTGAAGTCTGTGAAGAATTTGTGAAGGATTTTGTGTTGATAATTTTAGGGTTTTTCTTGAGAAATCATATATTATTTTATAAAGCCCTAGTTTTAAGATGCCACCAAAGAGAAATTTTTCTGGTCAGATAGAGTATACTAAAAGAGGGATTTTTGAAGATTTGATGCAGTTACTCCCACATTCAGATAACGGGGTAGCTAGGTTAAAAGAGTTGGTTCCAAGAAACCCTAGGGATTCTATTGCAGATGGTCTCCATGATAGAGGGAATTGGATGAGAGATGCCAAGGTGGGCGACAAGCACAATGGTCTTACTTTGTTTAAATCAGCTTATTCATAGAGAAAGTCCTGTGCCCCCTTGAGTAATATATGGCAATTTGATATTGGGAGATTGATAGTCCCTGGAGTTTTCATGGATGCTGAGCTATTGATTCAAATTGCTAAGTGCTACGATCCTATGACAAAGTGTGTCAAGGACATAAATGGGAAGGACCTAATCAGAATCACAGAGGATGAGATTAGGGAGGTTTTTTCATTAAATGATCCTTTTGTCAGGTTAGAAAAGATAGACTTTAGGGAATTTATAGAAATTTATGAGGCATAGAGAGCTTATTTAAGGGCAGGGCCTCTGAGGCAATTCTTAGATGAAATTGGATCTATGTGTGTGGTCACTTCAAGCATGCCAGAGCCTTTTAGGTTGGATTTGTTTAGTAAGAGAGTGCAGGAGGTCTATAAATCATTGACCTTAATTCTAGGGCATGATGAAGAAACTCATATGCCAGTCCCATAGATGTTCAAGATGATACAATCACTGCACCCCCAATTAGCATTGATCTTTAATTTTGCATCTCATTTAGATAATTTAATTCATGAAGGGTTGATGGGAATCAAGGACATGAAGGTTAGTAGGCCTTTTGGGTGGTATTCAATGCTTATGCACATGTTCCTATACAAAGGTGAGCAGTTCTTCAGCTCAACAATAAATATTGTGAAAGAGAGGAATGGAGAAACCCTTCCAGTGCAACTATGGACTACAACCTTGTCATGGGACATAATTGATGCTAGTTATATTGCATTTGATAGGGATTTTGCTTCTAGGCTTAGAACTCTTTTGTTTTTTGACAATCCAAGGATCCCAAGAGAGTTGCTAAGATTAATTAGGCCAAAGGAGTATTGTTGGGACATCACCATTGTCCATAATTTTGGGGATATAGTTTTATATCTAGTTTCTAGAGTTTTTAGAGTATATGGTTGCAAAGTGGCGCCATATATTCTACCCTATCAGGTCGTATTGAAGTTAGGATATGCCAAAATATTGAGGTAGATTGGGGACCTACAAGAGACCACTCTCACTAGAAAGGGAAGGGGAACTTTCTTCACTGATATAACTATATCACATCAATATGTGATCACTAAAGTAGGATGGATACATTTGAACAAAGTTTTGCAGCCCTACAGAATGACAATAGTAGTGGTCAGATGTGCAGATACAGAAGGTTTCCTTTTAGGAATGTTTAGAGATAAGGTGAGATGTGCTCTTATTGAGCATCAGTTTAATTTTCCTGAAGATATAATTAGGAATGAGTTTGACCTTCAAAATCAAGAGATCAAGAAAAAAAAATGGGTCATCTATAAGAAGACTCTAGACTTCATTCAGAATTTTGACAAAGCTTATGACCCATTGAAAGGCTTTGAGCCATGGGCAAGGAAAGTAGATACCCTAATGGAACATTTTGAGGGTATCATGCATGCGGTTAATGAAAAAAGGGCTATTGTAAGCAAGACAGACCCAGAGATGGCTATGCAGATTCTGAGCTTGCCCAAGTATATGAAATTGACCCCAAGGGGAGTCTATACAATATAGAGGAGAAGTGGTTACATTGTTCTCCTACCACCACATCAAAGAAGTAAGGATATCCCTTTCACTTCAAGAGGGAAAAGACCCATTGAGGATCTAGTAGTGCAAGGACCCTATCCCAAAAGCCAAAAACAAGAAGAGATAAAGCCAAGAGAGGAAGCTTATTCTCCTTCTCAATCCCCTATCCAATCAGATGAACATGGGGTAGCAGAAAAACTTGTATAATTGAGAAATGAGGGAAACATTTTTGTTTCCAATGATGATTTGCAGGAAGGGATGCTGGAGGCACCTAAGGAGGTGGCCATGGATCTTTCAATTGAAGAGTTTGAGGGTAAGCAGATGGACCCTATTTTGAAACAAGCTACTAATTCTTTCCTTGCCGATGACAAGTTTATCAAGACAAGGGCATTCTCCCAATTTCTTTGGAGGATGAAAATAAGTCAATTTAAGGAGATATGTGAAAAGAAGAAAGAGGAGTCCCCTACTAGGGATATCATAGAAATATAAAATGAGACCAAGGCAAAAATGGTCAAACAATTTGAGAAAATTACTCAAGAGGAAGGGAGGGCCATGGTTCATAGTGTAGGGGTCTTAATTCTACCAGAATGGGACATTGCTAATGCAATTGTCTTTGACCAGGTCAGAAAGAGCAAAGTAAAAACTCTTGCTATAGTAGAGCAAGCCAAATAGGCTGTAAAAGGGATTGCTTTCTCTGAAGATCATGCAGCCCTAGTAATGTGGTCCTTGAATAGAGATGAAGATAAAGGAAATAGGAAAGATCTCTCTACAGGGTATACAGGCAGTTTATTAGTGTAGAGAGTAGGAGAGACATCTGGGGTAGAGGCATCAAATTTGATTTTGGAGACTACTAAATTGAATGCCAAAGTGGTAGAGAAGGATGCCAAAGAGAAAGAAGAGCTTAGGCTTAAATTTGAAATAGTCCTTAAGTCTTACAATGAGCTCAAGGTTGAGCTAATTTAGAAGGACAAACTTATTGCACCGTTGTCAGGGCCCTTAGATCATAGGTTTCCTCAGTTGGTGATTTTTGATAAGCCTGCAGTGGCTTCATCTTCAAGCTCAATAATTGAGTTACCACCATCCCCTTATCTAGAGAAAAATTTGGATGCAAGGGTTACGTGGGAGAAGCAAAGACTGATAGAAGAAACAAATAAGTTGAGGGAGATAAGAGTGCAACTTGAGAGAGAAAAGGATGAAAATATAAAGGCCACAACTTTAGCAAACCAAAAGTATGAGGAAAAGATAACAAATGCAATCATGTAGTTTGCTATTGATTTAAATCCCTCCATTCTCCATAGTCATGCTAGTAAGTTATATTCATTACTTGAAACTTTGAATAAGGAGAAGACAGAATTGTCACCAATTTTGAAGAAGTGGATTGAAAGGTCTCCTAATGTAAAGTTATTTCATATGCTATCAAAGGGACAAGAAGATCCTGATCCATTGATCAAACCAGTACATCAGATTGTCAAAAAAATGGTATAGTGTGGGATCATTTTGGATAATTTCATTAGAAAATCAAGCATGCTGAAAGATGAATTAATGCTTTCAAACTATGAGCTGGTGCCTACCATTTTCACAGATAAGTGAAAATTTAAAGAAGCATATCAATGGAGAGAAGAAATGGATGCAATTTTGTCAAAAAGGGTAACTGGTGTCCTAAGTGGCACTTTTTCTATTAGTAGTGTTATCAAGTTGTTAATAAATGCTAAATCAATGTTTGACAATATTCAACATAAGGTTACTTAGATTGAAAATGAGTGGGAAAAATTATTGAAGAAAAAGACTGAATTTGTTAGTTTTGAGTTCCCAAGTGAAGAGGTATATGATAGGTGGAGGTATCAGTACATAGCTCATGTTCAAAAAGTTAATACTCCGCCAGCTTCCGAGAATGAGTAAAACCAGTTACTTTTGGGGTCATGAAGGTTGTTGAGATATGAGAGAGCATTCATTGCATAAGGTACAATGAGATGTTGCAGATCAAATTTTTCAAAGAAAGCCAAGGACAACATTGAAGACAAAAAGAAATGTGGCTCATCTGCAAGTATCCCAATTGTCTGATCAAAATATCTCATCTATTTCATCAATGTATTTATTGTAAATCTTTAGGGGTTGTTGAAAAGGTTTTAGGTAAAAATTTTGTAACCCTAGAATGATCGCTAGCTTGTTGCATCTCCTTGTATATAAAGGATTTTCCATGATCATTCTAGGCATTGAGAATTTTAGGAGTTGAAAAGATAGAAATTCTGAAACCCTGAGGATTGTAATTTTTATCATTATTATCAAAGAAATAGAGAAGTATAGGTCGTTGCTGCTATTTTGCAAGCTCATTATCTAGAATATGATGTATAAAATGTTCAAGGTTATACTTAATACAAAATCTTAAATTTTTGTCTCTCCTTTGAGTTTATTCTGTAGATCTTTAAGTCTTTCTGGGATTTATATGTATGTGTCTAGCTTTGAGTTCTGATCTAGGATTGGATGAAATACTGCTTTGAGTGGGATGTATGTTTACTGAATCTATTTAAGGATTTTCTATAAGCAGCAAAGGGTTGAGGTGTTTGTATTTATGTTTAGAGGCCTAATATTATCCAAGTATCTTTGTATTCATTCTATCTTTTTGATGCTTCACCCAATGGATAGGGCACTGATCTGTATTTTCCTATCTTAGCTTCATGAGGAATGATTTTAATCTAGCAATCTTGAAATATTAAATCATTACCAGTCATTTTACTTTTATCTACATTTACAGTTGTTCTACCCAGTGATGGAGAGTCAATGAATAATAGGTTGTTATTTAGTACTTTCTCACTGTCATCTGTTGTAAGATCCAGTATTGAATAAGAAATAGAGTTAAATCTATTGGATCAGGTGTACCCTCCTTGGTTTTGCAGAGCCAGAAGTGAAGAGGGTAGTCTTGTCCCTATAGTTGGTCTAGTTGCTTATAGATTTCCCATATTTGGAATTAACCACTCCTTAACATTAGTCATAGGCATACTGGTATCTCATGGAGTGTAAAATCCTATCCAGGAACCAACACCAGCATCAAGTACATCTAGTCTATACTCCCAATCCCTACCGACAATAGCACTGTACTCCTATGAACACAAAGCATATGAGAGCCTCTATGTCCATCCAAGTCCAATCTCATGACCTATCTATGCATATGTAGCATAATCCTCAGGGGCATCTTGTACTCGCCCATACTGCCGCCAGACCCTGGTAATAAGGAACCTCTCTATAATGGAGGATGACCTCCCAATCAGTACATGGCTCTGAAAAAAGTAACTAAACTACTCTCAAGCAGTAGGCCAAGGCTTAAGGGCTACATATGGTCTCTAGCACACAAATGTCATATCATCGAGGCATCGCCTCTAGTACTCAGTGTGTCCCATCTGTCCCTGTATAACTTATTTGACATATATATAAATGACAGGCTCTTGAGGCTACCTCTATGTGGTACACATTGATCTCAACACTGGGATATGCTCCCACGCCCAGATCTGTAGAACTAGAGCTCTGGCTAGAAAATAATTTCTCTCCTGATACACTACCTCATGCATCTAAGAGAACATATGGGCCAAAAGACATTGACCCCATGCCAACTTAGAAGGTGTAGCCATCAACTGTGCTACCATAGGGGCCCAGCCCATCAAAAGACTATTCTGCTGATGGTCAGACATGATAATGCCACCAATCATCTCGGCAATGATGCACTCTAGTCGGTGTGTTTGTCCATATCTCTGCACTAAGGTCTCCCAGGAAATGGAGGCCGTCATCTGAGTATCATCTTCGAAGAGACGTCTAAAAGCTAATAAACCTGAGTTCCCTGAACTCACATACTCTGGTCACCGACCTGCATGAAAAGGAATGCGTAGTATTTGATACACATCCTCAGGGGTAATAGTGAGCTCCCCAGTCGACAGATGAAAGGTCTGGGTCTCTGAGTGAAACCTCTCAATCAACGCAGTCAAAAGTTTGTGATTTACCCTAATCTCGTGTAAATGTATTAAGTGCTCAAATCCATAAGAAGCAAGGTGGACCCTCATAGGGTCTGGCAACGACACACATAATCTCTGTGTAGCAGGATGCGAGATCCATACATGAACATCTGGATATATGACCTACATAGCACAGAAATAGGGAATCTTATCAGTAATTTGGTCATAGAAGAGGTTACAGGGGCATAAATGGGGTAGTTCATTATTTCAGAAGGTAGGTTAACAGGTCAGCAATCAGGCTAAGAGATAAAAAAAATAAAAAATTTGACCTAATATTGAGTTTTAAGCTCACTATTTTCCATACGACACTTCAAACTAGCATGAAAAGTCGTACAACTTTCTACATCATACCAAACGACAAAGCATAGTGACACGACAAAGCATTCCTCCTTGTACGAGTTATGAGGGACCTGATGGAATGTCGTACGACTCTTGGGTCCCTCTGATATGAGTCATGGGGGCTTATGATATGACAACCTATCTACAGTTGAAAAGTCGTACAAGTCCTGCCGGGGAGTCATACGAGTTTCCATGCACACAAAATTCAAAAATGGAAAAATGTACGAAACATTGCTAAAAATCCTAAAAATGCTATAAAACATGGAAAAATTGACATTTTAGCAAAGCACAGAGGTCCACCTACCGGATGTCCATACTGCCAAGGTCTTTGGTGTCTCCAGCTGCGCTCAAATTGATGCAAACTCACAGGTACCTTTGGTTCTGCCATTTTCTCGCTCAGAGGGCTCCACAAGATTTCTAAAGTCAAAAGGTTGAAATAAATTGAAAATGACCCTTCTGGCCTTTATATAGCTTTTGACCTAATTTTCAAAAGTGCTCCATTTTTCATGAAAATTGCACCCCTGGCTAATTTCGACATTCTGAACCCATTTTCGGGATCAAAATTAAAATCTGAGATCATTTACTATGTCAAAATCATGATTTAAAATTTTTGGAACCAAGACGGTCTACTGCTTGCATAATCAACCTTCTATCATCACAGAAATCCAGTATTCAACTTAACTAATTATCTTATATCAAACTATCAAAATTTCAACTTGGTCAACCATGGTCAACTCATGGTCAAACCTAGTCAAACTTAGTCTTCTGGACCTCCAAACGATGTAGAATGCATTCTCGAATGTGTACAACTACTTCTCAAATCAATTAACATGCTTCTAAACTATCAACGCTGACTTTTCTTGTCAGATTTCAATTTTAATCCCGAAGGGGGCATGGTATTACACATCATTCAAAGTTTGTAATCTAAATCTAAAATCATATCTTTATTGATATCTATTCTTTCCTCAGTAATCAAGACAATAACCATGTCTAGTTGCTGATTCATCAAAAGACCTCATCACTCGAGGCAAATCAATCATTGCATGGGGCATATCAGATTCATCAAGATCTATATCGATTTGGTATTCTCTTAAATCTTGTAAACTATATCAATCTTTTCGCAACCATCGGTTCATTAGTGTTATTTCCTTGGTTTTTTGTAACTGAAGGGTTTAGATGTGATACCAATGTGATTCTTATCAACAATTGGGTCTGGAATCGGTCACTCACTTCTTCGCAATCATAAGGTTCAGAATCAGGTGTTTTGACACTTTTTCATAATCATCGGTTCATTGCTGTTATAGTTAACATTATCTTTGGTCATTCAGGACCGATTATCTTCATATCAATTTCAATCAGTTTCTGCTTCATATCAATATCAATTTCAAACATCAGTTTCAACATCATACATAGACTGTCTTTAAACCATTGCGCTTTGCACAACAATTCAAAGAGGGGCAAAATGTAATACCCCAAAAATGGGCTATAGGTTCATTAACCTCCTATATCAACACATCGAAAGAAATCGACATCAAAGTCCTAACCTAAGGCACATCGGCACATTATCGAATCTTAATTGATTATCCTAAATTCTGCATCGAGGAATATTCCTATTTTATCATAATTATCTTTAATTTAATGATTATTTGGTGATAAATCATATTTATCCTATAGTTGATTAATTGAATATGATGAATATTTAATTAATTAATTTAATACTGCCACTTAATTATTTAATTTAATTTAATTATATTTATTTATAATTATTATTATTTAAATTTGACAATAAATCAAAATTCCTATCATTAATTGATTAAATTCTTATTTAATTAATTAAAGCAAGTTGTCATATTTAATGATATTATTTTTGAATAAAAGTTTGATTTAATAATTGATTAACCCATAAATCAATTATTTTATTTTTAAAATCAGTTAAGTTGAGAATAAATCACTTTATTTATTTATTTAATTCATAAATATTATGCACATTCAAAAAGTAGTTAAACTTAAAATCATAAAATCAATTCAAGTTGTTTTAAAATAAACTCAACTCTGATTTGAGTTAAAAAGCTATTTTGCATGATTTGTGAGTTAATTTATCTTTTATTTCTTTGATAACTCAAAAATCAACCTGAGTTTATCTGAGTGATTTATGGCTTTTTCCATGCATCCTCAAAGCCTTGGATTTCTATAAAATCAAGGCTCAACTCTTCATAATCATATCTTAGAATTTGCAAACTTATGCTGGCGAATTGACATTTGAAGAATTGAAGCTTCTTTTGCGAATCAACAACTTTTGTGAGATCATTCATATTTAGTATATCATTGTGAGATTAATTGTATTGCATATCAGTTTTTCATATAGATTATATTTCATATCATTTTTCATCTTATTGCATAGAAAAACCAAAAATATAGATTAATTTGCATCTAATTCATAGCTAGATTTTGCATTCAAATCCTTCATTTAGGTGTTGTCAAGGTCACTGATCTTGGTATAATCTGAGAATACATACTCGCATCTACTAGAAAGTAGTAAATCACCTGGTTAGATTAGTTTCCATTTCACTCCATTATTTTGATTTCAACCAACCTCTAATATTTTACTGAAGTGTTGTGTCTACAGACAGGTACAAAATTCACACGCACAAAACCCACGTATCAACCCACTCACTTGAATCACACTAATCCCAATCACACTTAAGACACCTTAGACAATAACAAACCAACTCTCGTGTCCAAATGGTCCATGTACTAGCATATAAGCTTCGAAATGAATGCATTTTTGAAGAATCTTTCATGGTTTGACAATCCAACCTATCTCCTATTGTGCCCAACTCAACCAACCAAAATAATCTGCATACCACTAAATTAAGAGTCCCCCCCTATGATAATGTTGAAGTACACCAATCAACAATAGAACGAGCATCAAGTAGTTCTACACCTGAAATCCTCAATGGCTCCTTAACTAGAGCGCTCTTTACACATGCACCTGCTCCATCATGCTCCCCTTTTCCATGATCGGCCTAAAAAAAAATCCAAATATGAGGTACACCTCTCTCTACATGCATTCAACATAACCAATAAAACATACAAGCATTTTTGAATTGACCTATGCAGTTATTTGACCAAATGAGATGTCTATCCATAGCAATATTATTTTCCCGCACCCACTCAAAATAATTCTTAAAATAATGTTGGACATACTCGTGAGAGTGAGATCTATCATCACTCATATAAAAATGGTACTCGCTGATTGTATTTTGGTCATCTTCTGTACTATCAGGGGAATGTCTATATGTTGTGTGCACAAAAATAGTAGCCTAAATAGAATTGTAATATTGAGCTTGCAACTCATTTTGGGGTTGCGCTATATAGTTCTCTGCAAATTCAATGATTGATATAATAGTGCCTATCGGTAAAGTGTCCTTACACATCCTGAATTGTTGATCCAACCACTAAGACATGTGACTATGCCTTGCATACTTGTAAAAAAGATTCTTCTTGGAATCTAAAATAAAATCAGCCACATTGCATTCTTTTGTAACCAACTCACATCTAGAGCCTTCACCTCCACTTTTAAATGTATATTTAATGGTTTCATATACCTTTTTGTGGACAATTATCTTTCCAAAATCATGTTTGCGGCACTCATGAAAACATTCAAAAAACTTCACTATCCCACCACACTCTGAGGACTTGTCATTTAAGCAATCTTTTCTATAAAAGAAACATCCATTATCTCTAGGACATAAAAAATAATCTAGCAAGTCTCTTGATGATTTTGGAAGAGAACTTGTACCACACTCCTCCAACATTTCACTAGTATGCAAAGTAAAATGAAGGGATCCTAACAATTCATGGTGCATTGAAAACTCCACATGATATTTCCAACAAGTATTTCGAATCTTAAGAGGTACACAAAAAAAGGCTTGAGGGCTTCAAAATCTCTTTGTGATATTTGCAATGTTGGATGTGTCTCACAAATTTTTTTGAACACATTGTTTGACTCACCTCCAAATAATGTTTGGGATGCGAAGTGTAGTCTCGAATGCCAATTCTCAACTTCAAGACATCCTTCACATTTGGTGACACTCTTGAGTTAGATTGCCAAAATAGTGGAATTTGATCCTTCACACCATCGGTAAGCTTCTTATTACAATGTGAAAGTCTCCCACTATAATCCCATGTATCATTATGAAGAGGATCATCAAGTCCTCTTCTTGCAATTGTTCTATCCAAAGTTTTATGATTTAGGTTCAAGTCAACACAAGTTTGTCTCATCAAATGAGCCTTTCTCAAATGATGACTTACTAAGGAGGTTGTAATAACCCTCCTAGTGGTTCTCTTATCTTTTTCCTTGGTAGTCTTCCCAATGGAATTGAGAGCACTAAAATGATTTCTCATAATAATAGCATTCCTCTCCTTTTTCTTGTTCACACTAATCTTCAATTTGACTAGTATGCATCTCATCTTTTGCATCTTTAACAATTGCACAAACATTTGACATTGCTTGACCAATGTCTTGTGGCTAAAAAAATGATCAAAAAGTTTTGAAACCCACAACTGAATGGTTCTTTCTGATCTCTTGCCACCGAAATTGCTCATTATGTTCTCTTCAATTTCAAGTAACCATTTTGTTGTTCTTTAAGGTCCCAAATTTGAAGTTTGTCTTTCTTCCTCCCAAGGGATTTCATTTCTCATATAATTTGGAGATGTGTTATGTTGATTTGGTTCTTGTGCACCATTAGTATTGTCAATTCTTTCATATTCAATTAGTGGATTGTCATTGTCAATGTCCACACTTCCATTGTCCACATCTACATGTTCATTTTCAAAACTTACATTTTCATCTTCAATCCCTACATTCTCATTTTCAATATTATTGTTATAAATCATTTCAAATTCATGTTCTTCTTCACTTGAAACCACATTTAAGAGTGGGCTTATGCCCACATCTTCATTAATATTTAACATACCTTATTTCTTGTTTGGATGGGCAACCCTATCCATTTCTCTATAGACTTCAATCTCTTCATTTGTGCATTTCCTCTTCCATTTATGCTTTCAACGACTACTACTCCCCATGGTGAGACCAAAAAGGTGATGCAAAAACCTTTGATAATGGAGAAACTCCAACAAAAATAGTGGAAAAAGTAATTTTTTGTCTTCTACAACTACAATCCCATGATATTCTCTGGCAAAAATGCGGTTCTCGGACTAAGGGACCCACATAATCAAATTTTGCTTTTCGATGTCAATAAAACAAATCAGATATCCAAAATGTCCGGCTCAAATTTTTCATTTTCATATATATATATATATATATCATCTCTCTCTCTCTCTGTGTGTCTATCTCTCTCTCCCTTAGGTATTATTGTTATAATATAAATATTTTAATAAATATTTAATACTAATAGTATACTATTATAGAATATAAAAATAAATAATAATAATATAATACTAATTTATATAATACAATAATAATATAAATAATTATATAATACTAATGCTATTATCATTTAATATTAATATTAATTTTTTTTAATAATATATAACCTAAAAATCTAAAATTATAAAATTGAAAAAAACATTCGAATTGAAATGTTGAAATTGGGCGGGAGATATTGCATATCCGATATTATCGGATATTCGATTTTATCGAATATGCAATATTATTTTGGATATTTGATTAGGCTTAGTATTTGCCTTGGGTTTTCACATTGTAATGCCAAATGTGGATGGTCAACCCAAAAGACATGTTCACCATATTTCCTCTGATCTCCAGACTTTGACCATGTAGCTAACAACATTTTTTTCACCCAAAATTGATGAAACAAAAAAGGCTTCTTAAAGACATTATCATATTTCCATCAATATAATTACTCATATTTTGAGTTTAGTAAGTAATTATTACTTATTTTTTAATTGAGTTATCTTTAAAGTTCTAATTGATAGACTGATTGAAAAGAAATTATAAATTTCAAACAGTTTAACCTTTTTAAAATCCGAAACATGCGTCACTTTCTATGCTTCGCCTACTATAAGAAAAAAAAAGTTTTCAATTTTGTAAAGTTTAGAATTAGTTAAGGTGGTCAGACATGAGTTTTTTAATTCTGAATAAGTTGTAGCATAAAATGCATAATTAATTATTTCATTAGGAAAAAATTATACAAAATATGCATCACATCCAGGCATGAGTCTACTACTTATATCTAGAATCTTGTGAAAATATATCATCGTTTGATTGTGATTAAGGTGGTCAGACATACATGTAATTTTTAAATTTTTCCTGAAATTTTCGTACTACTACATTGAAATCTAAAATTTTAAACAATTAGATTAATTTCTTTTCAAACAAGGGCTAGTTGTTTAGAAATTACATTCAATTTCCTACAAATTCTATTCTTATAAATTTTTTACATAAGGTTGATAAGATGTTCAACTTTTTACGTCAAGTTGACTAACCTTGATTTTTTTTTTTTTTCATTGCCACTTAAGGCCATAGCTTGGTATACCATGATCCTGTACATACCCCTACCACATATCTCACTATGGTGTGTGCATCCTCTATATCTAGTCTTGGATCCCATTCTACTAGATCATCCCTACCCAACTAACTCTATCCCATACCAAACTGCTAACCCCCAATGCCCCTACCTCCCAAGTGACTTGTTGACACAAGGGAAGGAAGGAAAAAGTGCCAAAGACATACCTTAATCACTACCCCATTGCAGAAATCACACAGAGAGAAGAAAACACACAACAGAGAATATAGAATACAAAAAACTTCATATATTATTCATCAAATAACCTCCTCCATGCTAGGATATAAGGCCTTCTCGGTTATGGCCAAATACATTGAAATTGATTACAACAGTCCTCCAACATGCGAGGTTTTAGTCTTCAAAAACTATCTTCTATCTTCTAGACTTGACCTCCAACCACTGATCTCCTCCCCCTAAAATATGAACAACAACTATATTTATACAAGAGGCTATCGAAACAAGTCAGCCTTCAAATCTATCATTGGAGACAGTGATGACCATAGCTAGGTCCACACGCTTCCCAATGATTGATACCAACATTAACTCCATGACCAAAATTCAATGCAGAAGTTGGCCTTAATAGGAAATCAAAATAAACTACTCAGTTAGCAAGATTACCAAGTGACATGAAATAACTTAGTAAACTAATTGAACAACTTGGTCAAACAAGGAACTGAGCAATTACTGAGCCAACTCAGTCAATGAAGGAAATGAGTAGCTATCTAGAAAAATGAACAAGTCAAACTTGTTTTTGGTGACACAGGATTGCAAAGAACCCGAGATGCTCTTGCATCAGACACCTGGGGTTGTTTGAAATGATTCTCCAAATCATGCAAAAGGTAAAACCCAAGCTGAATCCAACTCAGATTGTGAAATCGATGAGCTGTCTTCAATCAGTCCATTCTTCCATTTTACCAGACACTCCATGTATTCTTTTCCTCTTGTGCTTCTACCAACTCTTTGTTCCAAAATCTATTCAACTTCTTCTATCTTCTTCTTAGGATAATCATTTGGTATTATCATATCTTCATCAGGTTCATGATACTCATACAAATTTGCAATGTTGAATATAGGTAATATATCCATGTCATCAAGTAACTCAATCTCATAAGCATTTCCATTGTCAAATCTCCTCAATATCTTGCAAGGACCAAATTTCTTCATTTTTAGCTTCCCATATGTTCCAATAGGAAATCTACATTTCTTCAAATGAACAATTACTTCATCCCCAACTGTAAAATTCTTATGCCTTCTTGATCTATCTTCTCTATCCTTGTATTTCAGATTACTATTCTCCAATTTATGTTTCACTGCCTCATGCAATGTCTTCATGAACTCAAAAAAATCTTCTCCTTCAGCACTTCTCTTTTCTTCACCATGAATATTCTTCAAATCTGATATACTTTTCAGTTGTATGCCATTAACAATATCAAAAGGTGTTTTTCCAGTACTCCTATTCACTAAATTATTGTATGAAAACTCTGCTTGTGCCAACATTGAATCCCAATTACTCAGTTTATCTCCAACTAAGCATCTCAAAAGATTACCCAAACTTCTATTCACAACCTCTATTTGTCCATCAGTCTGTGGGTGAAATGTATAACTATATTTCAACTCGGTACCCAACTTTTCCCAAAGAGTCTTCTAAAAGTCTCTAGCAAACTTATTGTCTCAGTCAGAGATGATACTCCTTGGTAATCCATACAATCTAACAATTTTCTTAAAGAAAAGATCTTCTATATGCACTACATCTAATGTCTTTTTACAGGGTATAAAATGTGCCATCTTAGAAAATCTATCCACAACAAAAAATATAGAATCATTACCTCTTACTGTCTTTGGTAAGCCGAGAAAAAAATCCATACTGATATCGATCCAAGGTTTCTCAAGAACAGAAATCAGTATATACAATCTAGTATTCTAACTTACTCCCTTTACAACTTGACAAATTCCACAACTTTTCACAAAATTTTGAACATCCTTATACAACTATGCCCAAAAGTATTTCTCCTTAAGAAAATTCAATGTCTTATCAATGCCAAAATGTCTAGCCAAAATACTACTATGTTTCTCCTTTATCAAATTAGTTCTCATTGATCCTCTTTCTATACACAACTAAATACCTTTAAACAACATACCTTCTTGAACAAAATAGTCTTCCCATGTAGTACTCCGTTGATCTTGAATAGGTGCTCTGCACTTCCTCCACGACTCAAAAAAATCAGGGTCAGTTTCATACAAATCTTTCATGCCATCAAAACCAAGAACTTCAATTCTCATCTCAGTCATCAAAGATCTTTTACTCAATGCATCAACAACTTAGTTAGTGACTCCACTCTTATGTTTTATCACAAATGTATAGCTCTACAAATATTCAACCCATTTCATACATCTCTAATTCAACTTATTCTGACTACCCAAATATTGTAAAGCCTTACGATTAGTATACAACATAAATTCACTCAGTATCAAATAATGTCTCCATTTTTTTAGGGCTTGAACAATAGCATAGAACTCTTGATCATACACAAAATATTTCATTTTTGCATCATTTAATTTTTCACTAAAGAAAGCAATAGGTTTACCTTCTTGACTCAACACAACTCCTATTGTACTACCACTTGCATCACATTCAACTTGAAATACCTAATTGAAATCAAGTAAATCTAACACATGTAATTCAACAACCTTCTATTTCAAAGTCTCAAAACTTTTATTAGCTCCATGTGTCCACTTGAATTCTCTTTTATCTCCTCTCATAGTCTCATTCATAGCATTACAAATTGAACTAAAATTCATGATGAACTTTTAGTAAAAACTTGCTAATCCATGAAATGATCTTACCTCACTAGCATTTTAAGGTGTAGGCCAATTCAAAATAGCTTCAACCTTTTTAGGATCCATCTTCAAACCATTAGCTGAAATCACAAATCCTAAATACACAATCTCTTCTTTCATGAAGGAACACTTTTTTAGATTAATCAACAAATTTTCTTCTTTCAACCTCTACAATAATTTCTCAATGTGCAGCACATGTTCATCTCTAGTCCTACTAAATATCAGAATATCATCTAGATAAACAATCACAAATTTACCCAATAATTTCTTCAAAACCTCATTCATTAATCTCATAAAAGTACTTGGTGCATTAGTTAAACCAAAATGCATAACCAACCACTCATACAAATCTTCTCTTGTTTTAAAAGAAATCTTCCACTCATCACCTTCTCTGATTCTGATATGACGATATCCACTTTTCAAATCAATTTTGGTAAAATATTTTGCTCCAGTCAAACTATCCATTATGTCATCCATTCTCGGTATAGGAAACCTATATTTCACTGTTATCTTTTTTATTTCTCTAGAATTAGTACACATTCACCATTCTCCATTCTTCTTAGGTGCCAATACAACTAGTACTGCACATGGACTTAGACTTTCTTGGATCAAACCTTTTTACAACAATTCTTGGATTTGTCAGTTTAATTCTTGATTCTTGGTAGGTGTTAGCTGATGTGGTGCCTTATTCAGTAAACTATCTCCTAGAATCAAATCCATACAATGACCAATGGTTCTCTTCAGTGGAAAACCACTAGGTACATTATCAAAAATGATCTCTCTATACTTGATGAGTATCTTATCAACCTCTTCAGGGATGCTATCCACTAGTTTCTTACTCAGTTTGTTAGGAATCACAACAAAACACACACCATTATTCTTCAAATCCTTAACAAACTTTATTCCTTCCATCAAACAAACTTTCACAAATGTACAAACTCTACTAGCAAGTTCTTCAATCAAAGGCAACAAGATTTTATTTCTCCCATCAGCCCAAATAGTATATTTATGCAATCTTCCATCATATATAGCATGTCTATCATATTGCCAAGGTCTACCCAACAAAATATGACAACAATCCATAGGCATGATATCACACAACACTTTATCATAGTACTTTCCAATTTTCAAATTCACATAACATTGTTCACTTACCAATAGTATATGCTTATCCTTGATCCACAAAATTTGACAGGGTTTCAGGTGTTTCAACCTTTCCAACTGCAACTTTGCAACCATTTCCTCAGCTGCCAAATTCTCTGAGTTTCCACTATCAATGATTACCTTCCACACTTCATCATCAACTCTACATCTAGTCTTGAAAAAAAATTCCTTACCGGATCTTCCTTACTAATTTCACTCCAAAGTTCTCTCCTAACCATCAAGTTCTTTTCCTTCTCGGTTTCATTCAGTGAGTCTTCTTGTACTAAAGCATTTCTACTTCTACCGACATTTTTACTTGTGTGTGTACACTCAAATGACCTATGTCCTTCCTCTCCATAATTGTAACAAGTTCCTTGGAATCCACCTCTAATATAACCACCTTGGTAGTTATTGCCTCTTCCTCTAGAATAACTTTCACCTTTCCACTCAGTCTTGCCTTTATCCAGATTTGTTTTGTCTTGATCAGATCTATTTTTTTTACCATAGGATCTACCTCTTCCACTAGGGAATCTACCACCTCTTCATCTCTATCTTTTCTCATGTCTTTTGTTCAATTTCTCCTCAGCTTTCAAGGAAAACTAATAAGCTTCCTCAATGCTTTCCAACTTAACCAAACTGATTTCCTCTTGAATAGAAACTCTTAAACCATTCAAGTACCTACAAATTCTTTCCACTTCATCCTCATCATTTCTAGATCTGATATCTAATCTATACAGTTCCTTAGTATAATCTTTGCCGAGCTATCTTTCTATCTCAAACTTTGCATTCACCTAACTAGGTTAATCTGATAATCACATGGTAAGAACTTGCCTTTCAACTTATTCACCATCTTATTCCATACCTGGATTTTGTCTTTGCCTTTCATTTTTTTGTCTAATTGCATATGTTCCCACCACAAGGATGCATGACTCTTCAACTTAGTGCTTGCAATCTTAACCTTCTTTTCCTCAGGGATATTTTCATACTCAAAATACTTCTCCATCTCAGTGATCCAATCCATCAATTCATCTGAATCCAACTTTCCACTATACTCAAGAGGATTGAAATGTGGCGTAGACTTCAGATTTGTCAAAGCCTTCAAAAACCTTTCTTCACCCTGATCCATCACAGGTGTAGGTTCATCTTCACCTTGTTCCTCTTTAATTTATTCATCACTAACATCTTCAAGATGTCTTACTCAATGGTGGGCTATCTCAACAACTTCTAACCTAACAGTAATTTGTCTTAACATATCTGCCAATCCTAGATCTGTATCTTGCCTTCCATAAACCATCTTGAAAACCCTCTGCAATTATAGGTCAGATCACAATCTTCCACCCACAACAAATATTAAATAATAAGAAGGAACCCTTAACCTAGATTTGCAAATCTAGATCTTGATCTCAACCTTGCTCTGATACCACCTGACACAAGGGAAGGTAGGACAAAGGGCCAAAGACACACCTTAATCACTACCCCCTTGTAGATATCACACACATGGAAGAAAACACATAATGGGGAAGATGGAATGTAGAAAAATTCATGTATTATTCATCAAATAACCTCCTACATGTCAAGCTGTAAGGCCTTCTCGGTTATGGCCAAATACATTGAAATTGATTACAAAAATCCTCCAGCATGTGAGGTTTCAATCTTCAGAAACTATCTTCTATCTTCTAGACTTGACCTCCAACCACTGATCTCCTCCCCTAAACTATGAACACCAACTATATTTATACAAGAGGCTACCGAAACAAGTCAGCCTTCAGATCCATCATCGGAGAAAGGGATGACCAAATCTAGGTCAATACACTTTCCGATGATTAATACCAACATTACCTCTATGACCAAAATTCAATGCACAAGTTAGCCTCAACAAGAAATCAAAATAAACCACTCGGTGAGAAAGATTACCGAGTGAAAATAAATAACTTGGAAAACTAACTGAACAACTCGGTCAAAGAAGGAATCAAGAAATTATCGAGCCAACTCAGTCAATGAAGGAACCGAGCAACTACCAAGAAAAATGAACAACTCAAACTTGTTTTTGGTGACACAGGATTGCAAATAACCCAAGATGCCCCTGCATCACTTGTGCATACATGCTTTCTCTACCCACCAAGTCCTACTATCAATTAAACTAACTTTCTATTCTCTAGGAATCCTATTTCTCTAGGATGTGGATGGTCCTCCCCATCAACTAGCATTATGTCTACACATACCAAAATTATTGATAGTCATCCTCTCACTCATCACAACACCTCCTTGGTATGCAAGTGTAAGTTAGTCATCTCATCTATCGCCCTCCTAAAATATCTTAATACCCAGGGTACCCTAGTATAATGTAGTAGTTTTCTATACTTCATCACAAGTGTAGATACCTATATAGTTGTCATAGTATGCAATATCCCCATGACTAAGTCACTCCCTCCAATATCTTGAGATCACCCTACCCCATCCAAGTGAACACTCATATCCCCTTTGAATACAACAACAATCATTCACTAACCAACCTTGATAGGTATAGGGGAAATGCTTGAAACCACTTTGCATTAACAACTCTAAGTGTACCCAACTATTTATCAATAGGAGCCAAAACCCTAGTGTAAGATATAAAAATATATCTATGATATATTTTTATATCTATGTATTAATGTGTGTGTGTGTGATGTTGTTTAGGAATGGAAAGTGTTGTGGACAAACAAAACTTAATAAAACATAAATACTTATCTTGAAAAGGAGCAGATTCAGAAATCATTTTTTTCTGGCATTTGTACTTAGTTTTGGGAAATTCTGCAACCAAATTTGGCCTGGAAACACAGAAATAGAGAAAACCCAGAAACCTTCTACTATTATGAGAAAGGTCAACCTTGACCCAAAAAAGGGGTAAGATCTTACCCCGGGGCACAATCTTACCCCTTTATGTCGACCTTGACCTGCACTGTTTTGATAGAAAATCTATTCGTGGATCCTGGAAGTTCACTGAAAATAGTACTAAGATCTAATATATGATTCACTATCCCGCACTTGTACTTGCAAGAAAAAGGGTTTTGTTTTTTGGATGAGGGATTTGCCTTGGTCAAACCCCAGTTTGGAATCAACCTTAAAAAAATGGAATTTAAATAGAGAATGGTAGCAAGTAGTAGAAGTAGATCTAACAATGAAGCTATGATAGTCAATAGATATGCAATTGTATTTGGAATGTAAACAAGTATGTTGATATGAAAGCTTAGACTCAACACTAACAAATGTAAATCAAAACCTCCATGATTGTATGCTTGGAATCCACCTTGAAGGGAGAATGAATAGATCTTGAAGATGAACAAAGGATCTTGAAAGCATATCACACCACCATGATGGATAGATCTAGGGTTTGAATGATGAATCTTGAATGCTTGAACCAAATTCCTCCAAAGACTTGATTGCTTGAATCCTTGATATTCAATGGAGAACTTGAATGATTGAATGTGGAAAGTGTTTAAAAGCTTCCTTGATTGAGAATTCTTGCTTGAATGCTTGAGAAATTATGACAAAGGATGGATGTATTTCACACTTGATTTCAATTTATGCTTGAATTCAATGGATGATGGATGTGAAAATGAAAGAGGAAGGCTTCCTTTTATACAAGTCTAGGGCACAAACTTCTAGAGAGGATGACATAGGAGAATTAAATTCCCATTTAACCTTAACCCTTAGAAATAGACCTAAATTAAATATAATTTAAGATTTTACCATTCTGAAGCCCGAAATAGCCGACTCGAAAGTGGGAAATAAAACTTTCTGAAACCCGACATCTGAAAACTTTTGGATTTTGAAATCTAGACCCAGAGTCAGGGTTGAGGTTGACTCTAACCTAGGTCAAGGTCAAAGTTGACCTTGACCTAGAAGGTCGACCTTGACCCTGAGGTCAAGAATCTCAGGGTTTCAGGTCAGGATGCCAAAAATAGGCTGGAAAGAGGTGGAGAAAGGGGCAGAACAAGGGGTTAAACAAGATCCAAGCCAAAGATCCCATGAAAGCATCTGACATGACCCCAAACCACCTACTCGGAGGGCTAAACCAGTCCTAAATGGAAGTGCTTCCAGTTTTTGATGATACATTTAGCCCCCACTTTAGCAAGAGTATGGACTCGATGCAAACTCTTGATAAAGGAGAAGAAAGATCCAAGTGGACTCGCAATGAGATAGAGTATCACTTAGTTAAGGATACGATCCCCCAAGCTAAGGATTCTAACTCAACATACACGCACGAGGGTGCAAAAACAAAGAGAAAAATAAAAGACACTAAAAGAGGGGTTAGTACAAAAACAAACCCAAATCAATTAGCAAAGGAAACCTTGCCAAGAAATGCTTCCTATAATAATATCATATTTGGAAAGCTTTCATAGAATCATAAATGATTACATAAGAAAGATAAGAGAAACACTATAAATACATAGCTTCATGATCTAATCCTACTAGCATGAAAGAAAAAAGAGAGAGAAGGAAAAGAGTGATTACCTTGCCTAGTAAGATGCCCACCTTACTATGAATCACCGAGGAGGGAGAGCCCAACAGGTAGCAAAACCTGATAGTTCAACCATAAACTATGCTTTGTAATTATAACACATCTTTTGACAGCTTTTGAAATACCAATAGATCCACATTCTTGTATCAGTACATGGAATATAAAATGTGTGTCTCTTCAGGATTTAGCAACCTATGTGCTTTACCTTTGGAGGATTTAGCATATTTGAAAATTGAAAAATGCGCATCTCTTCAAGATTTAGCAACATATGTGCGCTACCTTTTGAGGATTTAGCATATTGAAATTGAAAAGTGTATGTCTCTTTAGGATTTAGCAACTTATGTGCATTACCTTCCAAGGATTTAGCATATTGAAATTGAAAAATGCGGCATAAGGGAGACCCTATATATGCCCCCTCCTTATTGTGGCTACCTAGTAGACTAGATAAGCAAGAGAAAGAGGATACCTACTTCTCAATGTAAGGAGATATCTTATTAACAACAATGTACACTATATTCTTAGTGAAGGGCATTGACCCTTACATCCAAGACCATAGATAATTGTGAAAAGGATATGTCACTTATGGAAAAATGATCCTCAAAGAAAGAGATCTTATCAACAAGACCCCCACCATAGAGGAGTGGTTTTAGATAAAATATCATCTTTCAAAGAGAAACAAAGATTCAATCATCTAGCCCCCTGTAATCAAGAGGAAGAGGAATCTTTGAACAAAGGAATCAAACTCTAAACCTGCAAGGACAAACATTTATAAAGAATATAATTTTCTAAATAAAGAAGAGGTGATGACCTAGGAAAACAACCTCTCACATAAAAGGATATTCATAGCCAAAACCTTAGTCCGTATAATAAAATAATGTTGCAAAATAAACAAATGCCACTAAGCTAAGGAAAGAAGATCCCTAGAAAAAGAGGAAAAAAAGGAAGAACCTTTCCCCCCAGAGATGAAAGCAAGGGATAACTTTGCAAAAAAAATGTCTTTAGAAAATATATCTTGAAATAAAAGAGAATCTATGGATTATTATGGACATAATACAAAACCATAGGGAGAAAAGATAGAAAAAATACCAATTAAGCTCAAAACAAAGGACATGCTAAGAGCATAATGGATCCTAGAAGACTGGATGAAATACCTCTTGTCCCCCAGTCAAGAGACAAGAGGAGAAAAAGATCTATATTATGGAAGAGTCAAGGGGATGCCCCTTATCAAAGTTATGAAGGAATTGTAAAACTACACGAGAGTGGGATATAATTCCTAAAGCAACTCTTTCTCTAACATATAACTTGAAATGCACACAATCAACAAGTAAATGTGTATTACTATAGTGAAAAGGATATTTGTACTTGGAGAGAGGATCTTTTAGCATAGGTTTAAAGATTTCTTTCTTGGAATTCATTAACTGAACATACACCTTCTTAGCCACATCTTGAGGATTATCAGGGTAATCTAAGGAAGGTGTTGGAAGGAGAACATGAAGAGGAGGATGACGATCAAAATCAAGCACCTTAAATTGAGATAGTGGAAAGCCAAGTCCACACATATATTGTTTAGGGGATAGATGAACTAGATACTTAATACCATGTTCATTAACACCAAGCCCTAAACCCTTATAACCTTATTTAGCCATCATATTATATCCTGTAGTGTACATATCTTGTAAATCTTCCACAGGAGGTGATTTTTTATTGTGATCATGAGAAAATGTTGTATAAGGTGGAATAGTAGGTTTAGAAGAAGTTTCTTTTTATCTTTCATTTAATATCATCATGGATTGGATAAGAAAGGGAAGGTAAATCCAAGAATTCTTGCACATCTACATCATGAACCATAGTTTGAACCCCATCATAAGTATGGGAAGAACTAGAAATAGCGGGTGGAGAATTAGGCATGTTAGGAATATTAGGAATTGGATTAGGATTAGGAAAATTAGGAACTAGATTAGGAATGATAGGATTAGGATTAGGAAGATTAGGAGATGGTGTATCATCTACCAAATTGTTCACATGATCCAAAAGAGTAATAAGTCTACCACATAAATCTTTAATGAAAGTTTTGAAAGTAGGAAGACTAGTATCGGTCAATCTTACAATAGCATAGGCAAGTGAAACATGACGAGTGAAAAATATAATGAAATGGGTGATACTCTCATAAACATCATAAGTATGATAAAGAGATTCTAAGAGGAGGATAATAAAGAAAACAACCACACACCAAAGCATCTTAAAGATCTTCATAGAAAATGAAATGCAACAAATATTTTTGTATTTTGTAGAATATATAGATTTTTTTTTGTTTTTTTTAAATTTTAAAATGAAAGAGCATAAAAGAAATCTAATATTAAGGAAATAAAGAAAATCATCTAACACCAAAAAGAAAGAGTTGTCTATCGTGGGTTCACCAAAATGTAAGATATAAAAATATATCTATGATATATTTTTATATCTATGTCTTAATGTGTGTGTGTGATGTTGTTTAGGAATGGAAAGTGTTGTGGACATACAAAAATTAATTAAAAAAAAATACTTATCTTGAAAAGGAGCAGATTCAAAAATCACTATTTTCTGGCATCTGTACTCAGTTTCAGGAAATTTTGCAACCAGATTTGGCTTGGAAACACAGAAACAGAGAAAACCCAGAAACCTTTTGCTATTCTGAGAAAGGTCAACCTTGACCCAAAACAGAGGTAAGATCTTACCCTGGGGCACAATCTTACCCCTTTATGTCAACCTTGACCTACACTATTCTGATAGAAAATCTATTCACGGATCCCAAAAGTTTGCCAAAAAGTGTACTTAGATCTGATCTGCGATTCGCTGTCCTGCACCTGTACCTACAAGAAAAAAGGTTTTGTTGTTTGGATGAGGGGTTTTCCTTGGTCAAACCCCAGTTTGGAATCAACCTTAAAAAAATGGAATTAAAATAGAGAATTCTAGCAAGTAGTAGAAGTAGATCTAACAACGAAGCTATGATATTCAATAGATATACAATTGTATTTGGAATGTAAACAAGTATGTTGATATGAAAGCTTAGACTCAACACTAAAAAATGTAAATCAAAACCTCCATGATTGTATGCTTTGAATCCACCTTGAAGGGAGAATGAATAGATATTGAAGATGAACAAAGGATCTTGAAGGAAGATCACACCACCATGATGGATAGATCTAGGGTTTGAATGATGAATCTTGAATGCTTGAACCAAATCCCTCCAAAGACTTGAATGCTTGAATCCTTGATCTTCAATGGAGAACTTGAATGCTTGAATGTGGATAAGTGCTTGAATGCTTCCTTGATTGATAATGCTTGCTTGAATTCTTGAGAAATTATGACAAAGGATGGATGTTTTTCACACTTGATTTCAATTTATGCTTGAATTCAATGGATGATGGATGTGAAAATGAGAGAGGAAGGCTTCCTTTTATACAAGTCTAGGGCACAAAATTCTAGAGATGCCGAGATAGGAGAATTGAATTCCCATTTAACCTTAACCCCTAGAAATGGACCTAAATTAAATATAATTTAAGAGTTTACCATTTCAAAGCACGAAACAGTCAACCCACAAGTGGGAAATAAAACTTTTTGAAACCCGACATCCAGAAACTTCTAGATTTTGAAATCTGGACCTAGGATTAGGGTCAAGGTTGAATCTGACCTAGGTCAAGGTCGAGGTCAACCTTGACCCTGAGGTCAAGAATCTCAGGGTTTCAGGTTAGGATGCCAAAAATAGGTTGGAAAGAGGTGGAGAAAGGGGCATAATAGGGGGAAAAACAAGATCCAAGATGAAGATTCCATGAAAGTGTCTGACATGACCCCAAACCACCTACTCAGAGGGCTAAACTAGTCCTAAATGGAAGTGCTTCCATTTTCTGATGATACACCTAGGAATAAATGCCTAAAGTAATACTCTCCTAAATCCATTGATCAATATATCTCAGCTCCTCAAATTGGCACCCACAATATCCTCCATATGTCTTCTAGAGTGATATTACCCTCTCCAATGGATAGATGGAATGTGCATGTCTTTTTGTCTCACCTCTCCACTAGTGTTCTCATCATTGCTAGATGTGTCTTTATTTGTATCTAGTTTCATACTCATTCTAGCCTAGTTGCTATTATGAAATTTATTAGTATTTGTTGTAATGACAGTTGCAGGCATATAGTCATTGGCTAATGCTCATATGAGTCAGTTTCCCATAAATACTTATTCATAGCCATTCACCACTTCTATCAACCTTTTATCTACCCTTAGTGCATGTGTTTATCCATAAGTGAAGGTGCTAAACAATAACAAGAATAATCCCTATTTGCAAGCACCAATAAGAACCCATGCCAAATTACCCAGTGCATATAGAAATCCACTTGCATGTGCCAATCCAAGTCTACTTGTCATACTTCAATGCTACTACATACAAAGTTTTATGTGCATGCTATTATCCATATGGTAAAATCCTTGATAACAAGGTACATGTGCCAATCTATAAAGTGAAGGTACTAATTGCTGGATCAATGCCTTTTCTTCATGTAATGCCCTACTAGGGAACCCAAGAGATATTAACCTAAAACATGTTACAAAGTTTGTAGAATAATCCTTTTGTGTTAAGTGTTTACAAACAATAATGAATAAACAAGCGGAAGTAAAACATAAAGTCCATAAGTACATAAATATAAACATAATATCCATATTAGATTACACATCTCAAGGGTTCCTTGACGTAGAAACTACACAAATTATAATTAAAATTATCAAATACATTTATCCCCTAACTCAACTACATATTAAATCATAATTACATCTGAATGATAAAGTATACATAATCACCAACATCTATTGCACATGTCACAAGGTATATAGTTACAATAAATACAAAGTACAAATAGAGAAGTAGAAGATCAAGAATAAGTCTCCATGAAAATAGGAAAGGAATTTATTGCAACCAGGATCATCCAACACTCAGAACAAGGACGTTAGAGTCTCAAATGGTAAAAGAATCACTACCTCCTGACCTTGTGAAAACTTGTGGTTCCACTCCCACCGTGTCGAGAAGATAACATCAAATGCCACTTAGATAACAATACCAATCAATTAGGTAACAAAGAAAGGATCCTAGAAGCTCCTATCTCAAAGGTACAACTCATAATTCAAAGGACACATAATAACCTAGAGGCAACCAACACATGTAGGAAACCTAGAATGAAATCAGGGAAGTATCATCACATATGTCAATACCTTGGAATGATCTCACTGGACTATGACTTCTAAGTGTGATCATATACAGAACTTGAAATCCTTTCATGAAGAAAAGGATAATTGATCATGCCAGACTCACCATCCTACTAGATGAGAAAGCATCTTCTCCCACTCCCAACCTTAGCCTATACTAGCACTCAAAGCATGAGCGAGGATCCATTATCTTATTAATTCATTTTAATCCTATTTAGTTTAATATTATCACTTGATTAAGTAACATAATAAGGACACTGATGTAGTCACTTTTGGGCTCTGACACCTCCAAAGTAAGCCAATTCCCCTTTAACACCTAGATAACCTAGCCTAGGATCATAGTCTCAAAATCATGACTTAAGGTCAACAAAATACATCATTTCTAAATCTGGCTCTAAAGAATAACATGAACACACAACAATATTTTTCATCGTAGAATCAAATTCATAAGGTTTGGTCTCATTATGATCAACTGCCATTTAATTATGCAAGACAAACAAAGAAAACACATCTCTAACCCTGCCTTTGGTAACAGTCCTATTAGGCTGACATAACTATTTCCCCTCTAATCCAAATGTAGAAGGAATAAAATAGACAAATAATAGAATTTAATAAAATAAACTAATTTGTAAAATTCCATCACAAAAATTAATCTATTAATAATCACTAATAAACTATAATTACATTTAACCAATTAACTTCTAACCCTAATAAATCAATTTATTACACTAATAGAATAAATTGAGTTTAGGAATTAAAATTACTAAAACACTATAATTTCTTAGTCTAATTCAGAAAATAAATAAAGTTAGACAATTTCATTTAGAAATAAACATGTCATTTATTTCCCTCAATTAACTAACATAAATAAATTATTTAAATAATCAACTCAATTTAATTAAGAGAAAACCCTGCCCAAATAAACTATACACAAAAACTAAAACGTATATATACATATTTTAACCATACAAATATATGTATATATAATAACCTATTAACTAATATTTTAAATAAAATAATCTTTATTTTATTATATTTACCTTTAATTTATTTTATTATTTTACTATTTTTATATATATTTTACTATTTTAATATTTTTTAAATTTAATATTTTAATTTAAAAGATTTTTTTTTAAAGGAAAAAGTATCAATATGGGGGGGAGCCACTGGCCCCACCCCTGGTTGCTATCATGACAACCATAGGCTTGTCGTGCAACAACCTAGACTACCGTGCGATAGTCTAAGGACTTCCAAACTGCTGACATCCCTAAGGCTGCCACCGACAGCTCTTGGAGTTGTCATGAGGGAGGCGAGGGGGTTGGGGAATGGCCCCTGCCTCCTCAAAATTCATTTTTAAAATTTAAATTAAAAAAAAAAAAAAATTCACCATAAATTTACTATTCCTAAAATAGTGAGCATGTATTTTTTTAAATTGAAAATACAAAGATGGGTATATGAATATATCATGTGTGTATACACACACACACACACACACACACATATATATACTTTTTATATAGAGGCTAAATTTTTTATCGAATAAGAAACAAGTAAACATGTTTTTTTTTAAAAATAGACAAATTGAAAGCCTCAGATGCACAAATTAATCTGGGTATTTTCTAAATTTGTTTTCTAAGTTTTTAATTGATCCTTTATTTGCAACCCTATACTAGATCTGAATTTTTCTAAAATATTTATTGTAAAATTCAACCTAGGGTTTACAAACAAAGTTTTCTTTCACAAAATTTCAATCAATCAATATCTAAATTCTAATAATTCCATTAAATTGAAACCCTAATTGAATTCAAGCAAAATTAAATCAAGAACTGCATGCACACACACCCATTTTCCTACAACCATTTTTTATTATATAGAATTATAACATGGAAAGAATCATAAACAACCAAATTACCCAGATCTGATAGGCACAAAAAAGACACTCATTTCAGAAATAACATAAATAGAATCACAAGGGTTTCTAAATCCTACCTCAAACCACCAAATAGATAAATGCGACGAAGACCAAAAACAAAGAAAATCCAAGCACTCACAAAAATTTCCTCTAAATTGAATCCTTCACCACAAAGTTCTTCAAACCTATCTGTCGAGAATAATGGCCAAACTTTCCCAATATAGGAAATTGAATTCTACATGCAAAGTTTGGAACTCAACTCCCCTCACAACCTTGTTTTCATCAATTCCTTAATTCCTTCATTTTCATATTCGAACTCAAGTCTCTTTTTGTTTTTTTTTTTGTTAACCCACTTAACTCAAAATTGACTAATTCTTTTTTATTTTATGTCATGTGGATCTCGCAAGTAGGTAACTATGACTCTGTCCCTCAACGATATCAAACACGTCAAATAGAAAAGTGAAAACACACATGATACCATACACATGCAAGTATGGGGTAAGTATAATCATAATTATAAACATCATTTTAAACATGTAAATAATCATCATTAAAATAACTAACATTATCTAACTATAAATATATAGTATCCATAATTATTCAATCATCAAAATCACCATGGAATGTCATACATCGAAAATCACATAATATATGAAATATCAATGTAGACATAAAAGTGGCCTAAAAGAGTTTGGCAAAATAAAACTGAAATCAAACTATGGGTGGACACTACATCCACCCCCTAGAATTGGGCTTACTCTTGGAAGCCTACAAATAAATAGGGATATAAATTGTGTAATCTCGCTGCGTCCTCCCAAGTCACTGATGACTCATCAATGGTGTGATTCCTAAGGGTCAGATCTCATTGCTCAAGAATGCGAATGAGATCCAAAGCCAATTGTCCATCCTCTACCTGGAAGGAATTCTAGTCAAGTACATGTGAAACATCTGGTATATACTGTCTAAGTACTGAAACATGGAAAACATCATGAACATGAGACAAGCTGGGAGAAAAAGAAAGATGGTAAGCAACCGGTCCCATCCTCTCAAGTATCTCAAAAGGGCCTATGAAACAAGGTGCCAACTTCAAACCCCTTCCATAAAAAATTAGAATCTTCCATGGACGCACTCTCAAAAACACTTTAACACCAACAAAAAACTTCTTGTACACGCTGTGAGTATCTAAATATTTCTTCTTCCTATCTTGAGTTGTGGTCACATGCTCATAGATGTGCTCCAACTACTGATCCATATCTCAAATCATATCAGGACCTAATAGAAATTGATCCTCTAGCCTATCCCAACTCAAAGGTGTATGAAAAGGATGACCATACAAAGATGAAAAGGTGACATGCTAATCAAACTATGATATCCATTATTGTAGGCAAACTTGAGCAAATATAAATAGTCCTCCCAATGAGTCTTTCTATCCATGACACACATCCTTAGCATATCCTCAAGCACCTGATTAACCTTCTTTGTCCAGCCATCGATCTCAAGGTGATACACTAAACTAAACTTTAGGTGTGCTTCAAGATCATGTTACAAAGGAGTCCAAAATGTAGATTTGAATATTGGATCCCTATTTGATATAATCCTGTGGGGAATACCATGTAACCTCACAATATCCTGCATAAAGACTCTAGCCACTATAGATAATATATAGGATGCTCTCATAGGAGAAAAATGTGCCACTTTATTCAACCAGTCAATGGTAACCATAATGGTGTCATTTTTGTGGGGTGTCATAGACAAACCTATGATGAAATCCTTCGAGATGATATCCCATTTCCATAAAGGAATGCCATTAGGCTATAAAAGTCTTGCTAGATGCTAGTGGCCAAACTTAACCCTTTGGAAGTCTAAACATATAGCCACAAAATCAGCAATGTCACATTTCATACCAGACCAATAGTATAGTTGTCAAAGGTCTGCATGCATCTTCTTGACACCTCGATGTACCGAGTAAGGTGCACAATGAGCCTCAAATAAGATCAAGGTATGAAGATAATTTGATGGGGGTACATATATCTAGCTCATGTATTGCAAAAGATTATCTAACTCTAAAATATAAATTAAAAACCTGCCCTCCAAGGGTCTCTTTGACTCAATCTCAACTCTCACTTCCTTGTACCAAGTATTTGAAGGAAGTTCCTGGAGTATATGACTCCGAAAATCTACACCAAGAGTCAAAGTTGATATCTCATGTCTCCTATGACTCAAGGTGTCAACTACCACATTTTTATTACCCTAGATGTACATGACCTCAAATTCATATTCACAAAGAAACTCCATCCATCACCTTTGTCTGGCATTCAGATTAGGCTGGGTAAAGATATACTACAAGCTGTGATGATCACTATGAAGCTCAAATTGGTGTTCCAATACAAAATGACCCCATCAGACTAATGCATGAACTACTTCTGCCAAATCAAGATCATGTGTAGAATAATTCAATTCTTTCTCCTTGAGTTTACAAGATTCATAAGCAATCACCCATCCTTCCTGCATAAGGAGTGCTCTTAGACCTTCCAAAGAAGCATCAACACACACCAAAAAATCACCTATAGGGTCTAGTATTGTTAAGATAGGTGCATTGGTTAGAAAATTCTTGAGGTTATGGAAAGCCTCTTCACACTTCTTTGTCCATACATACTTCTTCCCTTTCCAATGTAGAGAAGTAATTTGATATGCAACCCTGGAGAAGTCTTTGATGAATCTATGATAGTATCCCACCAAGCCTATTAAACTATGGACTTCAGGTACATTGGTGGGCGTTAGCCAATCTACTATAGCCTGGATCTTAGAAGAATCCACTGAAATACCCTCACCTAAGATTACATGTCCCAAATAATGAACTTCATACTGAAAGAAGTCACACTTCACCGTATTGTCATACAACTATGTGATTATGAATATCACCTTCATGAAATTAAGATCTAATAGCATCAATTTAAAGAAAATACTATGCAAATCTAATTTAAAATGAAACTATAATCTAGAACATCTCATGGTTCTCTAGAAAGAAGTGGTAAGTGAAGCTCTCAGCTTAAATCCTCACTAGTGACACCTCTAAAATGAGAATTATGCTTCTACTATGCTTCTACAATGCTCATTTAATGCTTAATCTAGCTCAAATTGACAAACTACAATGATAATTTCTCTAAATGCTCTTAATTGCTCTTAGAATGCACTCAAATGCCTATAGTAACAATGCTTGTCAAATGAAGTTATAAGATGGAAATGCTCTCCAAAATGCCTCATATTTATAGTAATTTCCCAAGGGTAGGGGGTGGAGTGAAGTAATCATGGTTAACCCTTGGTTGAGTCAAATACTTTGCTCTGTTCATAAATGGGGGGAAAAATGAGGGGACAAGCCTTTAAATGGTTTCAAAGCTTTGGACAATTTAAATGTTTGAGTGATTCGTGTCTTTTTGTTCTCAATTCTCATTAGTTCATCAACTTTGTTGAAAGAAATTAGGATTTATTGAATTCAATTAATTAATTAAATTTAGCCATGTAAGGGTAATGGGTTCATTTTGATTTTTGATTAAAACAACTATACAATTAATTAATTAAAATCAATTATATAGTGTTTTTGGTCCCTTTAAGCTTTGATTTAATTATTTAACATCATTATTTAATTTCTCCTTTGCTTTAATTGATTTTGTCCCACTTTGTTTAATTATGTCCATTTTTAATTGATTTGATCCACTTTGATGATTTAGTGCATTTTATTGATTTTAGGCCATTTTATTTTTTTTTGCAATTTAAAAGCACTTGTCCAATTTTGTGTGTCTAAAAATGCCCCTCTTTGAATTGCTGTACGAAGAACATTGATTCAAAGAGTCTTTTGATCCTGATTGCTGATTCACTAATTGCTACCTCTGATGATGATTGATTTCTGCCTCTGATAATGAAACAAAAAAGTTTTATGATGCCCCACTAATTTCATGATGTTTTATTGCAACTTCAATTTGATACCTTGATGCCCCCTTATAAATTAAAACATATTAATTTCTTGATTTGAAAATTTTTTCTGATGATGTTTAATTTCTCGAATATGTTTTCATTTCTGAATATTTGATTATATGTCATGATTTAAGAATATGCCCCATTTGTTTTGATTAGTCAATATAGGTCCACGTCCATTTTCACCTCCAAAATGAAATTAGGTCAAAATACCTTAAATAGGTTGATAAACCTTGTTTTACTATTCATTTTTACTTTTCATTTTTGGTGATTTTTCTCTGATCTTCTGGTGAATTTCGAGATGGTTGTGCCGATTCGAGAGCATAGATTTGAGAGGTGCTGGAGATATGTGAGGCCACTTGACTATGGACCTTCGGTAAGTCATTCCCAACTCTGTCTTTACATTTATGGTGCATTTATTAGTATTTATTGCAATTTTCTTGTTTCATTGTTGTGTTTAATATGCAAAATCTCACCTAGGAGTAATTTAATGTCGCTTAGACCTTTTAACTGTCACCTCCATGCTTTTCTCTCCCGCTTCCATGTACTTGACTACCGCTTAAGAAAATTTCATCCTCACCTAGGAATAAGATACTCACACCTACAACTAGGTCAAAATGCTCCTTTCAATGTATGCTGTCGCGTATGAAAACCCTAGTGATTTTACTGTCGCCTAGGCTAACATTTGTTGTCGCATCACATGATTCACTGTTGCGTAGCATGCAAAATATCGCCTAACACCTAAATAATGTCGTGTTGCATATTTTTATTATCACCTTAGGTAAAATGTCACCTGACATAAGTAAAATTATGCCTGTTGATTTTTTGAAAAATTTTACCCTTGTACTTGATTGCTTCTGATGAAGAATTTGATAACTTTTGATGATAGGTTCAAATGATTAGTTTAGGTCTGTTTCTTTCAACAAAACAATTGGTTTAGGATATCAGGATAGTGGTATCACAAAATATGATTTGTCAATCTAATTAGGATAGTTATTGATAGGATAAATCAATCAGTGTGAAAACTGATATGATTTTGATACTACTTAGTTCGTTCTCAGGATACAGAGATATGAACAAATGGTACTGGGTGTGATTACTTGATACTTTTGATAGGATTGACTTGAGATAATTCCTTGATATGATATACTGATATGATTCCTTTTCTTTTCCAACAGGCTCACTTTCCTACCCTATATATCCATTTAGTTGCATCATGGGTTATTGATTTAGGTCAAGCACTGACAGCAGCTGAGTATCATGTGATTAAGAAATGTGGTTTGAGTTTCTTGCTTGATCTCCCATGGTTTCGGCTAAACCATGGTTTACTTATTGTAGTGGTGGAGTGATGGCACTCCGACCACAACACATTTCATTTTCCTTATGGAGAGATGATGATCACATTGGAGGACGTGTATCGATTACTACGGATCCCTTGCAGAGGAGAGTTGGTATATTATGACTCCCTCTATGATTCTACTATTTGCTGATGAGTGTTCAGGGACAACACTATAGGTGATGGTGATACTATCACATGGCCTCAGTTTGCTTCCTTTCTAAGATTGCCAGCAGTACTTGGTGCACTAATCGGTGGTTTTCTCCTTCCTGACTGACGAGGTCACAGTTTTTTTATCGGATGGGGTAGGATATTGGAGGATTTGCTTGCTCATCCTCAACACTTTTATTGGGGTTCTTGTGTCCTTGCTTAGCTTCATCATGATTTACATGAGGTAGTGTATAGAAAAAGTTCTACTTTGTCAGCTAGTGCTATTGTTCTTCAATTATGGATATGGGAGCATCTTCCCATTACTAGGCCCATTTTTGATAGGAGACGGCCCTGGGGTTATCCTTATGCTTTTTTATATACTGGGATGGTTACTCAGCATCATTTAGGTCATTTGGACTACTGGCACCGATAGATAGATGATCTTGATCAGGTTTAGTGGCATCCCTACCTTGGTTGTGATCGGTGGAGAGAGGATGATGATGAGTTATCTTATATGTTTTCTCCTTGTTGGATGATTGGGTGCACTACTACTACTATTGAGTGCTTCTACTTTAGCAGAGTTTTGAGACAGTATGGTCAGATGCAGGGTATGCCTCAGGGAAATGCTTTCTATGTGTAAGTATAGGTAGAGACATCTATGTGGGGGCCTTGCATTGATTATGAGTTTTCCTTAGATCAGATTGTGGGTATGACTAATTGCAGATGGGAGATCCTTCCTGGTATGGCAGATTCAGGTATGTCTCATGAGTATGAAGACTGGTGGGCTCGTAACAGGTTTATTCATTTCACTTATCCATCAGAGCCTATTCCTGGTCGACGTGATGGTGGTGGTGCTGATGGTGGTGGCGGTAGACATAGGAGAGGATGAGGATGTAGAGATCCTCTAGTTGTGGCAAGTAGAGGATGGGTGAGGGATAGACATGATCGGGGTGATGTTAGAGATATACAGGTTGATGCAGTCCTGACAGTTCATCCTAGAGTAGTAGTTAGACATGATAGAGCTCATAGACAGCATAGAGCTCAGATACAAGTTCACATTGATGCTTCTAGACAAGTTCTAGGGGGTTTAGATCCCTTAGTGCAGTTGCAGAGAGTAGCTTTGGCACAACAGAATGATGATGCTCAACAGGATCAGGCACAGTAGCCATAGGATTGGGGCATGATGCACAGGATGTTCCTACGATTAGTTCCTTAGCCTGAGATATGTAGCCACTGAGGACCGATATGTCCATTATTGTTGGGAAATTATCTTAGGTTGCTTCCTTGATGCAACAATTTGTTTCAGCCATGGTTGTTCCGAGACAGGATGGAGCGAGCACTTCCCAAGCTCCTCCTCCACCAGATGGTAGAGATCTAGGTGCCATAGGATTGTGATTGACTGTTGACGGACTCATTCATCATTGATGTCCTTTGTTCCCCATTTCATGCTATTTGATCAATCGAGACCTTTGATGTACCCCTTTTGATGATATTGTATCTTGATATACTTGATTTGATGGATCATTGATGAACACTTTATTGATGATAGATGATGATATACTCCTTGGATCATCTTGATGAGTTTGTTTATGAGATTATCTTTTATGCAGCTATATGATGTGTTATGCATTTATGATTTATGTTGTGGATGCAATGTATCTTAGTTTATGATATAGATAAATGAGTGCAATGATGTATGGATTTTGATGAGATGCTTTTCTATTTTGTCAATGTATGGATGCAAAATGTTTTATGGAAATGCACATGTATGTCCCTATGGTTTTGATGATTTTTTTCAAGTATTTGGATGTATGCAATGCTAATTCTTATTTACATGGATGTATGATGTATGGAAAATGATTTATTTTCTTTTCTTTTTCTGATATATGAGTAATGAATAATGATTAATGCTATGCATGAATGTAAAAGATAATCTCACTTTCGTTGTTTGAAATCAAGGATGATGATGAATGTTTGAATTTAATCTCCCCCCCATTTCTTTGATGTTTGAAACAACTCAAGTTTTATTGATGTGCCCCCCCTTTGTCCTTGGAAATTAACCATAAATAAATGCAATTAACTTAACATGAGAATGCAATGCAATTAATCTAACATGATAATGCACCCTAAGTGTCACTAGCTTTTAGCAAAGAAATTCCATGAGGATAAATTTTCATCATCGAGCATTTTAGGACCAGAAAGCTATTACAATTATCACTGACCACATCATGATGATATGAATACTTCTTTTTATCACTTTTTGGTAACCTTGTTTTGAAATTGGTACAACCCTCACTAGTTGGATGACCAAACTATGGGAGTCTGAATACCGGTGTCAACGGATTCAATGTTGCAAGTGGATTTTTGGTATTAAGATATGGAAGATCTAAATAGCCAAGGGATCCTTTTATGTAAATAAGCAAAGGTTAATCCTTCCTCTTATGAGATAGTCCTTGATGGTTCTTTGATGACCATGTTGTTAGATGAATTCTCATAAGTTGATGAATCTTCCTCAAAACAATCACTCAAAGGCAAGAAAATATCATGCCTCTATCATGGCCAATCTAGTCGAAACATCATCGATTAGCTAAAGAGATGTGATAAAAATAGTCAATTTCCTAAAAAAATTTATCAAAAGAAAGCTTTAAGTGTTTTTCCATGTTTTCATGATTTTCAAAAAAAGTATTTCAAAGCATTCTGATCTTTAAGATGTTTTGTCAATTTTTAATCCCGAATAATAAAGTCAATGAAGGCTCATGGATCAAGTTGTAGGATCAAATACTTGGGTTGTGAACAATGATAGCCATCAAAGGTTCATGAAAATCACTCTCTCTAAAGTTATGATAAATCTCTCTCTGACGTGACTGATTGTAGCACTTATTGAATCCATATGGTACCAAAATTCCAATCCTTTCCTGCCCCCAAGTGATAAATGTGATCATGTGACAAACTTAGTGCTGTAGGCAATGCAACAATGTGACTGAAAGCTTTATTATGACTATGTACAAATGACAGATGCTATGAAGGTTTACAAATGGGATGTTGGAAATGCAATATGTACACATGTGACTAGGAAAGACAAACTTAAGGGAACAAAAGGTGCTTGTTTACCAAGTTTTCACCCTTTGTACAGATCAAGCTCTTTTTTCTATTTTTAAAGCTTTTCTCTTTTTTTGCTACCAAGGTGCCTATTTTCTAGGTTTTCACCAAGGCACTTTTTCTTTTTCCAATTTTTTTGTATTTTTCTTTTTTTTCAATTTTTTTGTAGTTTTCTTATCATCAAGGTGCCTATTTGCTAGGTTTTCACCAAGACAACATCTTATTTGAATGTTTTTTTTCCTTCATGCTCAATTTTCCACTATTTTTTATCTTTTATGCTTTTCCAATGTTTTTGGCATTTTCGAGATCTCTTTTGAACTATGTACAATAAATATGATGCTCTCTCATCTGAGACTCTTTATACTCTTTTCGTCTGACTCATGTGTAGAACCTTTTGAGATGAATACTATTGATGGGTTCTTGGAGTTCCTCTCCTTCACAATCTAATAACTTATAGGTTCCTGTGCCAAATGAAGATACTATGATGAATGGGCCAAGCCAATTAGCCTCCCATTTTCCTTTCTTCTCTCTTTCAACCTGATTCTTTGGGTTCTCTCACAACACTAAGTCTCCTACCTGAAGGACTCTCAGTTTGATATGTTTATTATAGTTCCTTGAGATTCTATTTTGATACACTTTCAGGTGCTCACAAGCTTGTGTTTGATGCTCTTCAAGTAACTCCAATTGTTGAAGTCTAGCAACTCTATAGTCTTCATCTATGATCAATCCTTGTAATGACACTCGTAGAGATGGTATTTCAACCTCTAATGGTAAAACTACTTCGGCCCCATAGACTAAAGAATGGTGTGGCTCCTGTAGGTGTTCTTATGCTAGTTCTATAGGCCCACAATGATGGATTAATTTGCACATGCCAATCCCTTCTTGATTTATTGACCGACCTCTTCAAGATTTTCAAGATATTCTTATTCGTGGCTTCAACTTGCCCATTTCCCTGAGGGTAATAGATTGATGAGGAGTGGTGAGTGATATGAAATGTAGCACAAAGTTCATCAACATCCTTGTTTTTGAATTGTTTTCCATTATCTGTTATTATGGCATGAGGAATACCATATCGACAAATGATGTGATTCAAGATAAACATGGAAATTTGTTTTCACATTGCCATTATCAAAGGAACTACCTCTACCCACTTAGTGAAATATTCTATTGTGGTTATGATGTATTTGTGCCCATTTGAAGAAGGTGGGTAGATCACCCCAATCAAGTCAAATCCCCATTGATAGAAAGGCCACGGTGTAACAAATGGGTGTAATTCTTGTGCTGGTGCATGTATCATGTCACCATGATATTGACATTTGCTGCATATCTTGACAAAATGGCAAGCATCCTTTTCTAATGTCTTCTAGAAATACCCTAAGCGAAGGATTTTCTTGGCTAGGTTTAAACCACTTGAGTGTGACCCGCAAATACCTTCGTGGACCTCTTGTAAAGCTAATTTAGACTCTTCTTCTTCTAGAAATATAAGTAACATCCCATCAAGACCCTTATGATACAATGTTTCTGAAAGGATTATGTAACAAGCTGATTGGCGTAAGAAGTTGCATTTTTGGGCTTGAGATTGGTCTAAAGGTAGCACCAGGTCTTTGAGATATGTGTATATAGGGCCAGACCAAGGGGAGTCATGTCCATGTAATAGGGAAACAATTTGAGTTTCAGGAAGGTTGAATGCTGGTTTCACCAACTCTTCCACCAAGAACTCATACTTCTCATTTTGATCTGGTTTTGGTAACAAGAAAGCCAAGGTGGCCATGGTGTCAGCTACTCTGTTTTTCTCTCTAGGAATCTGCCCAAAAGTGATCAAGAAAAAATACTTCTTCCATCCATCAATCATAGTCTTATATGGCATCAACTTTTCATCTTTGGTGTTATATTCGTTGTTGACTTGATTGATGATGAGCTGAGAATCTCCATAAATTTGTAGCTCTATGATGTTCCACTCTAAGGCTATTTTGATGCCTATGACTAGTGCCTCATATTCTACTATATTATTTGTGCAGGGAAACAAGAGCTTGTAGGACTTAGGAATGGTGTAACCTTGAGGAGTGACCAATAGTATGCTGGCCCCAGAACCTCCTTGAGTATAGGAGCCATCAAAGTATAACTTCCATGTTTTTGCTTCTATGTTTACAATGGTGGAATCTAGAAATTCCACTTGAATAGTTTGTGTAGAAGTCATGGGATTCTCATCTAAATGATCTGCTATCACTTGCCCTTTTATTGCCTTTCTATCAACATACTCAATGTCAAATTCATCAATATCATAACCCACTTGGCTATTCTACCCGTTAAGGTAGTTTTGCTTAACAAATACTTGAGATGGTCAATTTTGGCAATTAGCTTGACCTTATGCATCAACATATAATGTCTCAAATTTTGAGATGCAAACACCACTGCTAGGTAAGATCTTTCCATGAATGTGTAATTAAGTTCATATTTAATCAATGTCCTACTCAAATAGTAGATAGCTCTTTCCTTTCCTTGTTCATCCTCTTGCACCAAAAGCACTCCTAGGGATCTTTCGGTAGCAGATATGTATAGAAGCAATGATTTGCCCTTGATTGGTGGCATGAGAATAGGAAGATTTATCAAATAGGTCTTCAATAATGTGAAATCTTGATCACATTACTCATCCCACATGAATATAGTATCTTTATGTAGCAATCTGGTGAAGGAATGACATTTTTCAGCCAATTGAGAAATAAACCTTCTTATGGATTGTATTTTGCATTGTAAGGATCTCATTTGGTTGATGTTCCTAGGTATCTCCATGTCCATTATGGCTTGTATTTTCTCTGCATCCACTTCAATTCCTTTAGCAGAAACTATATAGCCTAATAACTTACCAGATTGGACACCAAAGGCACATTTCTTTGGGTTTAATCTAACTTTGAATTGTTCCAATTGAATGAATATCTTTCTTAGAATTTGGAGGTGTTCTTCTCTTTTGTGGGACTTTGCTAGTATGTCATCCACATAATCCTCTAAAAAGGTGTGCATCATGTCATGGAAGATAGTTGTCATGGCCCTTTGATATGTGGCTCTGACATTTTTAAGGCCGAAGGGCATGACGTTCCAACAAAAGGTGCCCCAAGGGCAAGTAAAGGCTATCTTTTCTTGGTGTTCGGGTGCAATTTTTATTTGATTGTAGCTGCTAAAACCATCCATTAATGAGTACATGGAGTGACCTGCTATCAAATCCACTATGGCATCTATGCTTGGAAGTGGGAAATCATCCTTAGGGCATGTGAGATTCAAGTCTCTAAAATCCGTACACACACGAATAGATTTATCATGTTTTGTGACCAGTACAATGTTAGAGATCCATTCAGCATACGCTATTGCTCTTATAAATCCAACCTTTAATAATTTTTCCAATTCTACCTTCACTAGGAGAGCCACATGTGGGTGCATTTTTCATAATTTTTGCTTCACGGGTTTAACCCCGGGTCTAACATTCAAATGATGCATTATGAAATCAGGATCCAATCCGGGCATGTCAGCATATGACCATGCAAAGTTCACTTGTTCTTGGAAAAACTTGATGAAATCCTCTCTTTCTAGAGGTGTAAGTGATGCTACCGAGTGTATAATTTTGGATCCAATTATGTCCCAATGTTGACCTTTTTTGTTGGTTCTATAAGAATAGGTGACCTTTCTTCCTCATGTTCGGGCAAGATATCCAATCTCTCTTCCTTTGGTGCCATAGTTGGGTTTTCACCACAGGAAACATCTTTTATCTTTATTTTTTTTGGTTCTAGTGGTGCCACATAGTGGTTTTCATCACTAGAACTTTTCATTTTTTTATTTTTTTTCATTTTTTTCTTTTGACTAAGAGAATGGACCCCCGCTATTCTCATCATGTCTGTATCAAATTCGTTGGTGAAAGAGGGTTCAACCGCATTAAGGTATTGGTTTGCTTCTTGGTCATTGGGGAAGTAAAGTAAGTCACTCGGCTCAGTTTGATCCCAATCAATAAGGTGTGGATTTATTAAGGATAAGGTTTCATTTGCCTAGATTTTCATCAATTTGGTTTATGGACATGACTTCATTTGAGGGTTCATACATTGTATCATTTAGATCTATGACGTGCACTTCCTCAAGATGATCCATGGAAGAAGGGTCAAAATCCCCTTCACTTGAGTCCTCTTCGACTTCTACAGGAAACAACATGGGAAAAACTACGAGTGGATTAAAACTAACATTTGAATCTCCCTCCTCTGAAGGCATCCAAAATGTATCTATCCATGGTGGACTTGTATATGTTTGTCCTACGTTAAGACCTTGTATATTAGGTTCTTCATTGACTTGAGTATCTTGCCTTAGAATATTTGCATAAGTATGTATTGCAATCACATCATTATCATAACATGATTCCTTGGATAGGGTATCCCACTCATAATCTCAGGAGTCATCACTATCTCCATCAAATTCTAAGGCATTTACTTGTTGATAAAAGTCTTGCATTGGGCTGGAAATTTTGCCTTTGTATTGGTAACCTACTCCAGATTTTTCTTCTTTTGCCCTCCAAGTAGGTTCAATGGTTCTAGTAATCCTCTATTTCTTTGGCCTAAGGGTCCTCTTCCCTTGTATCCCATCTTCTACATTATCTCAAACCCTTTCCCATATAGCTTGGTTTGTATATTAACATGCTAGATTCTTTCCATGGGAGTGTTTGAGGTATCCTCTTCATCATGATAAAGCCATTGAAGGACTTCATTCTCCTCCTTGTCAAATGCTTCTTTGTCACTTTCTCTTATGAAGTAAGAGTTGTACTTATGAGGCAAGTGTTCTTTTGCTAGTTTACCATGTGTTCTTGGAGATGTGGGCATGTCAAATAGGGAAGCGGAGTATTCCCCTACTCCTTTGGAACTAATTTTGCATTGTTTGTCAAATGCCTCCATCATCTTATCCATTTTCTTGTAGTTTTCCTTTTTAACTTTATCTTTTTCTTCTCTAGTGGGTTTGTAGGGTACGATCTCTAATTTAGGTGTTTGATTTGAACCCTCATTTGCAATTGGATCCTCATAGCTCATCTTTTCCTTTCCCTTAGTTGATGTCGTTGAGCTAGCTTGAGGAGGTTTTTGAGTAGCATTTAATGTTATGACCAGATCATCCATTTTGGTATCTTCAATGGTGGCTCTTTGAATGATTCCTTCCCAGTTATGTGGAATATATAAATCATGAAGGGTTTTGAGTGCATTGCAATATTGGAACGGGTTTGAGTCCCCTCCAACCGTGATTTCTTCACCCATGTATGAAAATTTGATGCATTGGTGGTACATTGATGGGACTGCTTGCATCTCATGAATCCATGGTCTCCCCAAAAAAATATTATAAGTTAACTTCATGTCTAATACTTGGCAATTGGTGTCCTTCTTGATGGGTCCCACTTGTATGGGCAATATGATCATGCCTTTAGAGGCCCTTTCAGCTTCATCATAAGCCTTGATAGTGATTTTTTTCGTAGGGTCAATGCAAGACTCATACAACCCTAAGGATTTAACAAGAATTAATGTAAAAATGTTAAGATCATCTCCTCCATCAATGAGGGCTCTTTTGACTCTATGCCTTTCAATTAAAACCTTTATATGCAATGGTAGATTTTGAGGATGGGTTATAGACATGTCATCTTGGTCAGAAAATGAGAGACAATGAGGTGCCACAAGATGACCTACCATATTTTGGAACTTATCCTCTTCTAAGTTAGTAGTAACGTTCATCTCTATTAGAGCTCTTTCTAAAATATCTTTATGGTTAGGGGATAACTTCAATAACTCCAAGATAGAGACTTGCACTGGAGTTCTTTGCAACTGATCAACCAAGCTATAAGGTTTTGCTGCTGTAGAAGGTTGCTTAACCACAATGTTGGACTGCGGAGTGCTAATAACTTTAGGAGCAACCCCTTGTAAGGTCATTCTAGAAGTCTTCCCTCTTGTAATGCCATTTGATGTCTCTTTTTGGGACTGTTCCTTGATTATTATAGCATTCACAATGTTATCATAAGGTGGCGCAAAGTTAATGTTATTGGCACTTTGTTTCTTGCCATTAGATGACTCCCCTTTGTCAAGTTTGTAAAAAGGTTGTTTGAATGTTGTATGATCTTCATTTCCTTGAGGTCCATCAATGGTGATCGTGCCACCATCGATTAAATCTTGCACTATATTCTTTAGTTGCAGGCATTCATTTGTTGTGTGCCCTCGAATTCTATGGTACTCACAATGGCTATTGTAGCTCCAGCAACTAGGCTTGTTATTTGGCTCATAAGGCTGAATGCTGGGTAAAGTAATGACATTATTAGCCATGAGAGTCTTTAATGCCTTTTCGAGGGGTTCACCCAAGGGTGTGAAGTTCCTTTGAGGAGTGGGCACCAAATATTTATCAAATTTATTATTTCTTGCATTATTTCCTTGGTTGCCCTTATTGGCATTGTTGTTATTGGAAGGTGCATTGGATGTCTGATTGGCATTATTCACCTGATTAGGTGTCCTTGTAAGAGCAAATGGGACCACCTTTAAGTTGCTAGACTCCACCACACCATCATTAACAATTCCCTTATTGTTGTTCCTATACCTGTGTGTGTGAATTTTGTACCTGATCTGTAGACACAACACTTAGTAAAACATTAGAGGTTAGCAAAAATGAAATCGTGCAAAATTGAAAGCTAAACTAACCAAGCGATTTACTGCCTTCTAATAGGTGCGAGATTAATGTTCTCAGATTGTAATCGAGATCACTGACCTAGACGACACCTAAATGAAGGATTTGAATGCAAAAGATGGATATGAAATTGAATGTAATTAATCTATATTTTTGATATTTTCTATGCAATAAGAATGAAAACTTGATATGAATCTATGCTAAATGATCAAACAATGAAGGTTCTAACAATGATATGAAAACTATGAAATTCTATGCTAAGATATGAAAGCTATGCAATTGAAATTGATCTCACAATGCTCTGAATTCACAAGTTGATTCCTCAGCCTCCAATTCTCCAGTGTGATTGTGAAAAATATGAGATGCTTGGATGCAAATTTGAGAGATGAATTATGAAGAGCTGAGCCTTGTTTTTATAGAAATCCAGGGCTTTGGAGGTGCATGAGAAAAAGTCATAAATCACTCAAATAACTCAGGTTGATTTTTGAGTTATTTTATAATAAAGATAATTTAATTCACAAAAACATGCAAAAGCTAAGTTTTAACTCAAAATAGAGTTTAGCTTTAATTGATAATTGATAGTTGTCTAGTGATTTATTTCCAACTTAATTGCTTTTAAAAATAAAACAATTGATTTATGGGTTAATCAATTATTTAATCAAACTTTTATTAAAAACTATATTATTAAATAATGACAACTTGCTTTAATTAATTAAATAAGAATTTAATCAATTATTCATATGATATTAGATTTATTGTCAAAATTAAATAATGCAATTAATAATAGATAGAATTAAATTTAATTACACAATTAAGTGGCAAATATTAAATCTAATTAATTAAATATGAAAATATTCAATTAATCAAACTTTAGGATAAATGTGATTTATTGCCAAATAATTATAAAATTAAAGATAATTATGATGATTAGGAATATTACTAGGAATATTCCCCAATGCAGAATTTAAGATAATCAATTATGATTCGATGATGTTTAGATGTGCCTTAGATTAGGACTTTGATGTCGATTTCGTTCGATATGTTGATATAGGAGGTTAATGAACTTATAGCCCATTTTTGGGGTATTACATTTTTCCCTTCTTTGAATTACTGTGTGAAGCGCAGTGGTTCAAAGATAGTCTGTGTTTGATAAAGATATGAAACTGATTCAAAAGATAAACTGATCTCAAGATAGAAACCGATTGAAAGATATTGAGATAGGAGGTCCTGAATGACCAAAGATAATGTTCACTATAACAGCAAATGAACCGAGGATTGTGAAAGAGTGTCAAAATGCCTGATTCCAAACCTTAGGATTGCAAAGAAGTGAGTGACCGGTTCTAGACTCGATTGTCTTAGCAGAACTAGCAGGTATCACATCCAAACCCTTCAGTTGTCAAAGAACCAAGGAAAGAACACTATGATCTGATGGTTGCAAAAACTGATACAGTTTACAAGATTAGGAGAATACCAGATTGATATGGATCTTGATGAATCTGATATGCCCCAAGTGATGGTAGATTTGCCCCGAGCGATGAGGACTTTTTTGATAAATTAGTAACTAGACATGGTTGTTGTCTTGATTACTGAGGAAGATATGATTTCCATTAAGATATGATTTCAAATTTGATTACAGACTTTGAATGATATGCAATACCATGCCCCCTTCGGGATTAAAATTGAAATATGACAAGAAAAGTCAGCGTTGAGAGTTAGAAGCATGTTAATTGATTTGAGAAGTGGTTAAACACGTCCGAGAACACATTGTGCATCGTTGGAAGGTCCCAAAAGACCAAGTTTGACTAGGTCAAACCATGAGTTGACCATGGTTGACCAAGTTGAAATTTTGATAGTTTGATGTTAGATAATCAGTTAAGTTGAATACTGGATTTCTATGATGATGGAAGGTTGATTATGCAAGCAGTAGACCGTCTTGGTCCCAAAAATTTTAAATCATGATTTTGACATATTAAACGATCTCAGATTTGAATTTTGATCCCGAAAAAGGATTCTACTTGCTGTTTCGTTGGAGGAACCTTCATGTGAGATTCAGCTCTTGTTAGATTTGAAGAATTGATATGAAGAATTATTTAAGCTTTGAAGTTCATTTAGTAATTGTGAGATCATGCAAAGATGAAAAATGCAAATAAGCATGCAATATGAAATGCAACCTAAGACCTAGGACCTAGTCACTGATCATATGTCGATTTGTTATCATCATTGAACTTTTTGGTAATCGGATAAATCAATACAATGCCCACTAGCTAAAAAAAACCATAGACATATGAATATTGATTTGTTTTCGGAATGTTGGATTAGATATAAGCACCAAGGCACAAACGCCAGGATGACTTGAATATCATGTCCATTTTGATATAGCAATTTGTATAAGCATCAAAACATAAATGTTGTGATGACTTGAATATGCCTTGCATTGCAAACACATCAAACAACTACGAGATCATTCTAAATCCAATGTGAATTACCCGTAGTGACCCTTTATCATTCACATCCTTAGGTAAGATCGTGTTTCACAGTAGGAGAAATAACTCACTCAAAAAGATAATAGTTAGATCAAACTTCCTTGAATTTTTTGGGTATCAATGGTCGAGGTACGCATGGCCATCCAATTCAAGATAGAGGCTCTTATAGTCAGACACCAGTTCAATCCGGAATTTCCAAAGTTGATAGATTTTCACATACAAGTAGAAGACAAAGAAAATATTATGCCTCCAGTCATCACTCTCTAAATCCTATAAAGGACATCATCAAAGAGCTTGAAGGGACACAATATGCAAAAATCTCAATGCGAATCAGTAAGCATACAAGGAGATAAAAGCATGTAAAAAGCATAGATTGTTTTTAGTTGAGTTTTGATGTTTGATTGCATTGTTGTAGATGCAAAATCCTTTTTGGAGACAAGACAGACTGACTGACTCACATGAAGCTTCAAAGGACTCTGACTAGATATGACATGTCTAAAGTATATTGGAGACCATAGGATATGACATTGATTGTCCCCAAGTTTGAACATTGATAGGATACAGACGCGCAAGCTGATTGGTGTACAGACTGACTTATTGAAAACTAGAAATGCGAAAACAAACCAGGAGATATGTACAAACTAAAGCAAGACTGAAAGCTAGGAAAAACCAAGATTGCACTGATAGATGGAGCATTTGGAACAAGTGGCACCCGTTTGTCGGGTTTTCACCATCTTGGTAGAGATTCTATTATTGCTACCAAGGCGCCTGTTTCCAGGTTTTCACCAAGGCACTTTTTCTTTTTTTTCATTTTTTTTGAATTTTTGATATTTCTTGATTTTTTTGCGAATCATCAAGGCGCCTATTGCTAGGTTTTCACCAAGATGTTTATTTTTTTAGGACTTTTTCTGATTTTTAGGATTTTTTCAAGATATTTAACCAAGCACTGAATGCCTTAGGCATAGAATTTCTTCAGATGGAGAACGTTGATTGGTTCTTAGAGTGGTTCTCCTTCATTTGTTGAGAGTTGATAGGCACTAGAGCCAAAAGTAGTAGTGATAACAAAGGGACCCAGCCAATTGGGTTCGAACTTCCCCTTGCATTCTCGATGGGATTGATTTTTAGGATTTTCTCTCAAGACTAGATCACCAACCTAAAATTTTCTATGTCTGACTTTCTTATTGTAGCCTCTAGACATTCTCTTCTAATATACTTTGAGATGATCATACCCTACTTGCCTGCACTCATCTAGTAATTCAAGTTCTTGTAACCTAGACATTCTGTAGTCTTCATCAGTGACAAGCCCATGCATTCTGATTCCGAGTGATGGGATTTCAACCTCAATAGGTAGTACCGCTTTAGACCCATAAACTAAAGTGAATGGTGTAGCCCCTGTAGGCATTCTGATACTAGTTCTGTATGCCCAGAGAGCTGGATTGATCATGAGATACCAGTCTCTTCCTATTTTATTCACTGTTCTATGCAAGATCTTCAGGAGATTTTTGTTTGAAGCCTCAGCTTGTCCATTCCCTTGAGGATAGTAAATAGAAGACCAATGTTGTGTAATCTTGAATTTAGCACATAAGTCATCTAGATCCTTGTTTTTGAATTGTCCCTCGTTATCTGTGATTATAGAGTGAGGGATCCCATATCTGCAAATGATGTAGTTCAGGATGAACATAGAGATCTGTTTCCCTGTTGCTTGTGTTAGAGGAACAACTTCTACCCATTTTGTAAAATAATCTGTAGCTATGATTATATGGGTATGTCCATTAGAAGAGTGCGGATGGATAGCACCTATGAGATCAAATGCCCATTGTTGAAAAGGCCATTGTGTAGTAAAGGGAATCAGATCTCTCCCTGGAGCATGAATCAAGTTGCCATGTACTTGACACTGTTGACAGTTTTTAGCAAATTTAATAGCCTCTTTCTCCATTTCAAGCCAATAGTACCCAGCCCTAATAAGTTTTCGAGCTAACATTAAACCGTTTGAGTGTGACCCACATATACCCTCGTGGACTTCATCTAATGCACGTTGAGACTCTTCCTGTTCTAAACATCTAAGTAGTGTACCATCTAGACCTCGTTTGTACAGATCATTACCAATGATGACATATCGGGATGTGGATCGGATAAGGTTTTGTTTCTCAAAATGGTTAAAGGACTCAGGGATGATTTGGTCATGGAGATAGGAGAACAGATTTTTGTAGCGAGATGATTCATAACCTACAATAGTGCAGATCATGCAGGTTTCAGGGGAGTCATAGCGTAGTTCATGTTCGGGCTGCTGTAAGAGAGTAAATAATGTCAACCATTGCATCGGCAGCCTTATTCTCCATTTTGGGTATTTGCTCAAATGTGATAGAGATGAAGTATTTCTTTAAATCATCTACCATTCTCTTGTAAGGAATGAGCTTTTCATCTTTGGTTTGGTACACATCATTGACTTGGTGGATAACCAATTGTGAGTCTCCTTGGATGTGCATCTCTGTAACTCTCCTCTGTATTGCCATTTTCATACCATTGAGAAGTGCCCCATATTCAGCAATATTGTTTGTGCAAGGAAACTTTAGTCTAAATGCTTTGGGTATCGAGTATCCTTGAGGAGTGATGAATAATATGCCTACTCCAGATCCATTCTGTGTGTAGGAGCCATCAAAGAATAACTGCCATGCTCTAGAAGAGAGGTGCATGATAGAGGAATCAGGAAATTCCATTTGCATGGGTGTATCATCAAACATGGGTGCATCTGCTAGTTGATCAGCAATAACTTGACCTTTTATAGCTTTTCTTTCAACATATTCAATGTCAAATTTGCTTAGAAGCATGACCCATTTAGCTAGTCTACTGGTGAGGGCCGCCTTGCTTAGTAGGTATTTCAGTGGATCAATTTTTGCTACTAGATGCATGGTATGAGCTAACATATAGTGTCTCAGTTTCTATGATGCAAAGATCATAGCTAGACATGCTTTCTCTATCATTGAGTAGTTCTTCTCATAGGCCACCAATGTTCTACTTATATAGTAGATGGCTCTTTCCTTTTTGTTCTCATCATGCTATGCTAGCAATGCCCCTAGTGATGTATCTATTATGGAGACATATAATATTAATGGCTTCCCATGAATAGGAGGCATTAAGATAGGAGGATTCAAGAGATAATTCTTGATATGATCAAAATTCTTTACATAGTCTTCATTCCATGCAAAGGTCACACCTTTATGTAATGTCTTTGTAAAAGGTTGTGATATGTCAGCTAACTGTGATATGAATCTTCTGATGGACTGTACTCTCCCTTGCAAAGTTTGCATTTGACTGATATTCTTGGGAGGTTGCATCTCTATGATAGCTTTCACCTTAGCTGGATTGACCTCAATGCCTTTCTTTGAAACTATGTATCCTAAGAGCTTTCCAGAAGTGACACCAAAAACACACTTCTTAGGATTTAGTCGGAGACTAAACTGTTCCATTCTATCTAGGATCATGCTCAAGTCTGTTAGATGTTCAGTTCTAATCATGGATTTTGCCAAGGTATCATCCATGTAATCCTCCATTGTTTTATGCATCATATCATGAAAAATAGATGTCATTGCTCTTTGATATGTAGCTCCAGCATTTTTAAGTCCGAATGGCATAACATTCCAACAGAAGGTTCCCCACGCACATGTGAATGCAGTTTTCTCTTGGTCTTCTGGAGCAATTTTGATTTGGTTGTATCCAGAAAAACCATCCATTAAGGAATACATTTCATAGCCCGCAGTCATGTCCACTATCATATCAATGTTAGGGAGTGGAAAATCATCCTTAGGGCATGCTCTGTTCACATCTCTAAAGTCTATGCACACTCTGATTGAACCATCTAGTTTTGAAATAGGTACAATGTTAGAGATCCAATCAGCATAGTCTATGACACGAATGAATCCAGCTTTTAGGAGTTTTTCTAGTTCTGCTTTGACTAAGAGTGCAACATGAGGATGCATCTTTCTCAATCTTTGTTTGATTGGTTTTACTCCAAGAGCAATGGATAGAAGGTGCATAATGAGATTGGGATCCAATCCTGGCATATCTGAATATTTCCATGCAAAGTTGATCTTTTTGTCTGATAAGAATGTAGTGAATTTCTATTTCTCTTCTTCTGATAGAGATTGTGCTACATGTACCAATTGTGGTTCCTCTATTGTACCCAAATTGATGGATTGAGTTGGCTCAATCAGAACTGGAGATATATCATGTAAATGACTCAAAAGGACATCAAATATCTCATGCTTAGGTGCCTCAGAGAGGTTTTCACCTTGAGATACATCTTTTCTTTTTACTTTTGTCAGTTCTGAGACTGCCACAAAGTGGTTTTCACCCTCAGAACTCTTTTTCTTTTTCTTTTTACTCTTGTTTTTCTGACTAAGATATTTGATGTCCGACTCGGTCATGCTGACGCTCAGTTCACTGATGGAAGTCCTCATAGGCTTGACTGCATTGAGGTAATAAGCAAGGGCATAGTCACTTGGAAAGGTGGAGATACCATGGCTTGGGTTCGTGGAAGTTCGGTCAATAAGATTAGGGCATTGGATAGTTAAAGTGGGAAAGGCTTGGGATATGGTGTTCACAGATGGGGATATGTCATCATTGGTCCTAACCCAATGCTCAAGTTCAAAGGTGATATTACAGCTCAAAATGTTCAATTCATGAATAGGCTCAACATCATCATGGGAGTCCTCTTCAGCCATAGGTGGATCAGACATGTTAAGTTCATTGTTTCTCTCTAGACCTACGTTGGGTTGAGATACATATTGGTGAATAACATCAATATATTTCTCTGTTATAAGCTCATCTTCTTCTGGAATGGCACCCCATTCATAGTCATTTGACTCAGCTTCTGATTCAGGATCTCTAGGAAATCTGAGAAAATGTGTGAAGTAAGAATGAATACCCCAAGAAGGATTACCCTCAGTCTCTAACTTGAATTCATATTCATGGGAATCAGTGTCAGAATAACTACTCTCTACTTCTAGATCAGTTTGATTGCCTTTGAGATTGGCTGGATCTTGTGGTGCAACCATCTCTTGCGCTACAGTAGGTTCTTGTGTTTCTACTACATTAATTCTTCTGATAAGGATCATCTTTATCATCAAGAAGATCTTTGATCTCTTTAGGCAATTTTTCATAGGGGATAAGCTTAGAGCTATCTGAATCATCATCAGAGGGTTCTGTTTCTTCTTTCTTAAGAAGGGGTTCTCCTAGTGCAATTTGTTCTATGACATGAGAACAACCACCTTTGAGATGATAGGGCTTCTTCTTAAACCCTAAGCCACCAGTATCTTTGTTGGCTCTACCAATATGTGAAATGGGTGTCACAAGACCCTTTCCTCTAATTCCTAGAGGTCCTTGACCAAAATATCCCATCTTGGCTATTAATTTGTTCCCTGGACCATACGAATTAGAAGGGATTGTAGGTGCTATAGATTCACTAGGTTGAACAATTTTAGATTCAGAATCCTCTTTATATAGCCATGCCAGAACAACTTCATCCTCTTCAAATTCTTGTTTGGATACTTGCTCCGCCACAAAATTTCTTTTGTATGCTTCCATAGGTTCCTTAGGTTCTGATTTATATTGCTTCAAGGATTGTCCATACGACTTAGGTGAGATTGGGAGAGATGTCAGAGATAAGACTAGCTCTATAGTGTATTCTCCCATCCCATTTTCTTTGATATTGATCTCTTTAGCAATGTCTTCCATCTTGGATGTGGAAGCCACATTTTGTTGCTTGATGGAAGATTCTCTGTTATTAGGAACAAGCTTATCGGCACTTTCCTTCAATGTATTGCAAGTTGTACTCAGATCTGCTGGGATAGTAACCTCCACTCCTTCATAGGGAAATTTCAAGCATTGATGGTACGTAGAAGGAATAGCTTGCATTTCATGTATCCAGGGTCTCCCTAGAAGGATATTGTAAGCCAATGGTAGATCAAGCACCTGACATGTGGTATCTTTGATGACTGGACCCACTCGGATAGGTAAAACAATGGTGCCTTTAGAATCTCTTTCTTGTTCATCATAGGCTTTTATGGTGATCTTCTTTCGAGGATCAATAGCCATCTCTGAGAATCCCAACTATGTGATTAAGTTGTAAGAACAAATGTTGAGGCCTGCGCCCCCATCTATCAACAGACGTTTGACTCGACGGTTCTAGATCAAGACTTCTATGTGCAAGATCTGATTATGTGGGTGACTTAGGGAGTTTTCATCTTCCTCTGAAAAGGAGATATATTGCGGAGATGTTAGATGACCAACCATAGTCTGGAACCTATCTAGATCTAGATCATCAGGAACATTAGAGCTGAGCAAAGCTTTGTCTAGGATATCTCTGTGAGCTGGAGATATTCAGAGTAACTTAAACATAGAGATTTTGGCATTGGTATGCTAGAGTTGTTGGATGATGCTGTAAGATGTAGGTCTTGTATCCTTTGGATTGGAAGATTTTGAGGCAACCTTCTGTTTAGAAGCAGATGTGAGATTGAAAGGTATCTTAGGGACATTAGATGAACTTGGTGTTTGTCCTTTTAGATGAGCCTGAGCTTGTGATCTGGTAACCGCATTAGCTGAGGAATGATTTCTGTCTCTTCGTACAATCGTGATGACATTGCAGCTCTCAGAGAGACATGGTTCAACCATATTGATGACAACATTGTTTCCAGGGTAGGCATAGTTGACTTTTGCCCCCATGTTAGGCTGAGAAGTGGAAACTCCCTTGCCATGTTGCAGAAATAGTTCTGTAAATGCTGTGTGATCATTATTACTGGTAGGATTATCGATCGTGATGTCCCCTTGATCTATCAAGTCTTGAATGGTATGCTTCAAGTGGAAGCATGCATTAGTTCTGTAGCCTTTAGTCCAATGGAAAGCATAGTATTCATTATCTTTCCACCAATATGGTTTTGGATCCGGATCAGGGTTTTAGATTGGTGGTTAAGAGATCATGTTATCAGCTATCAGGGTTCTCAGGGTAGATTCTAAAGATTCTCCCAGGGGAGTAAACTTTTGTTTATTATCCCATCATTTGAATGGCTTCTTTGGAGATAGTTCAGCAAATTTTTGCTCTGAAGCTTCAATGGCTTTGGTGGCAAGGGTGAGATTGTAGGCCGGTGCCTTTGATGGGGTGCAGATAGTGTCAACAACACCATCAGAGATGATACCTTTTTTTCTATTCCAGCTCTTGTTTTTATCTTTTGAGCTAGATCCAGATTCAGACTTGTCCTTTTGAAGTGTGATTTCTCCTTTCTTGACAAGTACTTTCTCAATCTTGATTGCATTATACACCATTTTATCAAAAGATACATGATCTTGCATTTGTAATGGATAGTTGAGCTCTGGAACAAGGTTATTGATAAAGATTTCAAGTTTCTCCATTTTGGGAATTGGTCTAGCATATAGAGAAAACTTCTTTCACCACCTCTTGAGAAAAGTTAGGAATGATTCCCCTAGATATTGCTTGAGGTTATAGATATCGATCATGGTAATCGGATGTTGAATGTTGTAGGAATATTATTGATAAAACAATTTAATCAATTCCTCAAAAGTTTTGATCGTAGAAGGTAATCTTGAAAACCACTGAATGGATGCTCCTCCCAAGGATCTAGGAAAAAGATGCATTAGATAAGTCAGTTCATGCATGAATTCCATGGATTGCATACAGAATTCTCTGACATGATCTTGAGGATCAGAGTGTCTATCATATTTGTCATACTTTGGAATCTCCACTCTTTTTGGGAATGGTGGCATATACAAGTTTTTGTCAAACGGGAAAGGACATAGGGCCTCCATGGAGAACTCCTTGGGTTCCTTCTCCTTCTTAAGATTGTTAAATTTGACTTGTATAGCATGCATCTATTTTGTCATAGCTATGAGTGGAGTTTCTTCCTCATATGTGATTATATCATCAACGTTAAAGTTGGGAGGAGGCTTAGCCCCTTCCTGGGCTAATTGTAAAAAGTATGCCTCTCTATCCACTTTCAAGAAATGCCTCATCATTCTCTTGAATTCATCATCATTTTGACATCGATGGATTTCAGAGGGGGTAGGTTCTTGGTCAGCATTATGTTGAGAATGGTGTCCTTGGGACCCTCCTCCTAGAGAACCATGGTTTGTCCTTGCTTGAGACATGGTAGGAGTTTTTGGGCTCCCTAGAAGAGATTGAGGAGGATTTTTCTGGTTACCTCTGTGAGTTGATAGAGGAGGTATGTAACTAGTTTTCAATCAAAAGTTACCGAGACCGTTGTCTTCATAGATACCTGACTTGATGAGTTGTTCAAGAGTTGGACCTGGGGTATTGGTCAAAAGTAAGTGCTGAGATGTTTCTTCTGATTTCTTGTGTGAAGAAGCTCTGGTCTCCACCATTAACTTTGAATGAAACAGAAGAAAAGGATGAAGACAACTGAAGAACAATTTGATTTGAGAAAATTGGATGGCACAACCTTGTCGAGATTATGATAGTTTTGAAGATCTGATGAGATGTGGGTGAAGGAAACTGTGCCCTAGATGTTGGGATAGATCGCCCAAAAGATAGCGGACACAAGTTCTCAACGCTTAGTCTATTTTTGAAGATTGATTGAAGATTGATAGTTATGACAAGGTTTTGACACGAGATAAAAAGGACTCAAATTGATCAAACAAAAGACTAGATCAGATTCAAAAGATCAAACTCAGAAAATGGTAGAATGCTCAATAGCTACTGCTCTATTCCTGACACAATGATATTTTTGACAGATTCTGGAACTAGGCTGGAAACATTGGATATCTTGCAATTTGACAATTTCTGACAACTCTCTCAAATTTTTCCAAATGACACTCTGCAGACTCATACGACACTGGGTAGTCTATGAAATGATAGTTGCTAAACTCGTACAACAGTTGGGTAGCAATGAAATGATAGTTGTAAATATCATACGACAGTTGCTAACAGGATTTTGACTTCCTTGGATTTGCTGGCATGAAAACTCGTACGACACTGGGTTCTCAATCATATGATAGATGGGCAATATTGAAATGACATTTGACAAAAAGTCGTATGACTTTTGACTTACTGAAATGATTTTTGACTCTAGAAAGAATTTTACATCAATTTTTGCAAAATTTAAGGTTTTCAGTTCTGGATTGTTTGCAAATTGTACTGTCTAGATTTTGAAGGTTATACCAGATTTGATTGTATTTAATAGCCAAGTAGATAAACAAACATGTAGAATAGCAAGAAAGTGATTCCAAGCATGTCTGAAAACAATGATCAAGGGCAAAAGCAACCTTGCGCATGAACAATCAAGTGACCAAATTGTGCTAGTCCCTGAGAGTACTAATTGTGTATGTTTTGAAAAGTTTTGCAATAACACACATATACCTGAGAATGAAAAAAATTGGCCTCTCTAGGGTTTTTAGTAATGGTTTGACTCTGTAACTTTTATGATTCAAAGGGGTGAACTCCAATCCCGGCGCACTAGGGTTTTAACACAGTCCGAGAACTTAATCTTCAAGAGCTGCTAGGGAGATCTGACAACCCAACAATGAACCATACCCATGGAGATTTCTTCCACAAGGACATTTATATAGCGGCTGTCACTACCATGGCGAAAATGGCTATGACCGCTTGAGGTTTCATCAACACAATTTTCCCTGTGAAGGGATTGTCCGCTACGGTTAACCCTCTCTACAGGTGACTCACAAATTTATACCACAAGGGGACTTGGCTCCAGATTCAAGGTTTTGACACCTCTTCACTTTTAACCCAAACAAAGCAAGCAGATTAATACGACATGCTAAGACAAAGTTTTGTTCCACCAAGGTCTATGATATCAACTCCACGTGATCTATCAACCTCTCTGGGGAGAGAATGTATCAATCAATAAGAGAAGATGCACTAACCAATTTTGATTCACCAAAGCTCGTGATATCAACCCCACGTGATCTATCAACCTCTCTGGAGAGAGAATGTGTCGATCAATAAGAGAAGACACACTAACCAAGTTGAATGTGAAACACACTAAGTATCCTCCCTACCTACAAGGATTCTATCGTCAAGAAAGATTTTGCTAGGAATCCAATCTCTCAAGAATCACGAATAGTGTTCATAGGGCCTAATTACTATGTGAGCACAAATATATGTTTCGAAAGCAAATCTACCAAAAGCATCCAAAAAGTAGAAAGAGGAACACTTAACGCTTAAAGCAAATATGAGATGAGTCCACAAGGTGGAACACTTAACACCTCACACAAGCTAAAAATGAGTCCCCAACTTAGAAAACAAGTGAGTTCCTAAAAGCACAAAAGGGTTGCCAAGTGGAACACTTAACGCTTATGTCCTGTTGACCCCTCCCCTTTATGGCACTGAGATTGCAACCATGGGGCAGAAATGAGGGGCCAGCAGATTAGCGAGTCCAATAACCCAAGATAGCAATCAAGATCAATCACAAGTATTCTAAGACTACTTAATGAATCCTTAAGGGATCACAGCCTAGTATCAAATTATGCAAGTGTGTAGAAATAGATCAAAAGCATGAAAAGATGCACACAAGCTTAACACGTGAGAGATTTATTTTAAGTCCAAATCAAAATGTTTTCAGAAGAAGGAGAATACCTCGTGATCCTCACAATGTGCTTAGTAGATTTTACCTAATTTTTAGCAATTCTTGCACTTTTCCCAATCAAAACCAGCAGAGAGCAATCAAAAATAGAGAATTTCAATTGTCAAAATTAGCAGTTAGCCGAAATATAAAAATCAAATCTGATACTTTGCTATGAAAAATGAAATGACAGTCAAAAATTGGTATGAAAACTCATACGACAGTGGGTATGCTCCCAGATGACAGTCTACAAACTCGTACGACACTGGGTATGCTACCATACGACAATTTAACTCCCAAATGATAGTGGGTATGTAATGAAATGAGTCTCGATCCGATAGACTATCGTACAATAGTGGGTCCAGTATCATACGACAGTGGGTATGCTCCCATATGACATTTGTCAGAAACTCGTATGACAGATGTATGGATAAAAATTAAAAATCATAGTTTTACACAGATCCCAAGAAGAAAAAGATAGAAATTGATAGAATTGAATTGGAAACCCATTTCAGGGCCCCACAGTGGGTGCCAGAAATGTGTGTGTGAATTTTGTACCTGATTTGTAGACACAAAACTTAGTAAAACATTAGAGGTTAGCAAAAATGAAATCGTGCAAAATTGAAAGCTAAACTAACCAAGCAATTTACTGCCTTCTAATAGGTGCGAGATTAATGTTCTCAAATTGTAATCGAGATCACTGACCTAGACGACACCTAAATGAAGGATTTGAATGCAAAAGATGGATATGAAATTGAATGCAATTAATCTATATTTTTGATATTTTCTATGCAATAAGAATGAAAACTTGATATGAATCTATGCTAAATGATCTAACAATGAAGGTTCTAACAATGATATGAAAACTATGAAATTCTATGCTAAGATATGAAAGCTATGCAATTGAAATTGATCTCACAACGCTCTGAATTCGCAAGTTGATTCCTCAGCCTCCAATTCTCCAGTGTGATTGTGCAAAATATGAGATGCTTGGATGCAAATTTGAGAGATGAATTATGAAGAGCTGAGCCTTGTTTTTATAGAAATCCAGGGCTTTGGAGGTGCATGAGAAAAAGTCATAAATCACTCAAATAACTCAAGTTGATTTTTGAGTTATTTTATAATAAAGATAATTTAATTCACAAAAACATGCAAAAGCTAAGTTTTAACTCAAAATAGAGTTTAGCTTTAATTGATAATTGATAGTTGTTTGCTTTTATGATTGTGCATGTTTTATTTATGAATTAATTTAATAATAAAGTGATTTATTTCCAACTTAACTGCTTTTAAAAATAAAACAATTGATTTATGGGTTAATCAATTATTTAATCAAACTTTTATTAAAAACTATATTATTAAATAATGACAACTTGCTTTAATTAATTAAATAAGAATTTAATCAATTATTCATATGATATTAGATTTATTGTCAAAATTAAATAATGCAATTAATAATAGATAGAATTAAATTTAATTACACAATTAAGTGGCAAATATTAAATCTAATTAATTAAATATGAAAATATTCAATTAATCAAACTTTAGGATAAATGTGATTTATTGCCAAATAATTATAAAATTAAAGATAATTATGATGATTAGGAATATTACTAGGAATATTCCCCGATGCAGAATTTAAGATAATCAATTATGATTCGATGATGTTTAGATGTGCCTTAGATTAGGACTTTGATATCGATTTCATTCGATATGTTGATATAGGAGGTTAATGAACTTATAGCCCATTTTTGGGGTATTACAATACCGACTATTACTATTGAACCAATTATTCTTCTGATCGTTGCCATTGTTGGAGTTATTGTTGTTGGAGTTGTTCTTATTATCTTTATACAATTTTAGTTCTCCACTTTTGACCAGCACTTCCTCCATTGTTACTCCATTTTCAATTTGTAATCAGTAGTTCAACTCATTGCTTAAACTGTTTATGAAGATATCCATCTTCTCTTTTTCAGGTATGCTCCTAGGATATCTTGCAAAAACTATCCTCCATCTTTGTAGAAAAGTTAGGAATGCCTCTCCATCCTTTTGTTTAGTGTTACATAATGTTATCATCATGACCTCATGCTTGATGTTGTATGAGTAATGGCCCATGAATTTTGAAGCTAGCTCTTCAAAAGTCTTAATGCCGGAGGGTAACTTAGAAAACCACTCCATAGCCATGCCTCCTAAGCTTTGCAGAAATAGTCTCATTAAATATGTTGTATCATGCATGAACTCTAGGCTCAATGCACAAAACTCACGTAAGTGGTCTTGGGGATTCGACGTTCCTTCATAATTTTCATACTTGGGGAACACTAAATTGATTGGGAATGGCACCATGACCAAGCTTTTATCAAATGGGAGTGGACACAATGCTTCTATGGAGAAAGGCTTGGGAGCTCTGCTTTGCTTAATGGTATCGAATTACATTTGGAACATCTTGAACTGCTTATTCATGATGTCTAAGGTACTCTCCTCAACTTCTGGTAGTTTGAGTTGGTTAACATCGTGGTCACGGGGAAGCTTGAGGCCTTTTGATGCTAAGTCCAGAAAGTGTTTTTCTCTATCTCTATCCATTGCCTTTTCCATGAGCTTTCAGAAATAGGGACATTGGATAGCCTCACTAACCTTTTCATCCATGGCATCTTCTGTCATTGCTTTAGTGTTAGTTTTATTATGAGTGTTGTCCACCCCTTGAGCATTTTGATCTGCCCCTCCATTATTGGCATTGCCTTGGTTATTTATGTCAATGCCCCCATTATTGGCATCACCTTGGTTAGTGGGATCAATGCCACTATTGTCCTTACCACCCAAACTACCATAGTACATCATGTTGTCTTCCCCTTCTTGTTTGGGTGATTTTTGTGGTATTCTAGGAGTGGTAGACTCGTCTCTTAGGTAAGGGAGCTCTTGTCCCAAATAGGTCCCGTCTGCTTGCAAGGTTTTTTTGATGTAGTAAGATCTAGTAAAAGTAGGCATGAACCTTGGAGAAGAAGAGTCAATATTACTCAAGGTCTAATCCCTTGTTGAGTTTGCAACAATGATGTAGAAACAAGATTTTTTGACCAAACTGAAAGTTGGAGCAGTAAGAACATGGAAAAGGGTACTCAAATATGTGCTCAAAATTTTCTGACCTCCCCTGTAAATACTCTCTATTTGCCCTTTTAGATTTTTGGGCGTCACTGGCCTGAGTGTAGGCGTGACTAAAACTTCTGTACACGTGAACTAATTTATTGTTAAGCGGCACACTGTAGATTCTGTATGCGTGAATTGGTTTATTGTACGTGTGAATTGGTTTATTGCTATTATTAAGTGAGTTTCCAGTTTTGACAGGCGTGTTTGAAAATTTTCTAGGCATGACTTTACTATGTCCATGCATTTTTAAACAAGTCACAAGCATTACTGAACCTCTAATAGGTGAGTTTTTTTGGTGCACAGGCGGCACTTCTCTGACCAGTTTGTAAGATTTTGGATTTTTTAAATTTTCAAGATCAGTCTTTTGAAATTTCTTTGTTTGAAAATAGAAAAATAATCACAACACACACATCACTTTGTCATCATGTCCCTAAAAACACTCTAATGTGTATATTCTCCAATGTTTTTCACAAGTATATCACAAGAAAAAAATTCCAAACAGGCTACCTAAAGTCAATTTTGGCTTGTAAACATGGCTCTATAAGGTGGCCTTGCTATTTTATCAAGGTTTTAGTATATATTCCGTTCAAATAGACTTCAATCTCTCATCCTCCAAGGAGGCTTCCCAAACGCATCGAAGTACGATTTTGCACAATCTGTGAGGACTACTAGAGGAAGGTTGAAAAATTACAATCCGTTTGTCATGCACCCCATTAAGGATACATGTGTTTTATTTTAGAGTGGGCTGGATTCCTACGGCAAAAGCGAGCATATCCCACTTTGGGCTGTCCCTCTCACTGGCCTCATTAAGGAAAACTTGGGAGGTGAGCCCACTATTTCTCTAGCATATATATGAAAAACAAGAAATGAACTTAGGCTGACAAGTTTGGGAGTTTGGTTCACTCAAAGAGTGAAGAGCATATCCCTATTGTCTTTCTTTGTTCCACACACTTAGACACACGTTTGTTCTTTCCCAATCTCTTGACAAGGAGATTCTTAAAATTGAAGTGTGAAATTCATTTCCTATTTTATCTCAAGCTTATATCAAAAGGAATGCCGCAATTTAATCAAATGCAAGCTTGAATAGAGAAATACCTTTTTCTTGTAGCTAACCGAAGTTAGGGGCATTTTTAAGAGATTTCATTGTTTTCATCTCACCTTGGCAATAGCTCCATCCCATGCGCTTGTACTCCAGCAAGTTAGTCAACACTAACAATCAAAGTGAGGGGAAACCACAATCAAATTGACAAAGACAATATTTACGTAATGAATTTTAAGCACTCTAATTGCAAATCTTTCAAACCAAAATTTGAATTAAGGACTAAAGATCCAATTTAAAGAAATAAATCTCTTTTTATATGCTTCAATCACAACAAGGTATTTTTGATATACCTGATTGTCTTCTTCTTGTGTTGACTCAAGAATAGCTTTGATATGTGCTTTGTTTTCCCTTTTGATCTTCTTAGCTAGTGTCTTCCCTTCTTGATTGAATCTGGTTTCTGGCTTCTGCACTTTTAGATGCCTATTCATTTACTGTTAAATCACATAAATAGAACTTTAGATGAGTGATTTAATCAATTAAACAGTAAATACAGACAACAGATAGTAGGTGACATCATCTAGCTAATAGGCAGAAACAAAATGTTCGCAGGCATAATTTTACAGATATCAAGTGACACTCTGCAGTGCCACAGACGATACTAAAAATCACAAAAGCATGTAGAGTTTATTCCTAAGCGTGAGAAAAACTTAAAATTGCGCAAAATGATTCTGCTAAGTGATATTTTAATAATAGTAAGCGATAAAAGAAATGTTCAAAGCATGACAGTTATTACAAATTGCTAAGTAAAGTATACACTTAAGCGACAACAAAATTTAAGGAGGTGAGACTTCCTGAGTCACAGGCATGACTTTAAGATCTAAAGGCTGAATAAGTCACTTTCCGTAGGCATGAGCGTATGATCTGTGAGCGACTGTGAAGGAAGTAAAGCCGTAGTAAAGTCTTGTACCAGGCGTGAATCTCTAGATAAAAGGTGTCAATACAGAGATTGTAGGCAGTAGTAGAATGACTACAGATGTGAACAGATCTCCTGTAAGCGTGACTTCACCAAAATCTTGCAAGATAAACATGGAAAATAGAGAATACAAGCATGCAAATGAAGATCTAAATGATGAAATGAGGCCTAGAGCCCCACGGTGGGCACCATTTTTGTGATGATGAATATCACCTTCATGAAATTAAGATCTAATAGCATCAATTTAAAGAAAATACTATGCAAATCTAATTTAAAATGAAACTATAATCGAGAACATCTCATGGTTCTCTAGAAAGAAGTGGTAAGTGAAGCTCTCAGCCTAAATCCTCACTAGTGACACCTCTAAAATGAATATTATGCTTCTACTATGCTTCTACAATGCTCATTTAATGCTTAATCTAGCTCAAATTGACAAACTACAATGATAATTTCTCTAAATGCTCTTAATTGCTCTTAGAATGCACTCAAATGCCTATAGTAACAATGCTTTGCAGATGAAGTTCTAAGATGGAAATGCTCTCCAAAATGCCTCATATTTATAGTAATTTCCCAAGGGTAGGGGGTGGAGTGAAGTAATCATGGTTAACCCTTGGTTGAGTCAAATACTTTGCTTTGTTCATAAATGGGGGGACAAATGAGGGGACAAGCCTTTAAATGGTTTCAAAGCTTTGGACAATTTAAATGTTTGAGTGATTTGTGTCTTTTTGTCCTCAATTCTCATTGGTTCATCAACTTTGTTGAAAGAAATTATGATTTATTGAATTCAATTAATTAATTAAATTTAGCCATGTAAGGGTAATGGGTTCATTTTGATTTTTGATTAAAACAACTATACAATTAATTAATTAAAATCAATTATATAGTGTTTTTGGTCCCTTTAAGCTTTGACTTAATTATTTAACATCATTATTTAATTTATCCTTTGCTTTAATTGATTTTGTCCCACTTTGTTTAATTATGTCCATTTTTAATTGATTTGATCCACTTTGATGATTTAGTGCATTTTATTGATTTTAGGCCATTTTATTGATTTTTGCAATTTAAAAGCACTTTTCCAATTTTGCGTGTCTATAACAACTTATTATCATGAAGACATTGCAAAACTAGTCGTAGATGTTCCTCATGTTCTTCCATGTTTTTAGAATATATCAATATATTATCCAAGATGACAAGAAAAAAATAGTAAAGGTAAGAATGAAATACTCCATTCATTAAGCACATGAAAACATATGGAGAATTTTTCAAACCAAATGGAACTACTGTGAACTCATAATGTCCATAGCGATTGCAAAACACTATCTTGTGAATATCTGTATCCTAAATGCCCAACTAATGGTATCCTAACTTGAGATCTATCTTGGAGAATACCTTATCTCCCTTTACTTGATCAAAGAGATCATCGATCCTTGGAAAAGGGTACGTGCTCTTGATCTTTACCTTTTTCAACTATCTATAATCAATGCACAAGTGTAAAGATCCATCTTTCTTCTTAATGAAGAGTATAGGTGCTCCCCATGGAGAAACACTCAGACAAATGCTGACCTTTACTAAAAGATCCTCTAACTGTAGCTTAAGCTCGCTCAACTCCTAAGTGGTCATCTGGTAAGGTCCTCTAGATATAGGTTGTGCTCCTAGAACAAGATCAATGTGAAAATATATGTCATGCTTAGGTGGTGTTTTGGTCCCACAACCACGCTCCCCTTTTTGGCCACTTGGAAAATGGGCCCCCCTTTTTTCTAGCCAATTTTTTGAGTCTAGATTTTGTCTCTCCCCCATGTAAGGGGATTTTCTTTAAGAAGTTAATCAACTTTTAGGCTTGAGCACTTTTGGACTTTTGGAGAAGATAAATATTTGAAAGATTGATCCTTAGAACTATCTTTGAAAAGAAGTTTATAGTTATTTCTGGGCTTTCAAAGTTTTTGGACTTTCGGAGCCCCAAAAGACTAAAAGTCATATCTCTCTCATAGGAGATCGACCTTTCAGACTTTCAAAGTTTTGGAAGTTTGATAACTCTGAAGCTTCGAAACAATGACACACTAAAGACCAGAGGGTGACTGATGTCACCCTCTCATGGCCTATATAAGGCATGCACATGAACTTTTTGGTCACTTCTTCTTTTCATCAGCTTGACATTTTTGGAGTGTTTCTATCAAGATTTTTGTGCCTTTGATGTTTCTAGCTATTAGATCTTCTCCTTTTTAGCCTCATTCGAATCTTTTGAGTGTGTTGTCAAGGTAGGTTTTCTTTCCCTCTTGTCCCTTTCATTTTATTGTTTTTTTTCAGCTTCTTTAATATATTTTAGGTTTTTTGGGGTTTAGTTAGTCTTTGCCTATTTTGCATGTTTTCTTGTCACTTCAAGGCCTCAAGGTTGTCCCTCTGGGCCCCTTTGCATTGAGCTCATGGTCGAGCTCACCTTGAACTCATTTTTGAGCTCGTACCTAGTGTTTTTTCCTATGGCCTTGTCTACCTTAATTTCTACGGAGTTTCAAACTCCGGTGTCCCAAAACCAACACCCTGATTTTTCCAAGTCCATAACATCCTTTTTCGCACTTTCAATGTTTCGGTCACCGAAGTTTTTTTCACTCCAAATTGCCAAAACTCAGCAAGAAACTACTCTCGAGAAAAGAAAAGTGTTTTCAGACTTCGCATCTTTGGTGTTTTGGACTCTGATGAGACACAACATTTATCTCTCTCTGAAAGACCAAAACCTTAAAACCATGTCAAGCATGCCCACATTTCATTGTTTTGAAATTTTGGAGATGTGATTCATCTTGGCATCTCTGAAACCCGGAAGGTGCAAAATCTAGAAAAAAGACCAAAAACTCTCCTTTGAACACCCTTTCGACCTTTCAAAGCAAGTCCATGCTTTCAGAGTCTAAATACATGAATCCCTGAAACTATCTTTTGAGCCTTTCATGCCTTTTTATTTTGGGGATTTTTTTCTCTTCTATAGTAGATTTTTTTCTTTTTGCACTTGTTACTAATTCATGTTTCTTTTTGTAGAATGTATGAGAAAGTGAATTCACTGGCGATGAAGTACCATTTCAAAGGGTACCATTCACCATATAAGATTGGGAACCTTGATGGAGAGATCATTGATACTGACATAGGAAATGTCAGGAGGAATGATTACCTGATCAAGTGCGGTCAGCTGACAGAGCGATCAGAGGACTAAACTTCATTCGTGTACTTCTCTCTTGTGAATGTAGTGGCACATCCACTGTCTATTCTCTCCTATGACCTCATTATTACATTGTAAAATCACTATGTTCCAGATGAGAGGTTGGTGAAGAATACCATGGGAGAAGTGGTATTAGATCTGAGACTTGATAACATCGAGGACATCTTCTACCTACCAAATGGGATAGATAGGTTATATTGTTTCTCAATGGGTAAGGGTATGAGTTTCTACAACAAAGATGTCCAGCTCTCACATGAAATTGTCAACAATGAGTACCTCGTACAACCCCTACCAAGGAATAAACTTGAAAATATAGACATGAGGTGGGGATACATGAAGGAAGATATCAGGTGGCTATAACCAAGATCAACTAGGTATATGGGCTGCAAAAATAAATCCAATTGGAACATTGGATGATTCTTTTGATTGAAAAAATAAAGGGAAGGAAATCTAGGTTTGACTGGGCTACTATCCTTAGTGACAACCTAGATAGGTAATTGACCACAGTGAAAAATGACCCCCATTTCTACATGACCTCCTATGTTGTATATCTACTAGCTTCTAGGGAAGTATATCCTGTGTTGATAAAAGTTTGTGCTATAGGTTAGTTTGACACATGGCCATTTACAGTATGCCCTCAACTAGTGAGGAAGGAGCATCTTGTAGAGGATATCTCAAAATTTAGAATAGTCAAGGATGCCTTTGTTTTTGCAATCACCTACTCCATAGAGGGTGATTATGCTAAATGGTTATCAAAGGAAGCTAAGACAAAAGTAAAGGCCCTGGGGGAATATTATATTCAATTAAAAACCTTTACTTACATTATGGTGGTAGGGAGTACTATCACTCCTAAGAAGTTTCCAAGGTACCCTTCTAATAGGATCATCCTACTGGAGATGGCTAGACATCTCTCAGATGCCTATGATAACATAAAACACAAGAAGAAACACTGCTGAGACTTTCCTATTTCAATAGGACCCAATTTCTTGCAAGATATGAGAGTATGTAAATATTTTTCCTTTGAATGGGATGAGTGCCCCCTCAAACATTTTAATTTGATAAGAACCAGGTTTGACCCTATCGGCACCTACAACTGTATAAGGGGGAGGCACTATGCATGAGCCACACTTTGAAGATCACTGGATGAATTATACTGATGACTACAAGGTGAGAATTCATGACTACTGCTAGATGAGTTTGGAATTGGCAAAATGTGCCTTACTTTTATGCATCCCACAAAAGGTGAAAGATGTAGACACAGAGGATGTACTAGATCCTATATACAACCAGGATAAAATCTACACTAGGGCCATCATCAATGCTAAGGTAGATAAAGAGGAAAATGATGATATCAACTTCAAAGTCCATCATGTCATCAAAATGACTAAGGAATAGATTACCCATCCCTTAAAAATTGACCCTGTGCCGATGAAGTAGTAGCCAGCCCAATCATCCAAGGAAAATATGAGAAAAGGGGAGAAGGTATTGATGCCTCAATTCAAGGAAGTTGCACCACTAAGGCCAGAGACAATATATAGACATGAACACCCAACTTCTTATGGATCAAATCCTAGGGCTACGTCTCTGAAAAATAGGATGATTGGAAGCATAACTCCACCCGATGCTCCATCTTCTAGTAGCCAAGAGAAAGCAAGTGTACCCAAGGTAAAAGTGGCTAGACCCAGGCCTTTTGGAGTGATAAAGGGGCATGTTCATAAAAGGAAGAGGTCAAGTACACCTTCTCATATGGAAACTAATTTGGATGAAGGTGAAGAAGATGAAGAAGATGAGATACCACTGAATTGGAGGACTCACTCAGGAGCCTTCTTGAAGAAGAGGAAGTTGCAGGATGAAGATGTACAAGTAGATTTGGGTGGATAAATCCAAGTGGAAGAGGTGAATCCATAAGATGCTCTAGGTGATGACGAGTTTGATACATCAAACTTTGAAGGTCTTTATGGATTTAAGGAACTAGAGCAGCAAATGCTTGTAGGAGAACCTTCCTTGGATCAACATTTTCCATTTACATTTATGTCTCCCTCTGTATAGTTTATAACTACAACTTCCAAGGATAATACAAAATAAGTATCCCAACATGTATCTCAAGGAAAAATAGAAGAGGTTGTGAATATGGATCAAGGAGAGTCTGTTGGATCAAAAAAGGAGTTTGGATAGGAGTCTTCCATTGGAATTACATTGGAAGAAGGCATATGGCTTCAAGTTCCTCCATAGATACCTACTCCTCCACTTCAACAAGCTTTGGTACCTCCACCTCTAACCACTTCACTTCCACTCGAAGATCAAACCACTCAACCCCAATAAAAAACCCCACCTATTCAAATCCCTATGCCTACTCCCCTACCTATTCATATGCCTGTACCTTCACCTATTCCCCTGATAGCCCCTACTCCTCCTCCGGATCCCATGCCATGATCGATCTAGAATCCTATCCCTTCCCAGTCCACTCCACCAATGCCTACTCCTTTGCCTTCTCATTCCATGCCCCATACTAAGACAACTCAACAAGGAAAATGAGAAAAGGAGATTGGAACATAAGGGCATATTGGAACAAAAGGAAAATTGGAACCGAAGAATAGATTAGAGAAGAAGAATAGGTGACTGAAGATGAAGGGGTAAGAGAGGAGGTAAGGGAAGAGGAGAAAAAAGAGGAACACGAGAAAGAATAGGAAACCATCACCTTGAGCCTAGTCACACCTTATGAGCTCATAAATGCCTTCTCCAAGCCCACTTGGTTTACCAAAGAAATACAAACAAGAATGAGAGTTTACACAGATGAAGAGGATACAGATATGGCAGTGTTCAGAAGATAATTTCATGAAGGAGAATCCAGTGCTTGGGAAAGGACTCTATCATATCGTACACAAGACCAAAAGGGAAGGTGGAAAGAACAAGTAGCTATCCCAATAGTCGATACTAGTATGGCTAAGATTTGTCCTTAGGACTATATTTTTGAAGAGGTAGACTTGGGTGAAACCACAAAGGAAGGGAGAAGGACACTAGCTACTCTAGGATTGAAGCATGCATTGGGCTTCATGGATAAGGATGAGATAAAATCAGAGCTTTAATGGAACAAAATGAAGCTATGAAGAGGCTTATTCTTAAAATGGAAGGTACCATTGACCTTAGCAACCCTGAGGCCTCATTACAGGCCATTTTGGAGAAAATCGATTCTCCTGAGATGCCAACTGACATCTCGTATTCTTTTCTTCATGTGTGTTCCGATTGGAAGGTTGATTTCATAGAGTTTGCAAGAAATGACTTAAAGAAAATTTTGAGACCTTTTAGGGGTATCCTTATATTTATGATCTTGGTTGGTCTTCATCATCAGCTCCATCAGATAATTAATCTTCAACATTGTTATCAGTTATGGTAACAGTTTCTATAATGTATTCTACATCTACAATGGATAATGAAAGAAAATCTCGTTTCTTTATCATGTAAGAGAATATATTGTCTCTTTAAAATAGTGATACAATATTAATACTTATTATATCATCTACATGTCCTTTTAGATATTTGAATACCCTTTATACTACCACTTGATGAGATTGTCATAGATTTTCTTGATATTTGGAAGCTAAGAAGATTGTATGCATATTATTTGGTATTGAAATTGTTGAGTATGGAAATCTACTGATCATATATATGTACAATGTGTGATCAACCTCTAAAGAATCATAATCCTTTCTCAACCTACAACTAGTAGCTATAATAGTCACCACTAGATTGGAATCCTCCATTCCAAATTTCTTTAGCAGTTCTTTAATGTACTTGGTATGAGAAATAAAAATACTACCTTCCTACAACATAATTTTTTTTGAACTTCTACTACATAAAATATTTTTCTAGTCTTGTGTATCATGTTCTAGGGGCTTTCTTGAGTCCATACATCACCTTCTTGAGTCTACATGCTATATCCAAAAAATTTAACAGTTTGAAACCATCTGGTTGGTCTATGTTGACTTATTCTTCAAGCTCTCCATTAAAACATGTATACTTAACATCAATATGATAAACCTTGAAATTCTCATGTGCAGTGAAATCTAAAACCATTCTAGCTTCTGAAGTAAAAGTTTCTTCAAAATCATTTCCTTCAACTTGTATATAACCTTTAAAATTTTCAATATCAACTTTTGGTTTTGATTGTGTGGGTATTTTGATGATAAAAAAACTCACACAATCAAAACAAGAAGTTGATATTGAAATTTTAATGGATTTTGGAAATCTAATTACATTGATAACATTTACATACCGGACTTGCTTTAATTTTGGTAACCTATCCACATTCATTTAACTTGTTCTAAAATACCAACTTAGTTGTAATTACCTTTTTTTTCCACTAGTCTAGGTACCAACTCCCGTGTTTGATTATTTTGTATTTGTTCTAGTTCTTCTTCCATATATTTTATCCAACATTCATCTTTTCTTTAAATTTCATTATTCTTTGGTTCTATTGTAGGAAGAAAATAATAGTTTGATTTCTCACCTAACCTAGCAACTCTTCTTTTTTGAAAATCTTTATCCTTGTCTTAAATAACCCATTCCTCTAAATGATCTCTTTGAACATACTTGGAAAACATCCTTAGAGTTTTCTCTAGATCTTTCTCTTCATCATTTGGTTCTTTTTTGTTGTTAATTTCTATATCTTTTTTCTCTTCGATGGGAGTGATAGGAACCTCTTCTAATTCAATCTATGGTTCTAGTGAAGTTTGATCACATATTTCAATGACCTTGAAATTTTCACTTTCCACCACTTTCTTCACTCTCATATTATAGCACCAGTATGTCTTACTTATAGTAGAGTATCCCAAAAAGGTACCTTCATCTAATCTTGTATTGAATCTTCCTAGACTGCCTTCATCTTTTTTGATCTAGATTTTTCTTCCAAAGACATTGAAATATTTGATAGTAGGTACTTTTGTGAGCCAAAGATCACGGGGAGTCTTTGTATAATATACTCTAATATAAACTCTTTTGAGAAGATAAACATTATGTACTATATCTCTCTAATATATGTTAGGAAGATTAACACCCTTCAACATTAGCCTATCCATCTCAATAATAGTTCTATTTTTCCTTTCAGTTCTACTCTTTTTTGGTGGAGTCCTAGGAGCATATAGTTTTCTTCTAATTCCACACCTCTAACAAAATGTAATAAATTTATATGATGTAAAATCTCCTCCTTTATTAGACCTTGGACATTTAATTCTAGTATCCATTTTATTTTCAACCTAACTTTTGAAAATTTTAAATCTATCTAGAGCTTCTAATTTTTGTCAAAAACATTACCATGTCATATTAGTATAATCATTAATAAGAAATATGAAGTAACTTTCACCATTGAGAAATCTTGTTCTTTTCGGACCACATAGATCAGTGTGTATCAACTCCAAAGGACATGTGTTTGAATATTTTTTTGTTTTTAAAATATTTCTAGTTTTCTTTCCCATCTAACATTCTTTGTAAATTGTGTTGATAGGTTTAGTAACCTTGGCATGTCTCTTACAATATTAGAGAAACTAATCTTTATTATATTTCCAAATTTGATGTGTTCTATTCTTTTGTATCTTATCAAACTTTCTTCTTTTAGTGCTAATGAGAAACTGTCTCCATTGTTCTTCTTCAAAGACTATGCATTACCATTCCTTATCCCTTTTGCAGTAAGTTTTCTAGAGCCTTTTATTATCTCACATTTTCCTCCAAGAAAAATAAATTGAAATCCTTTATTTCATAGATGACTAACACTTAAAATAATTTTCCTGAATCTATTTACATAATAGACATTGGTAGATTTATGTTTTTCATCAATTGAAATAGTTCCCTTACCATAGATATGTACATCACATATATTATATCCTTCATATTAGACATTGTCATCATCCTTTATAGACAAATATAACACTTCATCATTTGATTCATTTCATTCTTTATCATCTAATGAATGAGTTTCCATTGTGCAATAATATTTATTTTCCTTATAGGCCATTTGACTTAAATTCCAGTTATATCTTCATTGAATCTCTTTCTTTTCATTAGCATTGGGTTTCTTCCTATCTTCTCTGAAAGGATTCTCAACATCATAATATTCCAATCTTCCACAAGTGAAACACTTGAAGGGTAACTTACATATATATATTTTCCAATCCCTTTCTTTATTCTTATAACAAATTTTTCCTCTTCATCTGAATCAGATTCATCTCCAATTTTTTGAGTCATCTTGAAAGCAACATATTTATTCTCATTTAAATTTCTCAAGTTCTGACCGCTCAAAAGTAGTGACTAAACCATATAATTACTCCAAAGGGTAATTTTCCATATCTTGAATTTTTTGTATATCAATCAATGGGGTTTTATAGATCTTATTCATTGTCCTCGTCACTTTCAACACCATGTCATTGTCTTCAAGGGTTCCATTGGACCCTCTAATAGAGTTGACAATTTTATTTACCCAATGTAGACCTATAACCTTCAATGTTCCCATCTTTTGACATCTCTATGGTCTCAAACTTGTGCTTTAGACTATGTAACTTGATCTACTTGATCTTTTCATCTCCTTCATAAATACTACCAAGATTCCATCAAACATTGAATGCAAATTCATAACCCATGAATTTTTACAATTCTAATACAACTAAACTACTGATAATTGCATTTATTTCCTTTGCATTGTTCTCATGTTCTTTAATCTCTTCTTGAGTAGTAAGAGTACCTAATTTTGGAGAAAAATGACATCTTTTGATAGCATTAATAACACTATATGGCATAAATTCTAAATGCGACTCTATTCTCTCATTCCAAAAGGTATAATTCATTCCAAAAAACTTAGATAATTCGATGCTCTATTTAAGAAGTATTTTGGATCTACCTCAAGCAGTTTAGCTTCTTCTAGATGAACCTATCTTTAATTCTAACTATTGAACACTAGTGGGTTGTGAGGGGGGAGGTGAATAAAAACATGTAAAAATAGATAAATTTCCCAAAATTATTAGAAACTATTTATTAATACAACTAGCCATCAATAAAATATATAGAAATTATAACACATACACATACTAGATGAATATGGAAAAACCAATATGGGAAAAGCATGGTGAGAAATATACTCACTATATGCAAAATACTGAATTACAAACTTTTAGGCTAGAAGCCAAGGAACTCATAGTCCCTACTAATTTAGGCACATTTACACTTGAGGATATAACTAATGCTAAATTAAATTTGAACAAAAAATATAGATCTCTAAAAATATGTAAAAGAAATTCACTTCTTCCTAGAACACATACTAAAAGAATAAAATCAAGATCTCATGATCTATTGTAGTGGCCTTTGTGTAATTCAATGATTTATACATAGGTGCTATACCTTATTCACATAAAATTTCCTTCACACTTGATGCACAGAATATTTTCAATCACCTTACACATTCTCTTACTCATTTCATCCCTTTCTACTCATATATATAGAGATTTCTCCATCGGAAACATCAACAAGGTCAGCCAAAAAGATATAAGCATGTTATTAACACAATGTCAACTATCTTGAGCAAAAATATTTAATGTGGTTTACTCTAGGACATAAAGGTGACCCAAATCCATCATAAAAGGTCTTCCTTAAATAATATAATTCACCCATACTCATCACAACATTATCCAAAGCCAGTCCCAAAGGTAACATGCAGAAAAATAATAAAAGAAGGTTATGGTCAGCCCCAAAATACTCTCTGAAATATATGGCACCATTTGAAGCATGACACATCATGGTATAATCATCATAATCCTCTTAATTCTTTCCTCAACATATATCTAGACCAATAATGCTCAAATTTAGTCACCTTAAATAGTTGAGTTAGCCAATAGCCAACATACATAGAAATGTAGCACTTGTGACAACACATCTTCACCTAAAGATAAAACCATCAAAAGATATATGAACTAAAATATTGCACAAACCACCTGGTGATGCCCACTAAATCGCATACTCTAAAATTATAATGGAAAGAAATGTAATGTCTCTAAGTCACTCCAATCCTTCTTGAAATCCAACCATGTTGTTAGCCAATCAACACATCATATATATGTCAAATGATCAGTTGGGGACCTGAAAACATGATAGTGAAATATTCACATAATTAAGTCATTATAATGAGATCCAAAAAAATTCATCATCTCATGTAGAATAATGCAAAGCATTCTTCCATAAGGTCTTCAAAAAATCTTTAGTACATATTCTTGCTTGTCACACTTCTATCTTCTAGAGATAAGCCTCAAACTACCTTAGTACACTCATTAGGATCTCTAAATGCTTGACACAAAGCCTCAGTCAAACTAATTCAAATATTCTTCATCAATAATTCATTATTTAATAATATTTCAAAATCTTCTTCATCAATCACTATCATAGCCTAAACAAATTTGCGTTAGTTAGGTGACATCAATGCCACACAAAAGTTTGACATCAACAACAATGCAAAGCATAATGCTAACATATGCATCTTTATCTTCCATTTGTGGTGAAATGTTGGACCATTAAACATTGTATTTTTTTAGTATATTGTGCTCTATTTAGAGTATTGATGTGTATGAAACATGTACGTTAGAAAATAATGGAGCACCTGCTAGCACAATTAGCTCATCTCTAAAGATCAAGTCAATAACAAGTTGTAGAATCCTTTATTGGATTTGATGGGTAAACAACCCACAGCTCCCAAGAACACCTGCATGCAAACACCTATCATAGAAAGAGAGAGAGAAGAAGAAAGAAGCTATGGAGACCTGAATGCATTGATCCACGGGAGAGGAGAAATCATTCTTGATGTGCAAAAACAAAAGTTGCAATTCAATAATGATTAATATATTATACTGAATAGAGGTAAAATGGATTCACCACTATTCAGATAGAAAGGGAAGGGGAAAATATTGAGATATATTCTCAAACCCAAATTCCCCAAGGAAGAGATCTGATTTGATCAACCAAAAAGGCTAATGCACAATCGAATCAATTTATGGAAAAGAGTAGGAAGAGAGAGTAAATCCAATATTTCCCTATGAATGGAATTTATGCTTGGAATATGAAATAATTAAAATACAACTACTAACCTCAAAATTAGGGCAGATCTGGAAAATGTTGAATTTTGGTGTCTGTGTACACTTTCAAGAAAATCTATAACTTGTCCTGGACTGGAAATGCCAAGACAGAGAAAACCCATAAATCTTTCCTCAAGATGGCTGAGCTCAGGTTTGACCCTCATAAAAGGTCAAATACCACATTCTTTATTTGAAGTCTGATTCGAATTCTGTTCACGGATCCCAAAAGTTTGTCGAAAAGGGTATCCAAATTCACTCTTAGATTTGAAACTTCGTACTTGTACCTACAAGAAAATTGGGGTTTTTGTTGTATGGGAGGTTTGCCTTGGTCAAACCCCAGTTTGGAATCAACCTTAATATTGAAATTGAAATGGAGAATGCTAGCAAGTAGTAGAAAAGGATCTAACAATGAAGCTATGCAATTCAATAGATATGCAATTGTATTTGAAATGTAAACAAGTATATTGATATGAAAGCTTGAACACAACAGTAAATGTAAATCAAACCTCCATGGTTGTATGCTTGGAATTCACCTTGGTAAGAGATGAAATGGATCTTGAAGATAAACAAAGGATCTTGAAGGAAGATCACACCATCATGATGGCTAGATCTAGGGTTTGAATGATAAATCTTGAATGCTTGAACCAAATCCCTTCAATAGCTTGAATGCTTGAATCCTTGATCTTCAATGGAGAACTTGGATGGAGAAGAAGACTTGAAATTGTTGAATGGATGCTTGCTTGATCACCTTGAGAACTTGAGAGATTTGAGAGCTTGAAAACTTGATTGAGAGATGTTCTCACAAAACTTGATGATGAAACTGAGAGAGGAAGGCCTCCTTTTATAGTGATCTAGGGCACACTCCTCTAGATGGGCCACCTTGGAGAATTAAATTCCAATTAGGTCCTCAGCTTTAGAAAATATACCTAGATTAAATGCAATTAAAGTATTTACCATCCTGAAACTCGAAATGGTTGACCCGGAGGGGGGAAAATAAATCTCCCGAAAGCCCGAAGCCCGAAAATTCTGGAAATTGGAATTTTGGAGGAAGGGATCAATGTCGAGGTTGACCCTGACCTAGTTAGGGTTGACCTAAGACCTTGACCTAGTTAGGGTCGACCTAAGACCTTGATCTAGTCAGGGTCGACCTAAGACATTGACCTTTTTCCCAGGTTGACCTAGAATCAAGTCAAGAGGTCCCAGGGATGTCCAGAAACCTAGAATTGATGCTAGAATAGGACATAATGTCAGGAATATACATAAAATCCTATGATTACTAAGATGAAGCCCAGGAGGATCCATTTCTAAATCCTACCTAGAAAATAGAGCTATGGAAGAGTGAAATTTAGGAGAATCCTTAAGATAATATCCCTAATTTCACCTAGGATGAAGCAGAAAAGAAGTGGAAAGTGGGGAGAAAGATAGATCAAAGAAAATATCAATTCAAAACATCCAATATGACCCAAAACCACTTACTTAGAGGGCTAAATGCTCTTAACATGGAAGTGCTTCCATTTTAAGATGATACATTAAGCCCCCACTTTAGCAAGAGTATGGATTCGATGCAAACTCTTGGTAAAGGAGAAGAAAGAGAAGATCCAAGTGGATTCACAAAGAGATAAAATAACACTTAGCTAAGGGTACGAGCCCCTAGACTAAAGATTCTAACTCAACACACACACACGAGGGTGTGAAACAATAAAACCAAAAGAACAAGGGTTAGCACTAAATAACCCAAATCAATTAGCATAAGAAACCTCACTAAGAAATATTCCTCATGTTAATATCATATTTGGAAAGCTATCATAAAAGCATAAATGTTTACATAAGAAAGACAAGAGAAACACTATAAATAACATAGCTTCATGATCCTGTCCCACTAGCATGAAAGCAGAAAAAGAAAGAAAGGAGAAAGTGATTACCTCACCCAATAAGATGCCCACCTTATCGTGAATCACCTCGAAGGGAGAGCCCAACAGGTTCACCCATAAACTGTGCTTGTAATTGTAATGCATCTTCTGACGGCTTCTGGAATACCCATAGATCCACCTTCTTGTATCACTATGAATATGAAATGCGTGTCTCCTCAGGATTTAGCAACTTATGTGTGTTACCTTTGGAAGATTTAGCATATAGGTGCGTGTCTTTTCAGGATTTAGCAACTTATGTGCATTACCTTCCAAGATTTAGCATATTTGAAACTGGAAATGTGTGTCCCTTCAGGATTTAGCAACTTATGTGCATTACCTTTAGTGGGTTTAGCATATTGAAAAATTTGAAAAATGTGTGTCTCCTCAGGATTTAGCAACTTATGTGCATTACCTTTGGAAGATTTAGCATATGGATGTGTGTCTTTTTAGGATTTTCAAACTTATGTGCATTACCTTCCAAGATTTAGCATGTAAAAATTAAAAACTATAGTACAAGGGAGGCCCTATATATGCCCCCCTCCTTAATATGGCTAAAACATACTATTTTGACATGTTAAGGAAAGAAAAGAACAAGGATAAAGCCTTTCTTCAGCATCAAGACAATATCCACAAACAACACTTAGTCCAAGCCAAGAAGGTCATAGCTCCTATGAGGCCATGGAAGGGATGAATGTAAAGAGATATCATGCAAGAAGTGAAAAGAAAGTAACCCTTATGAGGGATAGCACACTGTTCAGTTTCCAAGGTGAGAGATATATCAACCATGGAAACCCAATGTCAAACAACAAAATAAGTTGTAATCAAGGACAAAGATCCTTAATGTAAACCAAAATTTTCATGTATGATTGGATGTCACATAATAGATAAATACTGCTTACCCAAGGAAAGAGGTGAAATCCTAGAAAAAATAAAAAAGAAGGAGATGGCATCCTTTCCCCCCCAAGGTAGGACAAAGATTGAAGAGGATACCTACTTCACAATGTAAGGAGATATCGTGTTTACAATAATGTACATCATATTCTTAGCTAGGGTTATTGACCTCTACATCCAAGAGTACAGATAATCATGAAAAGGATATGTCACTCATGGAAAAGGATCCTCAAATGAAAGAGATCTTATCAACAAGACCCCCACCAAAGAGGAGTGCTTTAGATAAAATCTCATCTTTCAAAGGCAGGAACAAAGATTCAACCATCAAGCCTCTTGCAAAGAAGAGGCAGAGGAATCTTTGAAATGAGGGAAACAACTCTAACACCAAAGCAAGGGTAAGAGTTTATAAAGAGTATAATTTTCAACATAGAGAAGAAGTGATGACTTAGGACAACAACTTCTCATGTAAGAAGGTTATCTGTAGTCAACACATCTATCAATATGATGAAATAATATTGCAATATAAACAAATACCACTAAGCTAAGGAAAGTTGCTCCCTAGACAAAGAAAAAGAAAGAGGTACCTTGCCCCCCAGAGATAGAGACAAGGGATACCTTTGGAAAAAAAATGTCTTAGAAAAGATATCTTGAGAAGAAAGGATAGATTCTATGGATGATTAAAAGCATAATGCAAAGCCATAGAAAAAGAAAAGAGAAAGAATACCAATTAAGCCCCAATAAAAGACCTAATGGATCCGAGGAGACTGGATGAAGATGCACCTCTTGCCCCCCAGTCATGAGACAAGAGGTGAAGAAAATTTATATTATATCTAAAGGAGGGGAATCCCCTATATAAAAATTATGAAGAAATTGTAAAACTGCACGAGAGTGAGATATAATTCCTAAAGCAGCTCTTTCTCTAACATATGCCTTGAATTGTTTACAATCAGCCAATAAGTGTTTGTTACTATAATGAAAAGGACATTTATATTTGTATAGAGCATCTATCGACATAGGTCTAAAGATTTCTTTCTTGGAATTCATTAGCTCAACATATACCTTCTTAGCAATTTCTTGATGAGTATTAGGGTTATCTAGGATAGGCATGGGGAGAGGAGGATGATGTTTAGCATCACCTACCTTAACTTGAGATTTTGAACACCCAACACCATACATATTCGGTTTAGGGGGTAGATGAATAGGAAACCTAATACCATGCTCATTAAATCCTAGCCCTAAACCTTTATAACCTTGTTAAGTCACCATATTATATCCAGTAGTATACATATTATGTAAAGCTTCTACAGGAGGTGATTGTTTATCATGCTCATGAGTAAAGGTCGCATAAGGTGGAATAATAGGTGTTGAAGAAGTGTCTGTACCCTTTCCTTTAATATCATCAAAAATAAGAGGAGAAGGTAAATCAAAGAAATCATGCACATCCGAATCCTGAATGAGAGCTTGAATCCCATCATAAGTACGGGAAGAGCGAGGATTAACAGACGGAGAAGTAGGTATCAGAATAGGAAGATTAGGATTAAGATTAGGATTGATAGGATGAGGATTAGGAAGATTAGGAGGTGGTGTGTCATCTACCCAATTCTTCACACAATCCAAAAGATGAATAAGGATACCACATAAATCTCTAACAAACATTTTAAATGTAGGTAGACTAGTGTCGGTCAGCTTTACAAAAGCATAGGCAAGAGCAAAGTGAAGGGTCATCAACATAATAAAATGAATAGTAATTTCATAAACATCGTAGGTATGATAAAGATATGCTAAAAGAAGAGTAATGAAGAACATAACTACACACCAAAGCATCTTAACAATCGCCATAGAAAATGAAATGCAAGAAATGTTTTTGGATTTTATGGAATATATAATGTTTTTTTTTTTTTTGTATTTTGAACTAAACCTAATGTAAACGACAATCTAACACTAAAAAGAAAGAGAGTAAGCTCATCGGGTTCACCAAAATGAATAGAGGAAAAATGGATTCACCACTATTTAGATAGAAAGGGAAGGGGAAAATATTGAGATATATTCTCAAACCCAAATTCCCCAAGGAAGAGATTTGATTTGATCAACCAAAAAGGCTAATGCACAATCGAATCAATTTATGGAAAAGAGTAGGAAGAGAGAGTAAATCCAATATTTCCCTATGAATGGAATTTATGCTTGGAATATGAAATAATTAAAATACAACTACTAACCTCAAAATTAGGGCAGATCTGGAAAATGTTGAATTTTGGTGTCTGTGTACACTTTCGGGAAAATCTGAAACCTGTCCTAAACTGGAAATGCCAAGATAGAGAAAACCCAGAAATATTTCCTCAAGATGGCTCAGCTCGGGTTTGACCCTCATAAAAGGTCAAATACCACATTCTTTATATGAAGTCCGATTCAAATTCTATTCGCAAATCTCAGAAGTTTGCCGAAAAGGATATCCAAATTCTCTCTTAGATTCAAAACTCTGCACCTGTACCTACAAGAAAATGGGGGTTTTTGTTTTATGGGGGGTTTGCCTTGGTCAAACCCCGGTTTGGAATCAACCTTAATATTGAAATTGAAATGGAGAATGCTAGCAAGTAGTAGAAAAGGATCTAACAATGAAGCTATGCAATTCAATAGATATGCAATTGTATTTGAAATGTAAACAAGTATATTGATATGAAAGCTTGAACACAACAATAAATGTAAATCAAACCTCCATGGTTGTATGCTTGGAATTCACCTTGGTAAGAGAATGAAATAGATCTTGAAGATAAACAAAGGATCTTGAAGGAAGATCACACCATTATGATGGCTAGATCTAGGGTTTGAATGATAAATCTTGAATGCTTGAACCAAATCCCTTCAATAGCTTGAATGCTTGAATCCTTGATCTTCAATGGAGAACTTGGATGGAGAAGAAGACTTGAAATGCTTGAATGGATGCTTGTTTGATCACCTTGAGAACTTGAGAGATTTGAGAGCTTGAAAACTTGATTGAGAGATATGTTCTCACAAAACTTGATGATGAAAATGAGAGAGGAAGGCCTCCTTTTATAGTGATCTAGGGCACACTCATCTAGATGGGCCACCTTGGAGAATTAAATCCCAATTAGGTCCTCACCTTTAGAAAATATACCTAGATTAAATGCAATTAAAGTATTTACCATCCCAAAACCTAAAATGGCCGACCCGGAGGCGGTAAAATAAATCTCCCAAAAGCCTGAAGCCTAGAAATTCTAGAAATTGGAATTTTGGAGGAAGGGGTCAATGTCGAGGTTGACCCTGACCTAGTCAGGGTCAACCTAAGACCTTGACCTAGTCAGGGTCGACCTAAGAACTTGACCTAGTCAAGGTCGACCTAAGACATTGACCTTTTTCCCAGGTTGACCCAGAATCAAGTCAAGAGGTCACATGGATGTCCAGAAACCTAGAATTGATGCCAGAATAGGACAAAATGTCAAGAATAGACATAAAATCCTATGATTACTAAGATGAAGCCTAGGAGGATCCATTTCTAAATCCTACCTAGAAAATAGAGCTATGGAAGAGTGAAATTCAGGAGAATCCTTAAGATCCTATCCCTAATTTCACCTAGGATGAAGCAAAAAAGAAGTGGAAAGTGGGGAGAAAGCCAGATCAAAGAAAAGATCAATTCAAGGCATCCAATATGACCCCAAACCACTTACTTAGAGGGCTAAATGCTCTTAACATGGAAGTGCTTCCATTTTAAGATGATACATATACAATCTGTTATGAAAACAAGAGGAGGTCAATCCTTATAAAAAGAGATCTGAAAACCTAAAAAGGTAAAACCTAGGTTGCACAATAATAATTAATAAAGTAATTAATTATTATATGCCTAAAGTTTAGCTTAAGTAGAAAGAGATAATAAGTGACTTAGTAATTAAATCAAACATGATTTAATTAATAAAAAACACCTTATTACTCTAACACCCCCCCTTAAGATAAACTTTGGGAGAAGCTAAAAACCTAGAAAGAACTACTAAAAGCAAATGGGTCCTGGCAACAAAAGGCCTGATCAGGTACCCAAGTACAAAAGAGAGTCTTTATAAAGTGGAGAAATAGAGAAAACCACATGGGAAAAACTCTACTCCAAAAAGAGACAAAGACTAGTCTAAAGGACTGAAGAAGCCTCCAAAACTATGAATGTTCCAGAAAATAGGAACAATGATGAACATGTACAACATCACTGAAGCAAGAAGCTGCAAACTCTATCAAGAAGTAATTGAAGATCTAAACATCCTCCACTAAAATATGACCAGGTAGAGAAGAACATAATCTGCGTGAGTGCCCTCAAATGACACTACTTGAATAAGGAGGCAAACAAAGGCAAACAAATGAAGTCAAAGATACAAAATACTGTAATCTGCATGAGTGCCCTCAAATGACACTACTCGAATCAAGAGGCAAACAAAGGAAAACACATAGACTCGAAAATAAAGTTGGCATGAAAATACCAAAAGTATGAAGAGTTGATCAATCAAATCTAGAAGAGTGCATCCAAAAAATAGGAAAGAAAGAGTGTCCATATGGTAAATGATCCATCTCATCGAAATGCAGAGGTACCCAGCCACTGCATCCACCTAGTACATAGAATCAAATATGGAATACATAGCTCACACTATCGAATGAGGGAAGTAGTAGAACCAACAGTAGAAACCCCCCCATGATTTTGACAAGGGAGTAATGGCAGGTACACTGAAGATAATCCAATATGAATTGCATGATGAAGATGAATCTGAAACATCGAAGGTGTAGAGAGAGTACAAACACAAATAAAGATAAATGAGGCTAATGTTGTTGGAGGAACGCTCACATGAAAAAATTAGATGGAAAATAAAGGTAAACATCAAACCCCTCTGGCACTTTATAATGTAGTGCGAGTACAAAGAGCATGAACATGTGCAAGATCCCATACATGCAATAGAATGACACTTTATCTCAGTGCGTGTGCATAAAAGGATTCTACAAAAGTGAAGTATACACTTCTCAAAGAAGAGAGAAGGCTGCTAAAACAAAATAAAAACCTAAGATGAGCCATCCCTCAAAGGGAAGAGATCTCAGGTCTTGAAACATCCAAGATATCCATCAGATTGCAAAAATAAAAAAATATGAATAAAATATACCTGGAGAAGATTATGGAAAAATGACTCACATTACTAGAGAGCTCTCTGAACAATATTTCCAACGATATATCATTTTCCCAAAATAGAGTTCGGATGCACAAGATAGAGCTCCCATAGTGCAAAAATGAACATCTATCTTAGACAGTAAAAAATACCATCAAAAGAAAAAAATAAAAAATTCAAACCTTCAGATCTGGATAGAGATTGAAACTAGCTTTCTGAAAATATCTCGTTTGCCTGATTTTGACACCGTGTGCTCAAGATATGAGCAAAAAACCACAAGTTGCACCAGATGGAAGACATAAAAGAAGCTACGTCTTTGAATCCCTGGAATAAGCTTTCCAACGATATCTCGTTTGCTGAAAAATGATACTGTATGCTCAAGTTATGAGCAAAAAACCAACAGTAGCTCCGAAGGGCCCAAAAATGTGTCTAAAAGCTTGCTGATGTCAGTAGTCCACGGGCTTAAATGTGATGGCCAAATGGCCGTCACGGCTCAAATCCGCCTAGGGCTAAAACAAAATAGCCCCTGGTCACATGGGTGACTAGGGGGCTCAAACAGTGGTGCTGGGGGCTGTCCGTGTGATCCTACCAGCTGTTGGTCGGGGGTTGAATTATGGTGGTTACGCTAGCAGAGAACTAGCGATGTCGTCAGCAAAAAAACTTTGCCCCAAAGTGTGTACCCAAGCCGTACTACTTGGCACACAATTTTTTTTTGGATCTGAGGCCACCTTATCCAAAATTGACAAGTTTTATATGGATTTTGAGTTTCTCGGAGGCTCTCGACGCAACAGTGAGGTCCATTTGGGCCATAAATGCTCCAAAATAGTGTAAAAGAGTGTTGATGCATGCTGACATCAGCAACTAACGGGTTTAAAATTGACGATCATATGGTTGTCATGGAAAAAAGGCTCTTGGGGATAAAAAAATTGGGCCCCTGCTCGCCATATGACTAGTGGCTAAGGCTGCATCTAATCTATGGGCTTAAATTTGATGGCCAAATGGTCGTCGCTGCCCAAAAAAAAAAATTCAAATCGCATGCATACCTCAGGATGCGTGCTAGATTGTATAATTTTTTGCTTCAATTTGCATGACAGATCGGTACAATAGTGTCTCAATTTGTGTGCCAGGTCCATACGGATTCTGCCTCAATTTGTGTGCCAAGGTCATACGACCTGACATGAAAAACAAATTTGCCTCAAAATGAAACGGCGTCCGAATTGGACATGCCTTATATGGATCTAGGAGTTTTTGGGCACTGCGACCTCAATGGTGAGGTCTGTTTGGGCCCAAAGTTCCCCGAGATCCATGACAAGGCCAGTTGCAAAATTTTTTTTGCCACAACTTTGTCTAAACTGGACAAATTTAATATGGATTTGGGGGTTTTTGGGCATTGTGAATGCAACCATGAGGTTTGTTTGAAGCCAAGATGACCAGAAAAAGAGGCCCCCCATATCTGACAGAAAACCCTCTAAAAATGTAGATTTGACGAACACGGCCGAATCTCTCAAGAAGAGGACAAGGGAAAACAAATCTAAAGCTCTGATACCATATTAGAGTTGATGAGTAAACAACTCATAACTCCTAAGAACATGTGCATGCAAACACCTACCACATAAAGAGAGAGAAGAAACAAGAACCTATGGAGGCCTAAATGCATTGATCCACGAGAGAGGATAAATCATTCTTGATGTGCAAAAACAAAAGTTGCAATTCAATATTGAATAATCTATTATGAAAACAAGAGGAGATCAATCCTTATAAAATGAGATTTAAAAACCTAAAAAGGTAAAACCTAGGTTGCACAATAATAATTAATAAAGTAATTAATTATTATATACCTAAAGTTTAGCTTAAGTAGAAAGAGATAATAAGTGACTTAGTAATTAAATCAAACATAATTTAATTAATAAGAAAACACTTTATTACTCTAACATCCTTTAGCTCAACTTGAATGTTAGTGATATTCTTCATGATTTGTAATTTCTAATTATTAATTCACAATCTAAGTGAAATTATAGATTATGTTTGTCTAATGTAGCAATGTTTTCTTATTAATAAATTAGTTGGAACTCTAAAGAATGATCCTCTTTCAAAAAAAATTGTAAATAAAGAGCTACAACAAACCATTTGCAAGTAGATATTTATACACTTCTTATATTATAGTAGGGAGTATACAAACTATTTGTTTTATGTGCATTATAACTTGGGAACGAAATAAAAAACTTCTCACTCTTAGATATGTCAATTGTTTTGATTAAGTAAAATCAAGTTTTGAAAGGACCTGAAACCTTGTACAAACACTCAAAAGATATAGCAATATAAGGCTCAGATACAACAGTGGAGACCACCAAAAACAACATAGGGAAAATCCACCAGAAAACCCCCACCAGCGGACAACAGTCTGCAACAAGGGCACTTATGATTTAACTTTAGAACCACCCTTGTAGGAATGAAGATTCATATCCAGAGGAGGAACGAAAGGCTTAGATTTCTTTCCTTTCACAGTTGTCCAACTGTCCTCCAGAATAGCAGCATCTTTCACCCAAACCCCTGAAGAAATAGAAGAATGGCCGACCAAAGAAACATTCCCCACCAAAACATTCCCTCGGGGAGAAACTGGAAAGGGCGAACCCATAGCTGAAACAGACTGGACAGCGTCAGCAGTCTGGACAGCAGCAGCAACTGAAATAGTATCAGTCTGGACAGTAGCATGCTAGACAACAAAGTCAATAGCAGGCTGGACAGCATCACCAGTCTGGACAACAGCAGTGTAAGCATCGTTCAACCCTGCAGAAGCAACAGGCTTCACCACAACCTCTTGAGAAGAGCCCGCAGCCTGCCCGCGAACCTCAACAGAAGATTTAACCACTGTATAATGTTCATCAGCAACACCCGACCACCAAGAAGGTGGACGTTTCAATTTCACCTTTTCGAAAGAGCATCGGGCAGCCAAATGGCCAGTCAAGTGACATTTCCTACAGCGGAAGGGAATGCCCTCATAATCCAAAGTCTGTATCCAAGAGCCCTACGAAGATATGTCAATTGTTGGACATAATGTTGGTTAACTATACTTGAAAGGAGGTGCAAAATTTTTTTAATGCACAACTTGGGTAGAATGTCACAAAGAAATGTTGTAAAAGCTCTTTATACCATATCTAATTTTAGTTTTTATTTTGGAGTCTACTAGGGCTAAGGTGCCTATTGACATGGTTAACCAATCATGGATTAGATTGCAATCATAGGTACACACCTGCATTTCAGTTTCAAATCTAGATCTATTAGTAGATTTTAATTCCATCTTGTTTGCATGTTGTTCTATATATTCTCATTTACATGCTTTAGGACCTAATTGCTTTACATTTGATGACTAAAGTAATCTTTTATGACAAGGGAATATAACCATAAAGGAGAAAAAGGCAGTTTCTTGACTCTCTCCAAGTGAGAATAAGTTAGGCACATGTTCCCTCTTTTGTGGTTTGTATTGTAATGTTTACTGAAAGAGATTTTGGTCCTAGCTTAGAACAGTAGTTTAGACTTTTCTCTTTTTTCCTAAATTACAGACAACTTCTACAATAACTATATCAATTAAATATATTTTATTTAAAAAACTTGGCATAAATAATACCAGATGAAGGCAAACAAATAGTCATACAAAATCCCCAATCTGGCTAAAACAATACAAGGCAAGGTATCTATTATATAGAGTTTCAAAATACATTTGAGATTATGAAACACAACGATATTCACTCATAATCTAACTGCAATGCCTAACATATACAATAAAATCAAGAAATGCAACTACCAAATTAACAAGTGTGATGGAAATTATAAAAAATGTCATATACTGCTAATGTGTACTCATTGCTATCATAAGCTAGATGTATAAGAATGTGTAGATGATGAAGTATGATGTATTGATTAGCATATAATTATTTGTCAATAAAGATTGAATAAATAAAATAAAGGATTCTATCTTTACATAAGATTGGACGATTGCCATCTTTATGACTCACTTAAAATATCTACAAAATTAAATAGAAAAATACATAGAATTGCATTTTTAACAATTATAATTAGAAACTCATTATGTTCTTGGAATTTTTTTAAAAAAATTATTTGAATGAAAAAATATTATTGAAGCACCTGCATAACTATATTTATTTACTTTTGATAGTATAATGGTAAATGGTTGTTTTTCAAGTTGATACCAGTTCAAGGATTCTTCTGTTGTTTCTTACGATAAAGTTGGTGTCGCTAAATTGATTTTCTTTCTCATTGTATTTGTGTTTCTCTGCCTTCTTCCTTTTCTCGGAATGTTAACAAGGTTTCACTGTTACATGGATCTTCATGTCTTGAATACAAATCCTGCTGAATTGTAATACAAAGAAGGAAGGAAGATGTAAAATTAGCTGGGCTATTGAAAAGAAAGAAAGATGTAAAGGTTTTGTCCAGTCATAACCATGGTTATCTCTTGGATAACTTTGTGTTTTATGTTTATAACAGTTATTTATTAATTAATAGTTCGATTCCCATTTATAATAACTTAGAACCCTTCACCACTTATAAAAAACCACAACTATATTCATATCATCTAAAATAACATATCTTCCAATTTTTTTTAATAATTTATTAATTAGAACACAACTTTATATGCTCCAAAATTGAATGTAATAATATATTTCTCGAAATAGATTCTTACAAAAGAATTGTGCCATGTAAAACACGTAACTTACATATAACTACACCAATGATTGACAAAAGGATGTTATCACTGTGCATTTGACCTATTTTACAGACCCTCATAAATTGCTATGACCAAAAAATATCATCCCTCACAGCTTGTTCTCTACTTTTTTGAATATTAGGGTTTTCTTTATCTTGGCCACCTCCGCTAGCGTTCCTCCTTGCGTGAATCACTCTCCTTGTAAGAAGTATCGATAATGTTTTTCATATTTTCATTTCTAAAATGATCAAAGCTCAACTCAAACCCACTTGTTTGATCATCTTTTTGGTCTTCCAGTTTTTCTTCCTTTGATTTCTCATGAGCATTGTGGCGAGAGTGGTGAGAAGGGGATGGTGTATCCGTGTCAATATCATATTCAATCCGCTCTAAATTTTGGGCACTTTCTAAGTCTCCTGAACTTAAGTACTTGCGAAGAAGATGAACTGGAGAAGATCCTCCATATGGAGTAGTTCCCCTGCTTGATAGATCTTCATGCCTTTTTTCTCTAATGTTGTTCTTAGCTCTCTGGTGCCACTTCTTCAAAGAGGTGGCTATTCTTTCATCAAATATGGTTGTTTTCATGTTTGTTCCTAGCTGCAATCACAAAACCCATATGTTCATTTTACAGTGGTATTGAAAAAACCATTAATCAAATGTGTTTCTTTCTATCTTAATGCATACCTGTGTAACAAGAGCATAGAGAGGGAGAGTTACATAGCTACAAAGTATTTGAACTGCAAGCCTGATGAAAAAAAAATGCAGTTTGAGTTAGCAATATGGTGGATTTGGAAATAAGTTTAATATTGAAAGGAAACTCTTTATAAAGAGTGACTAGAATTTTGTAATGCTGTGTGTGTTTCATCATTCATGGTCATGGTGGGTCACTTCTTCTAATCCAAAACATTAATGTTAAATAGATTTTTCAATTTTGCCAATCTTAGGGTACTATGAGACCATTATATTGACTATTGACAGCAATTTAATACATCAAATAAACTTACCCACAAGATACTCTGACTATAATGTCTTGAACCCGATCATGGAAGCAGGATTTCAGACCATATTCATACTGCATCAATCATAACAAATAAATGTGCGTTTGTTAAGCTAGGAAAAATTATACAAAGCCAAGCTTTGAAATTAACTGAAAGTAGATATATGAGGATATTTGAATGATGATTTTTCTTCCTTACCCATGCCCAAAAGAAGAAAGCTAACTGGAATGCACTCTGCAAAATGAACATTCAATGATTACAATTTCTGAAGCACAGAAAGATAACAAATGAATTTGAAAAAAAAAGCATTTGTCTAACCTGAAATAGGGTGAAATGAATGAGATAGAGAATCAACTTGGGTCGACCAAACCAAAATAATCGATCATTGGGCTTCACCACTGGAGCCCCTTGCACAACAGGATTCCTATCTTGGATATCTATTGCCATTTTAGTTATTATGACTTGGAGTTTTGTTCCCACTATCAAAAGAATCTGTGAAAAAAAAGAATTTTAGCCTTTTTTAAATTACTATTCAGAAATTAAAGATCTGATACTTTCTCATTGCATGGTGTTAAAAGGGACGTGATAACTTTTATGATGATTGTGTTAACTTACAATCAATGGAATGAAGGACAGCCAGAAAAATGTGAACCATCCTGTACAATTAGTTTTGATGGTTATCAGTCACTTGATTAGAAGAATTGCATACAAAAAAATAATAAGAGTGTCAATTAGATTTACCTCTTCTGTTGAGAAGTAGAAATAGAATGGCAAAGAACCACAGTGGTGGACTGCACACAACGATGTAAATTGTTAAACAAATCAATCTTAATTTAGGGAAATCAACAATGCAAAATACATTGTAACAATTCTTCTTAAGCTGGAATTAAGAGGCATACCTGATAGATACAACAGCACTGAAGTCTTCATCTAGTGATCTCCTTATATATTTTTGAAAATCAAATCTACTATGTGGTGCAAAGTGAGCCTGCAAAATTAAACATAGGCATAACTACAAGTCTCTTATTAACTTATAATGTAAAACTTTTGAAGTATGGTATAACAAAGTTTACCAGTATGAATCCATGACGTAGTGTTAAGTAATCCACTTTGGGCACACTTCTAACAAACTGCCTAAAAAAGCATACCTGTAAATGCAAGACTCAAGACTTTAGTACGTTGAAATTGTAATTTAGAATTTTAAAAAAACTTAGACTTTGAATTGTTAAGTTTACTTACAATCCAATTAAGAATTGGTGTTGTAGACCAAAAGGTCATATGCCTTCTTCCAAAAGTAGTTTCACGAGTAAATCTGAACCTCGAAGGATCTGCAGCATAACATAGTTTCTCATTTACCACCTTAAATTACAGTCAACCCAACATATCAAGTGAATTTTTAGGATAACTATTCATTTAAAAATATAATTTTAAAAATAAAAAATATTTCATGAATCAATCTATACTTTGGAATGATCTAATATCATTTGTTGTACCTATTCAAACTCTTCTCTCTTATGCCACACAAGTTTCCCAATTTACAACAAAAACTATCAAATGCAATCATAAAAACATCATGTTTACTGAAGTTTCCCTATTTATAGGTCATGTTGTCTGTCCAACAGATCTATAAAAACAGAGAGAAAATGGAAAACATTAGACTAACCAGTTGAGAATTCATAATCCAGTGTTTTAGTCTCTTCCTCCCATGATTTCCATTTCTTCATCTGCACAGGGATTCTAATTAATAATCATGATGACCACAAATTTCTTTTGCATATAACAATAACAGGAAGAAACCCTAGCGATTCATACCTTTGCCCATCCTAGTGTCATAATTACAATGCAAGACAAGACATGAGAAACTGCCAATACAAAAATGAAGATGTGCAGTTGATGGAGTCCATCTTGTGATATAAGAGGAACCTTCCCCTGCATCAAAATAACACAGGACAAGACCTTTTAATCTCTTTCCATTAAAAATAGCCCCATTCTGTATTGAATAGCACGCACAAATTTCTACCTTTTTAGCACAATGACCAGTAGCAATCGCATCTGTTGCCAAGCTACGCCTTAATGGTGTTTCAGAAGCTATAAACATGAGCTTTCTATGTAATGCAAACTTTTCAGTCTCCTCAATACTAATATTTTCTGAGGCCGCCTCCTTTGCACAGGGAAGCAAAGAGTCTCCTAAGCCCTCAGATATACAAATCTCTGCAATTCTTGTCTGTCCAACAGTAAGCAGAAGCGAGATAAATCCCAACAGCATCAATTCTGCATACAAATCGAAAGAATCAAGCTAAATACTCTAATCTCAACAGCATGTTCTTCACTATTCAGAATCAAATTCATATGAATCTTGTTGGCAAGAACAACGACACCACAACTTAATATAATTCTATATGACATAAGCAAATTGTTCACCTTCTTTGATCTTATCTAGTGCTTTGCTTAGGGATTTCTTTCGCCGTTTTTTGAGCCACTGCATTCCAAACACGTTCATCATAATATCAATTTCTACAAACTATCATGTTGTGCATATTATTTCTAGATTTGATTGTGTTGAAGTTTTTGCACCAATATTTCTACATGATCCATCATCATGATATGATTCGATTTTGTTGAAGCTTTTGCATCAAAATTTCTGTATATATGTAATCCAACAAAAGAGTATGAATCGATTATATTGAAGTCTTTCATCAATATTTCAGATCATACTCATGATCCATCATAAGAATATGATTCAATTGTATTGAAACTTTTCATCAACATTTTTCAGATCATACTGGATAATCTATCATAAAATACCTTTTTTAGATTTCTATCATTCCAATGATAGTGCACAGAACATGATACAAAAATTAATCATATACCCACTCGAATTCATTCCAAATATGCAAAACAATCTCATGAAACATATGGGAAAACAAACATCAAACATAATTGCAGATTGAAACAATACCTTGGAAAGGAAATGTATAGCTTGTTCAATTAATATAGAAACAAGTATAAAGCCCAGAACAACAATGGCCACAGCCCAAGTGGGCGTTTGTTCTAAAGATCTAGAATCTGCATCTCCCCCAGCTGCCATAATGAAATAATTGTTATTGTGCTATGATTGTTTGTTCTGGGCTGTTTTTATAGCCTTCAAAAAAATAATTGAATGCTTTGATAGTGAAGTCTTACAAAGTCAGAAATGAATGCATTGACCATAATGTATTGATGAAATGTAATGTTTTGCAAACTTTAATTAAAAAATATTAAAAGTGTAGAGAATTCAAGCTAAACCAGACTTGGACTACGTCAAATCTGAGGGCTTAGAACACATTTTATTACGTTTCCATGTCCGCCTTATAAATTCAACTATTGAAGCCGCATTTCGCGTTGAACGAAATGTAGTGGACACTTTCAACTGTGATTGGTAAACGTTAACTAGTGTAGTTCTATGCGGAGTAGTTCTATGTGATTGGTAAACGTTAACTAGTGTTGTTTACAAATATATTTATAAATATTATAATAGATATATGTTTAGATCATTCAAAGTAGGGAATTGTTCATTTGATTGTGTTAGGAATGCACTACCATGAATTATTTATATATATAGATAGATAAATATATAAATTAATAAATATTATAACACATAAATATTTAGATCATTCAAAGTTAGCAATTATTTATTTGACCATGTTAAAGAATACAAATTATTTTTACAAATATAATGATAAACATTATAGTAGATGTATATGTCTTTTAAAATTTCTAAAATGTAAACATTAAGATCTTATTAAAAGTAATGTTTATAATATATAATATTCAAAAGATAGTTTCAAAATTCTCTAGAAAGTAAACATTAGTCTTATAAACACTAATGTTTATAATATAATTATGTCATATATTATTGTTAGTCTTATTGCTATGTCAAAAATAAGGATAAGAATATGAAATTTAGTGACAAAAGACTATATTACATATTATTTTTACACATGTATTAATAAATACTATACAAGACATACAATATGTTGTATGCCTTTAATATTTCAAAATAATTGTAGAAAGTAATAAAGGGTTTCATTTAGGTGTTAGAAGGTCTGATTTTAAAAAAATTAATAAAAATTAATGGAAATATTGTTAATCACAAGTCGTAATGAGAATATAAAGTTTGGTGATGTGTAATTTTATATCAGGTATTATTTTTCACATATATTAATAAATATTATAATAGACATATAGTGTGTTATTTTAAAAATTAGTATTAATATTTTATTTAGGTATTAGAAGGCCTTCAATTTTAATATTTTCAAAAAGTAAATTTATAGAAGTGTTTATCAATACTATCTTATTGTATATAAAAATCAAATGGTAATGTGAAATTTAAAATGTAAGTGATTTTATCCGACGATATGCTAGACCATAGAGACTTATAAACTACATGACCTAACCTTCAATCTAATTTTATAAATTCATGAATGACCATTCAACATTCTTTCTTAAACAAAATTTGTAACAATAATTTTTATCATTATTAACTAATAAGAAATCATAAACTTCTACTCTTTTGGGTTTGTCATTACTAATTTTCTCCCATAGCATCCTTCCAATAGTAATTTGGAGAGCATGTTAGAGTAGTTAGGATGTTAATAATTAATTGTCTAATTAGGATTTACTACTTTATTCACTTAAGAAAAACTTACGAGTGCATATTCTCTTTTATTAGATTGAGCTCTATTTATCATGTATGTAGTCTCATTCATTATACTAATGACAAATTTCAATCTCTCTTTTAATCTTTCTCCAGGGTTTAGATCTAGGATTGCATTCATAATTTCTGTAACGATTCATTCCTCCATTGTAGTAATCTTTTTGTGTGTCAATAGGATTCTTAGGTTGTTGAGAAAATCTATATTTTGTGATCTCCATTTGTGATAGGTGTTGTGCTTGTGGCTGAATAAATAACTCCAACAACACATACTAACAAACACACAAATATATATAGAGGGGGGATAAATTAGTATATGCCAATTTCAACCTTAATCAATATTAATTAGAATTAATTACTTCTCCATGCATCAAAACCAATCTCATAGCCAAATCATTGGAATTAATATTGGATCTTACTTTGTGATTAATTTAACTAAAGAAGTATTAAGCACATTCACACGTCCACAAATGAGAACACAAAATATATATGGAAGCACTAAAGGGAAAAACCATAGTGAGAATAAAGTCTTAGATCTACTAACCAAAAATAGCCTCACAAAGTACTGTAGAACTTACAATATGAAACTTAGGCACAAACTTACTAGAGGAAGGTCAATTTCCTAGACAATATTTGAGCACCAACTCAGTATATGAGACAAAAATCTCAATAATATACAAGAAATATGAATTGCAAACCTTCAACATAGATTGCTCTTAATATAAACAACCTTCATAACACTCACACTCACTACATATGTTTTCTTGATTAAAATACACAATGATTGGGATTCACCTCATATTGCCTCTCCCCAACTACACATCCATCATATGCCATCTTAGTGATATAAATATTATTATATTTTCAAGATGAATACATACATAATTAGTACTACCAACACTACAATCAACATCGTCATCAAAATTAACTAGAATAGGAGATCTCATGGAAGGAGGAGATGAAGAAGAATACTAATTATGCATAGAAAGATTTTCAATCTTTGATAAGGTGGATCAAGATAGAGCTAATCTCTAGGATTAAGTGAGATTGGGAAAATGGGACCAAATCAACATTCAACTAAGAGAATAATTTTAGAAAACAAGCTCACAAGACTTGGCACAAAGTCTTTGTCAACATTCCCTTGCACACTAGGTTTTATTTGTTATGACTCAAAACTTGTTTGGATGAAGGTTTAGAATCTTCCTTTCTCTTTCTTTTCTCTAGGAGTACAAGGAGGAATGGAATAAAATACACTACGTTTAGACAAGATTATTGAGAAAGAAGGTTGATGAGTTAAGTACATTCTATGTGGGGTGAAGGCTTGCATGATATGCTTCGGGCCTCATACAAACCAATAGACATCTCAAGATCAACAATGTCTTGACGTATGGCCTAATGCAACCAAATCCCTAGATCTCATTGATAGATACAAAATGCTTTCTAAGAAAGAGAAAGAAAATAAGGTACTTGATAAATCTATTTTAATATAATAGATAATTAGGAAACTTTGGTTCAAATTGAATATGAGAAGGAATGATAAAAAAGATCTTGAAATAGATTATCAGATATTCTCACTAGGATAGCTACCTAAATGATCTTAGTGTTGAGAATATCAAATATTTGTTGGAGTATATAGATGTCAAGCTAGAAGCTATAAAAGATGGACAAAGTTTTCTTACAAGTCAAGAGCATGAGAAATTTCTCAAGGTAATGTTTTTAGAAATGATATAATTCATGCTTGGGAATGAATCATGTTGATAGGAAGATATTGAGGGACTCATATCATCCTTCAAACCTCTAAATAATGCTTAATAGTCTCTAATATAAATAAGTCAACACACACAACTGAGAGGAGGGGTTGAATCAGTTGTGTCATAAACCAAAACTTATCGAATGCTTTACTTATTAACTTAAAGATGTGAATGAAAAACAAAAAAGAATTGAACCATCATCACAAGAACATATAACACCAACCTTTTTGCGTGGAAACCTAATTAAGAGAAAAACCATGATGGGGGTCAAACCCACAAGATGATGTACTAGCACATATAACCATGTTAAAGGTACAAAGGGGAATGCACATGCATTCAAGCACACTTCCTCGAGCTCACTTCTCAAATACAAATGAGGGTAAGAACCCTTGGGAAACAACCCAAAATACAACTAGGGATAAAACCTCAAAAATGAACTATAATCCATTGCAAACATCAATCCACTAATTCTATGAACTAACTGATAGCATTTTTATATGTCGATACAACTTGAATGAAGTGCAACTCTATTATGATTTTATTTTATATTCTACTCATACCTCTTCGCACATCCAATGATATTCCATTAGCATCACTCTCTCTATCCATACATATGTATCTATAATAGAAAATGATTATATATTTATAAGCATTACATAAATATATCACAACAAGGTCAACCAAGGATCCAAATACAAAATATTACAAGAGTGGGTGGCTGTAAGAAGTTGAGTCCCACTTTTGGGCAAAAAGTGGAATTGTTATCCCCATTTTTCAAATTTTCTCTAAATTGATGTCAAAATTTGAGGCACTTAGAGATTGAATCTCAAAAAACTTCGGTAATAGAAAATGTAGTGCTCAGAGACTACTTTTCATATATGTAATTTATTTCAATACCCACATGGTAGAAATTTTTTTAGTAGGCATGTTTAAAAACTACTTTTTAAAAATGCATGTTACAAGACCATACCACACACATGCACGATCACCATATTTTGACCTAAATAAATGATTTTTTGCAAATCCTTCTAAGGAAAGATATCTAAGACACCAAATATTGATGAGCATATGTTTTCTTTTATTATTGAATAATTATTTTATTAATCTTTAATTGAATGTAAAGTACATTATTGAAACTCTCATGTATGGCCACTATAAATTGATGAAAATTTCACATTTTTCAAAATTCTTTTTTTTAATCTTGAAGAGAATTGTATGTAGATTGATGTCATATAATTTATTTTCCAAAAAACCTAAAAACAAAAAGGTTATTGAATTTTTAGTGAACCTCACTATTTTATGTTTAGGTACCACTTTTGATTAATAAATAATGAAAAAATAGTAAAAATAATCATATCACTATGAAATTTACATTTATGAAATTAAGACAGTGGGAACTCTAATGGGTTTTCATTTTGTTGAAGAATACGATTAGGAAGGCCCTTAAAAGTTTACAACAAGGCATAAAAATGGCATTATAGTGCCTTAGCCATTATTCTAGAGGTCCAAGCATAGGCTTGGTACCATCAAGCCTATCCCAAACTAAAAATCGAGGAGGAGGTACATTTCTCGCTCCATGTTTTATGAAATGGGCACCTATTATTTAAAATTCAAAAAATGGGTGCCCATTTGTTAAATACAATAAATCGGTGTGTAAAAATACGTTTCTAGTCATAATTTCTTTTTTTTAAATGAAAATAGGTGCTTGTTTTTTTAATTTTAAATTTTTATAGACTTTTTTATTTGACCATGTTAAGGAACACAATAGCACACATTGTTTTTGCAAATGTATTTATAAATATTATAGTATATATATGTTTAGATCATTCAAAGTAGGGAATTGTTCATTTGATCATGTTAGAAACACAATACCATGGACTATTTTTACATATATATATTAATCAATATTACATAATAGATAGATATTTAGATCATTCAAAGTTAGCAATTATTTATTTGACCGTGTTAAAGAACACAAATTACTTTTACAAAGATATTGATAAATATTATAGTAGATGTATATATTTTTATAAATTTCTAAAAAGTAAACATTAAAGTCTTATAAATAGTAATGTTTATAATATATAATATTCAAAGTTAGTTTCAAAGTTCTCTAGAAAGTAAACATTAGTCTTATAAACACTAATGTTTATAATATAATTATTTTATATATTATAGTTAGTCTTATTGCTATGTCAGAAATAAGAATAATCTAATATGAAATTTAGTGACAAAAGACTTTATATTACATATTATTTTTGTACATGTATTAATAAATACTATACAAGACATACAATATGTTGTATGCCTTTAATATTTCAAAATGATTGTAGAAATTAACAAAGGCTTTCATTTAGGTGTTAGAAGGTCTGATTTTTTTTTAATTAATATAAATTCATGGAAATATTGTTAATCACAAGTCGTAATGAGAATATGAAGTTTAGTGACGTGTGATTTTATATCACGTATTGTTTTTTACATATATTAATAAATATTATAATAGACATGTAGTGTGTTATTTTAAAAAGTAGTATTAATGTTTTATTTAGGCATTAGAAGGCCTACAAGTTTAAAATTTAAAAAAAATATTTTATTGAAGTGTTTATCAACACTATCTTATTGCTGTATAAAAATCAAATGGTAATGTGAAATTTAAAATGTAGGTGATTTTATCTCACGATATGCTAGACCATAGAGAAGTTTATAAACTACATGACTTATGCTTCAATCTAATTTTATAAATTCATGAATGACCATTCAACATTCTTTCTTAATCAAAATTTGTAACATTAATTTTCATCATTATTAAGTAATAAGAAATCATAAACTTCTACTCTTTTGTGTTTGTCATTACTAATTTTTTCCCATAGCATCCTTCCAATAGTAATTTGGAGAACATGTTAGAGTAGTTAGGATGTTAATAATTAATTATCTAATTAGGATTTACTACTTTATTCACTTAAGCAAAACTTACGAGTGCATATTATCTTTTATTAGATTGAGCTCTATTTATCATGTATTTAGTCTCATTCATTATACCACTGACAACTTTCAATCTCTCTTTTAATCTTTCTCTAGGGTTTAGATCTAGGATTCATTCATCCTTTCTACAAGGATTCATTCCTCCATTGTAGTAATCCTTTTGTGTGTCAATAGGATTCTTAGGTTGTTGATAAAATCTATATTTCTTGATCTTCATTTGTGATAGGTGTTGTGCTTGTGGTTGAATAAATAACTACAACAACACATACTAACAAACACACAAATATATGGATGGATCTGCGAAGGCTGATATGGAGGAAGGTCTTCCTTTGGCCATAGATTCAGATAAGCTTTTGATTTTTACTGGTTACTGTTTTAATTGTTACTTATATGAGCATAAAATTAAAGAGTGCAAGAAACTAGACATGAGGTCCAGCAGACCCTCATATGATCATTTGAAAGATTTTATTAGAAAATAGAAGTAGCTTAGCTTAGATGAGGAATGGGTAAGGAGTAAGATTATGGCTCCAAGTTGGTTCGCGGAGTGAAAAATGGCAAAAGATGGCGAAGGTGTTCATTTAGGGTTTCATAATAACCAAGATGCTTGAAGAGATGGTAACTATCACTAGAGTGCATGAAGAGAAGGGTATTTAGGTAATTATGAATTTGATTTCCCGAGGCTAGGGTTTCAAAAAAATTCAGATGGGGCTCAGTCTATGGTTTCAAGGGCTGAGAAGGATGCTCAGGTTGTGGCTTCTAGCACTAAACATAAGAATGGAGGGTTTGATCATTATGGTAACATGTGAAAAGGGAAAGAAGGGCACAATGCTTCATCTTGGCAGAAGGAGGGTTTTTCGTCGTTGCAGGGTTTTGGTTTTCAACAAAGGAAGCATGGGCAGATTAAGTCTAATTGAAAAAGATAAGGTTTGAGGTATCAACATTCACAGGGCTTAGGTCAAAGGCAAGCTTCTCTCACTAGTTTTCAATCTAATTTCTTTAACCGTCGTCATTTTCAATCTGGGCAATCTAATCGTAAGTTTCATAATAATGAGATTCACTTTGGTAATTTTAGTGGCCCATCATTCATGTCATGGCTGAATTCTTTACCTGTTCAAGCTCCGACATTTGTGTCTTCACCGAATAATGTACCTCTAGATTCTAACCCTAATCCTAGGTCTAGATCCATTCATCCTCCTCAGCCTTTTTTTGTCTCTTCGCCGAATAATATCCCATTAAATAGATCCAACCCTCAAGGTTCATTTAAGGATATGGGTGGTTCTGGTAAACCCTCCCCCCCCTTGGAGATCCCTTCGCAGGAGACTATACCCGTTCTTCAAATGGAAGATGGCATTTTGGAATCTCAGGTAGTATATTTATAGGAGATGGTAATTATTGGTAAGATTTGGTCATTTTTGCCTATTTCTGAATTTCAACTTTGGGTTCATAAAATTTGGTTGGGTCTTCTTGATGTGTTTTACCTTGATCATGGGTCAAATTTATTTGTTGCGTTTTTTAACTCTGCTAAATCTCGAGATGATGTTCTTCATTTGAAATTTTGGCTTTTTAATGGCATTGGAATAGCTTTGGCGAAATGGTCTCCAAATTTTAACATGTTTAGTTCTGCATTTGATATGATGCCTTTTTGGATTGAATTGCCATTATTACCTTTGGAATATAGGGATTTGGAGATTGTAGAAGACATTGACAATAAAATTGGGGTGTTCATTCGACATGATCTAACTCCATATGAGGAACTTCATCGATCTATTCATGTTTGTCTTGCTCTTGATACTTTGAAATGTTTTCCTAAATCTATTATTTTGCAATCTAAATGGGGTTCTTGGAAACAAAAGATTATAGTCCCAGATGCTAAAGTATCTGCAAGTTTTGATAATTTTCTGGGACACTTTACAAATCAATGTAAAGATCCTAACTGTTCCAATTTGGTCATCTATAATGATAGAACTACATTTCCTTCCAAGTGCTCCTTAGCACCATCTTTAAGAAACTCTGGAAAAAAATCACTCTGATAAAAATACAGGGTCAAAGAAAATTAGTGTTAATGGTGTTCCTGAGAATATCATTAACACTGATAACGGTTCTATAGCAACATCTTCAAAAGGTTCAGAAAAAACTCAGTCTGATAATAATAAAATTTCACAAAAAATCAGTTTCAATGGTATACACTCTTAAGATATCATTGACACTGATTTGCATAAACAGTTTGTTAGTGATGATCAGATGAGTTTAGTTAATACCTTCCTATCTAAACCCTTTGAAGATGCTTCTATGGAACAGAATAAGAGTAATAGCACATCAGCTTTGCAAATTGTGTCGTTGTTTTCTCCTAGCATATCTCCATATATTATGGCTATTTTTTCTAAATTTTTAAATATTTGCCTTCCTCCTATCATGGCTCTTTTAGAAGGTATTGACACTTCGGCAGTAGTTGTTTCTTATTCTATTAAATCCAGTCATAAATTTCCAGATATGAAGCTTTTTGACTCCATTGTTAACTCTCTGATATTTTCAAAAAGTCCTATTAAGCTTAAAAAAATCAATAAAGAACATGCATAAATCATGTCTACAGAAGTCATGTCTTTGATCTCATCTTTCTCATATGATGGAAAGGATATGGGTACTGGTCATGTTGATTATGTTTCTCAAGATTTAAGGTATCATCTTATTAATGAAGATGTTTTTGATGAATCTATGAACTCTGTTAATAAAGGAATTTCAGACATTTCTTGTCCTATGAATTATGCTGATACAGAAACAACACTATTAAATCAAGGATTAGACCTACTTCCTGACAGCCCCCCCAAAAAAGCTAATAAGGATCTCAAACCTTCAATTGTTCAAACTGCATTTTCTCCCAAATCAGAGGTCAAAACACCCAAGCCTAGGGGCAGGAAATCAAAGGCAGCCAAGGCTTTAGAGGAAATTCAAGCTGGTCTTCAATCAACCTTAGATACCAATTTTCCTTCTAGGAGGTGTTCCACAATGAAAATCTTATCGTGGAATGTCAGAGGCATTAATGCCTCTCACAAAAGGTAGAGAATCAAGTCAGTTATTGATTCCCTGCAATGTGAAGTTGTCCTTCTTCAAGAAACTAAGTTGTCTATTGATAATTTTAATATGTCTGTATCAAAATGGTCTTCTTGGCAAATTTTGTGTGTTCTTGCTTCAAGAGCTTCTGGTGGACTTATTATCCTTTGGAATCAGTTAAAAGTTCCTATTTTTCTTTTACAGAATGGTCCCAACTGGCAATTTGTAATATTAAGATTTTTAATCATTCTTTCTTTCTTTTCAATATTTATGGTCCTTCTTCATCTATGGAAAAATTCAACTTGTGGAAAACCTTAACTAATATTATTCAGTAGTATCCTGATTGTAAGTTTATCTTAGCTGGGGATTTCAATGCAATCTTGACTTTTGCTGATAAAAAGGGAGGAATTTTGCCTCCACCTCGAACAGTTTCAAATTTCCAAAATTTTGTCCTTAATAATGATTTATTTGATGTTCTTCCCCAAGCTGGATTATTTACTTGGACTAATCGTAGAGATGGATTCTCTCAGATTGTGGTTAGATTAGATAGATTCTTGTGTTCGAATATATGGAAACTTGATGCTATAGTTATGTCTTCATCAATTTTACCGTATTCAGATTCGGATCATTTTCCAATTCAGTTGAATATTGAGTTAAATTGTAAGGATATTGCAGGTGCTAATGCATTTAAATCATCCTTCAAATTTGAATTAGTTTGGTTTAGGCACCCTTCATTTCATTCTCTTTTAATGAAATGGTGGGTGGATGCTCCAACTGAAGAGGGATCCTTTATGTTTCAGTTCTATAAAAAATTACAATTTATGAAGAGGATAATAAAGTCTTGGAATGTTAATGTTTTCAAGAATATATTTGATCAAAAGTCATTAATTGAAAAGGAGTTACTTGAAATTAATGAAGATATTATATCAAAGGGTCTTGACCCTAATTCATTTCAAAAGCAAAAAGTTTTACAGGAAGAATGGGCTGAGTTGTGTGCAAGAGAAGAAGAGTACTGGAGACAAAAGTCTAGGGAGCTATGGCTTCAGTTTGGTAATCATAATACTAAGTTCTTTCATGCTTCAACAAAACAGAAAAAAGCCATAAAGCCATTTTTTCTATTAAGGATGAGTTGGGTAATTATATCACAAATGAAAAAGGGATTCGGGATGAAGGTGTTAGGTTCTTTTCTAATTTGTTAGCCCCTGCTATTCCCCCTTTTGATGATCCATTAAAATCTAATGAGTTACTTAATGGGATTCCTTCTCTTATTTTAGCTAATGACAATTTAGCTCTAATGGCCCCTTTTACTTTATTAGAAATTCAGAAGGTGGTATTTTCATTACCACCTGACAAGGCTCCAGGACCTGATGGGTTTACTGCTCTATTTTTTCAGAAATGTTGGGATGTTATTTGTTTTGATTTATTGGTAGTACTCAAGGAATCTAGAAAAAACTCATCAATGCTAAAATGTTTTAATACTACAAACCTAGTGCTTATCCCAAAGAATAATGATCCACAAACTTTTTCTGATTTTAGACCAATTTCACTTTGCAATACTATTTACAAGATTATTACCAAAGCTATTTATATGAAACTTCAGCATCTTATTCCCAAAATTGTATCTCCAGAACAAGCTAGCTTTGTTCCAGGTAGAGATACAACTGATGGGGCTATCCTAGCTCATGAAACTCTTCATTTGATTAATCAAAGTTCCATTCCATCTTTTGTAGTTAAGTTGGATATGATGAAGGCTTATGATAGACTTAACTGGTCTTTTCTTATTCAGGTTTTGTTCAAATTTGGATTTTCTAAAAAATGGTGCAAATGGATCAAGGCATGTATTTCATGAGATTATTTTTCGGTCATAATTAATGGGTCCCCTGTGGGTTTTTTTCCATCATCCCAAGGTGTTAGACAAGGGGATTCATTATCACCTTGTCTTTTTATTTTTATGGCAGAAGCCTTAAGTCGGTCTATTCATGATGCTCATGATAGGGGCCTTTGGTCTAGGGTGCATATCATAAATACAACTATTGATGTCACTCATTCATTATTTGTTGATGATACATTATTATTTGGTAGTGCATCTATTAAGGAAGCCTCTTGTGTGAAAAAAGTGCTTGATTTTTATACATCAGTTTCTAGTCAGAAAATTAATAGTCATAAGTCAAAAATTTATGTTTTCAATAACCCTCTTCAAGTTAAGGATAGAATCGTTGATGTGTTGGGCTTTCCTATAGATGATCTCCCTTCTTCTTATTTAGGAATTCCCTTTTTCATGGGTCAAAACAAAGTAACTTATTGGCAGTCAGTCATTGACTGTATTAAAGCCAAGGTGGTAGCATGGAAAGTTAGATGGTTATCGTTGTCTGGTCGTATTATCATTATTAAATCAGTATTATCAGCCATTCCTAATTATTAATCTATCAACCTTGCAGGCCCCGAAATCTGTGCTTATTCAAATTGAGAAATTAATTAGAGGATTCTTTTGGACAACAAATATGTCTAGTCAAAGGAAGATCCCTCTCCTCTCTCTTTCAGCCATGTCTAGCCAGCCCCTTGCTGGAGGAGCAGGTATTCATAATTTATTCATTTTATTTTTCATTCTTCTCTCTCTATTCCTGATGATGGATCACGGAGTGTGATTCGAAACGTCGTTGCTAAAAAACTCACACAATCAAATCAGAAACTATTTGCATCATAATGGATTATGGAAATCTGATGTTTTTTAATTCATAATTTAGCCAATAGAAACTTGGCTTTTGGGGGAAAATTAGTATGAAGATGTTCTCATAGCCCTCTCTTAAGTGGTTTTCAGGTTAATGCAGCAAAATCATCTTGATAACTTGGATCCAGCTAGAATTATTTCAGTCCTTGACCCTCCTAAAGGTTCTGCAATTTGGAATTTTATGCTAAATTCTAGACATCTTATCTCATCTTTTGTTTCATGGGAAGTTCATAATGGTGAATCAATTAATTTTTGGTTTGATTCATGGAGTGGGAATCCTCCTTTGAGCTCTATTACTAGATTCCAAGGTATTAGTGATGTTTCTTCCTCTATTTGGGGAAACAAATTGGTGGATTATGTCTCTGCAGTACATATTCATTCTCATAAAATAATTTGGAAAGATTTTCATGATTTGCCAATTGATCCTTTGATTGCTGCTGATATAAATCACCATTTTTTGGATTTGATAGTATTTTATTCAGGGGTACCAGATTGTCTCATTTGGGCTCCGGCACCAGATGGTAATTATTCAGTTAAGCTTGGGTATTCATTGGTTCAATCTATCCAAGGTAATATAAGTAAATCTAGAGCATATAGATTTTGTTGGCATCCTGTCGTTCTTCCTAAAGCTGGATGTTTTGCCTCGCTAGTTTTGAAAGGTAGAGTCTTAACTAGTGATAGGTTAGCCAGGCTTAATATTGCTATCCGTTTATTTGTGTTATTTGTCAACAAGAGTTGGAGTCCTTGGATCATCTTTTCATTAATTGTCCTCTAGCACAATTATGCTGGCAATTTGTTATGCAAAATTTATCCTTGTTGATGCCTCTTCCTTTAATGATTTGGGACATGTTTCAATCTTGGCCTACTCTTTATCATAATTCAATGTTTTCATGTCTTTGGTTTTGTATTCCTTCATTATTTTGTGGTCTATTTGGTGGGAGAGGAAAAGAAAAATGTTTAGAAGTCAACCTTCATCTTTTCAATTAGTCATAACTAATCTTGAAAAATATATTGTAGAAGTCACTAATGCTTATGTGAGGAAGTTTCATGGTAATCATATTTTTTCTTCATGGGATTCCTCTATTACTAAGATTTGGCCAGGTTTGCAATTTCCCTCTCTTCCTTTTCCACTTTGTCCTCGAGATAGAATTGAGTCAAGATCTAAGATTAAATGGGTTCCTCCTAACCAAAAATCTACAAACTTAATTTTGATGGCTCTTCGAGGGGGAATCCGGGCATCTCAGGAACTTGGTTTTGTAATCCGTGATTGCTTAGGATCCCTGATACATTTTGAAGCCTCTCCAATCCCACCTAGAACTAATAATTTAGCAGAAGCATATGCTCTCCTTTATGGATTATTAGCTGCAAATAATCTTCTATTAAACATCTTCACATTGAAGGTGATTCCTCTGTTATTATCAACTCCTGTATATCGAGGAAATATTTTTCGTGGCATATCCATTATGTTCTCCAGCAAATTTGGCCTCTATTGGATTCCTTTTCTCAATGTTATATATCCCATACGTTTAGAGAAGGAAACAGGGTTGCTGATTGCTTAGCTAATCTAGGAGTTGAAAATAATAATGTTTCAATTCCCTAACTCCATGGTTTCGGCAGAAACTTATCCGATTCTATTTAAAATTATTTCTTCAGAATTGGTGTCTTAAATTCAAATCATACAATTGTTGCTCTAAGGTACTTATCCATAGCTATTTTGTCTGTGGTATACTAACTCTTCTTTATGTCTCTTGTTTTAGATATGGTAATGATTTCCCTATCAGACCGGATATCATTGGTATATGTTTGATTTGATGGTTTCAAATTGTATTTCATTGCAATCATTGTTTAGAAAGGCCATTCTCTACTTTCATTAATTTGATAAGTTACCTTGTTGTTTTATTTTAAATCATTTGAATAGCACTTGTGTGAGGGGCTTAATTTATGACTCTGCATGCACCCAGCTGTTTGACTCTATAATTACTTCTCTACCCTCATATCTTGCACAGTACTATCACCTTCGATTTTATATGTGTGAAACTTCTTGTCCATCTGCAGGGGATAAATGACTTTTGCCAGCATATTTGATTCAAATATCCTTTTGAAAGCTTGTAACTCCATTTGATCATTTACCATTTGTACGTTGTTGGTTTCAGTTTGGTTATTGGCAGTTCAAGGTTATGATGTTTCACAGGGTGAGGCTTATATTGGAGGAATTTTCCCAAGACATTTTTTGTTTTCCTCGGATAAGTATATGCATTTATTAACTGGTATTAAGGATTGTATAGTTGCATCATCTATTTTGCCTCTTGATCATCCTTTGTAGTAGGTTAGTGTTTGATGCAGAATTTAGGGAGCAAGTGTTTGCTAGAACTTATGCAGTACTAGGGTTGTTGGCCCATGATTGAGTTCCTTCTTGTCGAGTGCCTTTAGCTTCAAACTCCTCCTCCTTGTCTACTACTGCGTCCTCTTCATGGGGCTTTATTTCATCTGCTCATGCTTCTGTAGATCCTTCAGAAGATATTGGATTGGTTGTTCCTCATCTGGTGCCTGTTCCTTCTCGGGTTCCTGCATCTACATCTCATGCTCGGATGCTGCTTTGCTCCAGCAAGCTGATTGCTTGTAGAGCTCTTTGTTCATTACTATGTAGCACAATTAGATCATGGAAACCAGTCTTGATCAGTCTTTTTGGTGTCTTCTATTGGGTTAAATTTTGTAAACCTCATCGATATGTATAGTTTGTGAATTTGTCACTAAAGTGCTACTGTAAAATTGGGCTTGTAAATTTTTCCCCATTTCATGTAATTTTTGCTGATAAGTCTATTGTATAAAGACCTCAGCAATAGGATAGTTTTGTAGGTTACTATCCTATATTTTGAAAAACACATTTTGAAAATTCGGTTGGAGGGATACGGTATTATAGTTAGGTTGGGGTGGTTCTTATGAACTATTTTGTTTGTATGGCTGATCTATGGCCTCGCGAGGGTTTTTGTTAATTGGGTTTCTAGATTTTGTTGTTCTCTACAACCCGTATTTGTATTATAATGGGTAACGAACAGAGTTTTCTTTCTGGTTCTTTCTCCAAGAGCCCTTTCTGAACCAGTTTTATTAATATAAATATAAAATTTTGCCAAAAAAACAAACTAACAAACACACAATATATATCGAGGGGGGATAAATTAGTATATGCCAATTTCAAACTTAATAAACATTAATTAGAATTAATAACATCTCCATGCATCAAAACCAATCTCATAGCCAAATCATTAGAATTAATATTGGATCTTACTTTATCATTAATGTAACTAAACAATAATTACACATTCACATATCCACCAATGAGAACATGAAATATAAATGGAAACCCTAAAGGAAAAACCATAGTGAGAATAAAGTCTTAGATCTACAACCCAAATATAGCCTCACAAAGTAATGATAGAACTTAAAATATGTAGTAGGCACCAACTTACTAGAGACAGGTCAATATCTTAAACAATATTTGAGCACCAACTCAGCATATGAGACACAAATCTCAATAATATACAAGAGATATGATTGAAAACCTTCAAAATAGATTTACCCTTAATATAAACAACCTTCATAACACTCACACACACTACATACATTTTCTTGATTAAAATACATAATTATTTCAATATTGAACTCATATTGCCTCTCACCAACTACACATCCATCATATGCCATCTTATTGATATATAATAATAATAATAATTAATATACATACATACATACATACATACATACATATATTATATACACACACACACACACACACACACACACACACACACACACACACACACACACACATATATATATATATATATATATATATATATATATATATATATATATGTATGTATACATATATATAGATATACATACATATATGTACATATATCTAATAATATGTATACATACATATATATATATGTATGTATATATATATAATATATTATATATATGTACTATATATATATATATATGTATGTATGTACATATGTATATATACATATACATATATATATATGTACATATATATGTTATATATATATATATATATATATATATATACATATACATATAGATATACATATATATATATATGTATATATATGTATATGTATACATATACATATAGATATACATATATATATATGTATATGTATACATATACATATAGATATACATATATATATATGTATATATATGTATATGTATACATATACATATTAGATATACATATATATAATATATATATGTATATATATGTATATATATATATTATATATATTCTATGTATATAGATATATATATGTATATATGTATATATAGGAAAAGGTCAACAACACACAAATTTTTTAACTTTAACGACATAAAAATGACATTTATGATTAAAATTTAGAGATGATGTAAACTAATTAAATGTGTAAAAGTGGATGGAGTTTATGCTTATAATTTTTTAATTTTTTTTTTTAACAAGAATTTACATAGTTTTTAAATTTTTTATGTCCACTTTTTACTTGCTGAAAAATGCTGAAAAATGAGGGTCTTGTTCACCACCAAAAAAGTATATGCAAATAATCTTTTTTTCCTTTGATTTCAAAATATTCATAGATAAAATGTATAGCTAGTGTAGAAAAGAAGAAAAATTAGTTTTTCAATGTATATTTTCTCTGTTATAACTACTCAAAGTCGAACATACCTGAAATTGACAGTTTTCATCTCGCATCAAATTTCCCCTATCAAATCTAGCACCATTCAAAAAATAAATTACACACTCTTGAAGATAACTCTCTCCTCTAGTGTTAAATATAAATTTTCAATTTTTTTGTTAAGCTTTACTATTTTTTTCTATTTTTGAAGTATCTTGGTTCTCGAATGTTAAAATACCTACTTGGGAGTATTTTGAAATTATAATATAATTAGATCTAATTAAAATACTATAATAAAGTTATATGATGATAATCTTGACTCTGTGCTCTAAAAAGAGATATTTTTATATTTGTAAAAAATATCATTAAAAATAGTAAGAGTTACTAAAATATCGCTTTTCTGAAATAATTTTATTTCTTTAGTAATTGTTATAAAATATGCATTTAATAGATATTTCAATTGAAAAAGGTGAAGAACTTATCTAACTTTGCTAGAATGAATCTAGATAGACCATATGTTTGACAAAAAAATAATTTTAGTTAGAAATACTCAAATTCAACTGTGCTGATAAGTTGTCTTGAAACGTGACACAACTTTGTGCTTTTACCCATGTACACACACACCACACACACATATGTATGTATGTATGTACATATATATATATATGTATATATATATATATATATGTATATATATATATATATATATTATATATGTATATATATATATATATATATATATATATGTATATATATATATATATATATATATATATATATATACATACATATATATATATATATGTATGTATATACATACATACATATATTTATATATATATATATATAATATATATATATATGTATATATATGTATATATGTATATATAGGAAAAGGTCAACAACACACAAATTTTTTAACTTTAACGACATAAAAATGATATTTATGATTAAAATTTGGAGATGATGTAAACTAATTAAATGTGTAAAAGTGGATGAAGTTTATGCCTATAATTTTTTAAATTTTTTTTGAACAAGAATTTACATAGTTTTTAAATTTTTTATGTCCACTTTTTACTTGCTGAAAAATGCTGAAAATGAGGGTCTTGTTCACACCAAAAAAGTTATGCAAATAATCTTTTTTTCCTTTGATTTCAAAATATGTCATAGATAAAATGTATAGCTAGTGTAGAAAAGAAGAAAAATTAGTTTTCAATGTATATTTTCTTTATTATAACTACTCAAAGTCGAACATACCTGAAATTGATAGTTTTCATCTCGCGTCAAATTTCCCCTATCAAATCTACACCATTCAAAAAAATAAATTACACACTCTTGAAGATAACTCTCTCCTCTAGTGTTAAATATAAATTTTCAATTTTTTTGATAAGCTTTACTATTTTTTTCTATTTTTGAAGCATCTTGTTCTCGAATGTTAAAATACCTACTTGGAGTATTTTGAAATTATAATATATTAGATCTAATTAAATACTATAAAAATTATATGATGATAATCTTGACTCTGTGCTCTAAAAAAGAGTATTTTTATATTTGTAAAAAAATATCATTAAAAATAGTAAGAGTTACTAAAACATCGCTTTCTGAAATAATTTTATTTCTTAGTAATTGTTATAAACATGCATTTAATAGATATTTCCAATTGGAAAAGGTGAAAACTTATCTAACTTGGCTAGAATGAATCTAGATAGACCATATGTTTGACAAAAAATAATTTTAGTTAGAAATACTCAAATTCAGCTGTGCTGATAAATTGTCCTGAAACGTGACACAGCTTTGTGCTTTTTACCCATGTATCACACACACACACACGTATATGTATATGTATACATATATATATATTTACACACACACACAACTATGTATATATATATTATATGTAGATATATATAGGTTATATATAATATATTGTATATATATACACACACATATATATGTATATACATATATATATATGTATATACATATATATATAATATACATATATATATATATACATATATATATATATACATAACATATATATATATATACATATATATATAATATACATATGTATATATATATATGTATGTATATGTAATATACATATACATATATGTATATGTAATGTATATATATATATATATATACATTCTATGTATATAGATATATATATGTATATATAGGAAAAGGTCAACAACACACATTTTTAACTTTAACGACATAAAAATGACATTTATGATTAAAATTTGGAGATGATGTAAACTAATTAAATGTGTAAAAGTGGATGAAGTTTATGCTTATAATTTTTTAAATTTTTTTTGAACAAGAATTTACATAGTTTTTAAATTTTTTATATCCACTTTTTACTTACTGAAAAATGTTGACAAATGAGGGGTCTTGTTCGCACCAAAAAAGTATATGCAAATAATCTTTTTTTCCTTTGATTTCAAAATATGTCATATATAAAATGTATAGCTAGTGTAGAAAAGAAGAAAAATAAGTTTTCAAGTATATTTTCTCTGTTATAACTACTCAAAGTCGAACATACCTGAAATTGACAGTTTTCATCTCGCGTCAAATTTCCCCTATCAAATCTACACCATTCAAAAAATAAATTACACACTCTTGAAGATAACTCTCTCCTCTAGTGTTAATATAAATTTTTAATTTTTTGATTAAGCTTTACTATTTTTTTCTATTTTTGAAGCATCTTGTTCTCGAATGTTAAAATACCTACTTGGAGTATTTTGAAATTATAATATATTAAATCTAATTAAAATACTATAAAAAATTATATGATGATAATCTTGACTCTGTGCTCTAAAAATAAGGGTATTTTTATATTTGTAAAAAAATATCATTAAAAATAGTAAGAGTACTAAAAACATCGCTTTCTGAAATAATTTTTATTTCTTTAGTAATTGTTATAAAACATGAATTTAATAGATATTTCCATGGAAAAAGTGAAGAACTTATCTAACTTGGCTAGAATGAATCTAGATAGACCATATGTTTGACAAAAAATAATTTTAGTTAAAAATACTCAAATTCAGCTGTGCTGATAAGTTGTCCTGAAACGTGACATAGCTTTGTGCTTTTACCCATGTACACACACACACACACACACACACACACACACACACACACACTATATGTATAGAGTATAATATATATACACACACACACACATATAATATATATGTATAACACACACACACATATGTGTGTGTGTGTATATGTATATGTATATGTATATGTATATGTATATGTATTTGTATATGTATATATATATATATATATATATATATATATATATATATATATATATATATATATATATATATATAATTTTATTTGCAAGATGACTACAAACATAATTAGTACTCCTAACACCAAAATCGACATCATCATCAAAATTAACTAGAATAGGAGATATCATGCAAGGAGGAGATGAAGAAGAAGAATTATTATGCATAGAAAGCTTTGATATTTGATAAGGTGGATTATGATAAAGCTACTCTCTAGGATTTAGTGAGATTGGGAAAGTAGGACCAAATAAACATCCAACTAAGAGAACAATTTTTGAAAAAAAAAGCTCACAAGACTTGGCACAAAGTCTTGTCAATATTCCCTTGCACACCAAGTTTTATTTGTTATGAATCAAAATTTATTTGGATGAAAGTTTAGGATCTTCCTTTCTCTTTCTTTTCTCTAGGATTACAAGGAAAAATGGAAGAAAACACACTAGGTTTAGACGAGATTATTGAGAAACAAGGTTAATGAGTTTTGTATTCTATGTGGGGTGGAGGCTTGCATGATATGCTTTGGGCCTCATACAAACCAATAGACATCTCAAGATCAAAAATGTCTCAACCGATGGCCTAATGTAACCAAATCTCTAAATCTCATTGAGAGATACAAAATACTTTTTAAGGAAGAGAAAGACTAGGAGGTACTCGATAACTGCATTTTAATAGAATAGATAATTATGAAACTTAAGTTCAAATTGAATATGAGAAGGAAGGATAAAAAATATCTTATAATAGATTATCATATATTCTCATCAGGATAGCTACTTAAATGATCTTAGTGTTGAGAATATCAAATATTTATTGGAGTAGATAGATGTCAAGCTATAAGCTATAAAAGATGGACAAATTTTTCTTACAAGTCAAGAGCATGAGAAATTTCTCAAGGTGTTTTTGTTATAAATGATATAATTCATGCTTGGAAATGAATTATGCTGATAGGAGGACATTGAGGGACCCATATAATCCTTCAAACCTCTAAATAATGCTTAATAGTCTCTAATAGAAATAAGGTAGAACACACAACTGAGAGAGAGGACAGGGGGATCAGTTTTGTCACAAACAAAAACTTATCCAATGCTTAACTCCTTAACTTATCTGCAAATGTAAAACACTAAAGAACTGAACCATCATCGCAAGAACATATATCATGTAAGATTTTTTACATGGAAACCCAATTAAGGAAAAAACAACAGTGGGGATCAAACCCACAAGATGATATACTAGCACATATAACCCTATTGAAGGTACAAAGGGGATTGAACATGTATTCAAGCACACTTCCTAGATCTCATTTCTCAAATACAAATGAGGGCAAGAACCCTTAAGCAACAACCCAAAATACAACTAGGGTTAAAACCCCAAAAATGGACTATAATCCACCGTGGACAACAATCCACTAATTCTATGAACTAACTGATATCATCTTGATATGCGAATACAACTCCAATGAAGTGAAGCTCCGTTCTGACTTTATTTTAGATTCCACTCATACCTCTTCGCACATCCACTGATATTCCATCAACATCACTCTCATTATCCATACATACATCTGTAATAGAAAATGATTACATATTTATATGTATTACATCAATATATCACAACAAGGTCGACCAAGGATCCAAATACAAAATATAACAACAGTGGCCGACTACAAGAAGTTGAGTCCCATTTTTAGGCAAAAAGTGGAAGTGTTATCCCTACTTTTCAATTTTTCTCTCAATTGATGTCATAATTTGAGGCACTTAGAGATTGAATCTCAAAAAACTTCAATAATAGAAAATGTAGTGCTCAAAGTCTACTTTTCAAATATGTAATTTATTTCAATACACACATTGTAGAAATTTATTTTTAGGAGGCATTTTTAAAAAATACTTTTTTCAAAATATTTTTTTCATGACCATACCACACACGTGTACAACCACCATATTTTGACCTAAACAAATGATTTTTTGCAAATCCTTTAAGGGAAAGATACGTAAGACACCAAATATTGATGATCGTTTGTTTACTTTCTTTTATTGAATATTTGTTTTATTAATTTTTAATTGACTGTAAAGTACATTTTTGAAACTCTGGTGCATGGCCACCCTAAATTGATGAAAATTTCAAAAAAATAAAATTTTAAAAATCTTCAAGAGAATTGTATGTAGATTTATGTAATATAATTTATTTTCCAAAAAACCTAAAAATAAAAAAATTATTAAAGTTTTAGTGAACCTCGTTATTTTATGTTTGAGTACGACTTTTGATTAATAAATAATGCAAAAATAGTAAAAAATAATCATATCACTGTGAAATTTACATTTATGAAATCATGATAGTTCGAGCTCTACTGGGATTTCATTTCGTCGAAGAATGCGATGGCCTCAAAATTTTACGACAATGTATAAATCTAGCATTATAGTGCCTTAGCCATTATTTTGGAGGTCCAAGCATAGGTTTGGTCCCACCAAGCCTATCACGGATTGAAAATTGATGTAGAGGTACATTTCCCACTCCATGTTTTATGAAATGAGTGCCTATTATTTAGCATTCAAAAAATAGGTTCCTGTTATTTAAAATTCAAAAAATGGGCACCTGTTTCTTAAATATAATAAATTGGTGTGTAAAAATGTGAACTTCTAGTCATTTGTTTTAAAAATTTGAAAACGGGTGCCCATTTTTGTATTTTGGATCGGGCTTCCGAACCTAAAATGGGTGCCCATTCTTTTAAAAATGGGTGCCCATTTCTAGCAGTATTTTCTAATTCCCCAAGACTTCCACTGGCCTAGTACCCAACTTCTTGCACTTATTCGAGTATACACTATCCATAATGTGATCCAAGACAAGTTGGGTAATACTTAGCTAGGACCCAGATTATCAACCACAAACATGCTACAATCGATAGAACATGTCACAATCCTTCGCAATTCACTAACTGCCCAAGTTGACCAAGAACACCAATACTTTTCAAGAAGATCATTGAATCTAATCACAAAATCCAATGTGATCCAACAAAATGAATAGATAATGATCTAGAAACATAAAAAAGAAACATGAAATACCACAACAACAACACAACCATCTCTATCTCAAAATTCACAATTGTCTCTGCATTGTTCATCAGGAACACTAAACACTAACCACTTTCACTCAAGAAGAATATCTTGTCAACACCTAAATCACAAACCATTCAAGTTGAGGACACACATCCATGTCCCAAACTCACCATTAGGTTAGAAAGGTCAAAAATATTACATATAACCAATCCTCACCGATCCAAAAACTGAAACATTATTTCCACTAAAATAACTAGAAAATTGTTTTCTGATAAATCAATCATAATATCCTCAAATCATGTAGAGAACCTCTGGAGCTTGAATAAGATAAATTACATACATTCCTCAACCACTCTATAGATTAGAAACAACTAATCTGAAATCCACTATCCATACCAAACCAAAACTTCCAACTGAACAAATTAGGAAGCTGTCAGGAATAAAAGATATGTTTACATCAATGACAAAATATCAATGTTAGCACATATATGCATGAAATATCCAACAATATATTCTTGTCCATGCCTCGTAAGAGGCAAGCGAGTTTAGGATTAGGAGCAAGGCATGTCAAGCCATATCTAAGCCTAGAAGAGAAACTTACTACAAGAACCATTTTGGAACAACACCCATTGATTATTATTCTAAGAGAAATCCCATCATTTTCACATATGCAAAGGATACTCAACATGAAACTAATTCCTTGACCTTTGGTAGTAACTACAATAAAAATAAAGCTAAGGTGGATACCATAATATAATTATTCTAGTGACATAATAATGTGTACTTTGATAAATATAATGACCATGGATACCTTTTCATCATGTGAGTAAAACATAATATTTTCTTAAGTCATGTATATGTGATGATGATATAGTAGCTAAAGTATTTTACAATACATTGGTAGGTGATTATTTTTAGTAATTATACATCTTAAATCATATCTTTTTATATCTTTTCCTAGTATTGCACATGCATTCACCCTCTATCTCTAATTTGAAAGTAACTCTCATACAATTAGCACATTAGACACAAGGTCCTAGTAAAAGTGTTGAAGATTCTACTTCTAATTTATCTTTATATTTATCCATATATGAAATTTCATCCTCCTAATTTTCTATATTGAAATCTCTAGTTTACAATTATATCTTTCCTTATATTAAAGAGAAAATGAAATTTGGTCATCACACTTTTCTTTTTGACTTATCTTTTTTATCTATCAAGTCCAAACAAACTAATTGGAGTGGGTTGGTAGCGATTCTACATATTCTTCCCATGTTTATTCCCCTTATAAATGACCTAAAAATATTTAGCTTTCCACATGTTAAGATAAACAACATTAATATTTTTCGTCCATGTCTTATTGATCCATCTAAGTGTATCTTTCAACTTCTCTTGGAAGCCAAATCAAATTTCCTTAGTTTTCTTCCAAGAAACCTCATATGTGTGGTCATTTGCTAGCTTTTTCTTCATATAATTTTAATTAACTATACTAATCGAATTTGATCAATGAATAGTAGAATATAAAAATAGTAATATGTGACATCAATATCTTTTGTTATTATACACAATCAATTATCATCATAACAATTCTAATTGCCTAGACATAAGTTTCAAAGGTTATAGTTTATGGTTTGTTGATGCTGTTGATAGGAGTATTTTGATGTTTTTAACATTTGTAGTCAATTGTTAATGTGTTTTTAGTGTAATGTTACTATCTTTTTGCTTACTGTACACCCTTTGTGTTAACTTGGTGGTCAGAAACTCATTGGGGACTTGTGACATGGCTTAACTGTCTCTCGTGGGTTGGGTTAAATTTGGCATTGATAGTTTGATCTTTTGGAACAATGGAAAATGATTTCAACAATTAGTATCAAAGCCTTGGGTCATGGGTTCAAGTCTACCTTTAGTGGTTTTGAAGGCTTAGTTGGTGTTGAGGGGGATATTGTTAACTTGGTGGTTAACACCTCCTTGGGGACTTGTAACATGGCTTAACCACCTCCCATGGTTCGGGTTAAATTTGGTGTTTGTATCCAACATTGATAGTTTGAAATTTTCGCAGAATGACAAATGATTCCAAAAATTTATAGCAGAGCCTTGGATTATAGGTTTGACTCTCCCTTTAGTGGGTGTTGAAGGCTCAGTTGATGCTGAGGGGGAGATTGTTGACTTGGTGGTCCACACCTCCTTGGGGACTTGTGACATGACTTAACGACCTCCAGGGGGTTGGGTTAAATCTAGCGTTTGTATCAGGCATTGCTAGTTCAAGCTTAAATGGAACAATGATAGATGATTCCAACACTCTAGGCCTTTGTATAAGGGAGAACACCCTTGTTATGCTTCTTTTAATATAAAAAAATGATTCTAATTGGCTAGAAGGACCTTAATAAACACACCCAACATATCATTCTCCTATAGATTAAGTTATAAATATCACACTATTCCTAATGCACTTACACATGATCATCGTTCTTCAAATGGTTAGTTTACACTTTTTCCCACTTAGTCATATATACTACAAGTGTGAAACTTAACTAGGCTTCAATCCATAACTCTTATGTAATACCTTTACCAATATTCGTCCCCTATACACCATTTTCACCAAAAGCTTTCTTTAATACTTCTAAATTTCCTTAATATAAGGTTTCCTAAATGACATATTTGATAAAAAGATACTCCTCAAAGTTTTATGTATAATACTCTCTTTAACATATGACTATTATACTTCATTTCTTAATTAATAGTACATTAAATTCAATACCTCTTCATCTAGTTCTCTCTTACTGCATTCTCTATGATACTCAATTCAACCCATTCTTCTATTTGAATCAAAATTCCTCTAAGATTTTATATCGAATCATACTTTGCCCACCAACTATCACAATTATTATTCAATAATTTTCTTTCAAATGATCCATAATTAAATTTGGTTATTTGATTTCACACTTTAAAATAATTGTATAGGAACTCGGCATATCATAATTACCAACCAAGAGGGAATAATCAAAACATCAACAATGCCAATCATAATCCCAAAGAAACACTTGAAGAAAAGGTTGAGAGAGCAGCCCAAGATCAGGAATTCCTAGAGGTCATGGAGAAATTAATAGATAAGGATAGGGAGAAGTTTTTCCTAAACCTAGCTCAAGCGGGAGTAAAACTTCCCTATGATTTTGATATTGAACAACTCAATAAAGACCAACAGCAAGATGACCCCATGAATGTTATGACTAGGCAAATAAAGGCATTCCAAGAACAAATTGATACCATGAAGAAGGTAGTTGAACCTACAGCCTTTTCCATTAAAGCTTTGTGTCCTTTCCCTTTCGACAAAAGCTTAGTTATGGTATCTTTTCCTTTCAATACCATTTTTCCTAAATATGATAAGTACATGGGTAAAACAAACCCACATGATCATTTAAGGGATTTTTGTGCCCTAAGCATTGAGTTCATGCATAATGATACATACCTAATGAGACTATTTCCTAGGAGTTTAGGAGGTCCCGCCATGGAGTGGTTCTCAAAACTACCCCAAGGAATAAAGACCATTGAGGAGTTAGCCTCCAAGTTCATAACCCATTATTCTTATAACATTGAGTATGAAATTACAATGCTCAAGTTGTTTGATACCAAACAAAAAGATGGAGAGTCCTTCCTCGGATTCCTACAAAGGTGGAGGACTGTTTTCATAGGGTATCCACAAAGTATCCCTGAGAAAGAAAAGATGGAAATCTTCACCAATAATTTGGCCATAGAAATGAATTATAGATTACAACTCCAATGTCCCCCAACATTTGAAAAAATCATCAAAAATGGGATCAAAATTGAGGATGTATTGGTCAAGAGAGGTGAAATAAAATTATTTAAAGATAAAAAATCCAATAACACCACCAACAACAACAATAATAATTATGTGCCTAAATATTTAAATAATCAAGGGTCCAATAATTACAATGATAAATCTAAATCATGGATAAATAATAACAACAAAAACCTTGTGAATGATGGAGTTGTGGAGGCCCACAACTTGAAGGCAACCCCTTTTACCTTGTCATATGGAGCTATTTCTTCAAATAATGTCAATCAATCAAACAAAGCTCCATTTAATTCTAATAATTCCAATAACAATTCCAACAATTCCAACAATAATGCCAATAATCCTAATGGGAATAAGTCCAAATCTTTTTTCTCCAATTATAACAAAAGAAAATTCACCTATTTAGGTGAACCTTTGGAAAATGCATTAAAGACCTTGGTTGCCAACAAAGTCATCACATTACCCGATGTGAAAGATTATGAACCTCAAGATAAACCTTATTGGTGGAATGACTCTCATCATTGTGAATATCATCAAAATAGAGGTCATCCAACCAATGAATGCATGAGATTGAAACACTTGGTGCAAGACTTAATAGATAATGGAACCATAAAAATTGAAGGACCTCAAAACAATGAGGAACACACGAATTTCAAGAATCTCTTTTTGAATCATGAAAAAGGTGAGTCATCTAAGGCTAATCAAAATTTAAAAAAGGCAATGAGAAAGTGAACTTTTCTCATACTTATGATAACATGATCAATACTTTAAGAGAAGAAGATAATACTATAAATGTTGTCATAGTAAAGAACAATTCAAGAGAAGCATCATCAAATTTTGTCACAAGGGGGCAAGCATAAAAAATTATTCTACCTACCAATGCTCCTAAAGTTGTGATATCAAATCAAGCTTCAACCTCATCATCAAAACAATACAACTTGGCTGATCAGTTACAAAGAACTCCCGCTCAAATCTCTATCTTGGAGTTACTCAAATTATCACCAATCCATAAAGACATTTTGGAGAAAGATTTATTGGAAACTAATGTGCCTCTAGACTTGGAGGTAGACAAATTCCAAAATATGGTGGGGTACCTTATTGCACCCCATTGCTTATCATTTTCTGAATAGGATGACATGTCTCTTAATCATCCTCAAAATATGCCCTTACACATAGAAGTGTTAATTCACAAGCATAGGGTGAAAAGAGTCCTTGTAGATGGAGGAGGCGGCGTAAACATTTGTACCCTTAGCCTAGTAAAAGCCCTAGGATTTTCTGAGGAGGCTATCGACCCTAAGAAAAAGATAACCATAAAAGCCTATGATGATGAAGAAAGAGCTTCAAAAGGAGTCATAGTGTTACCCATAAGAGTTGGCCCTATGCAAAAAGAGACCATATGCCAAGTGTTGGACTTAAAATTGACTTACAATATCTTACTAGGAAGGTCGTGGATCCATGAGATGCAAGCCATGCCATCTACTTATCATCAATGCCTAAAGTTTCCTTATCTAGGGCAAGAGATAATGGTAAGTGGGGATCTAAACCCATTCCAATATTGTAATAATATCAAGCCTATCAATGATTCCTTAGTTCCACACAATGCAGAAGGGTCTATACCTAATAAAATGGAGCAAGGTCAAAGTTCTAAGGACATCCCTTTGTTGAAAGGAAAAGAAAATATGGAAGAAGAGGTTGTTATTAAAGATACACCAAAACTCATTAACCTAGCTACATCAACTAAAGGAAAAGAGAAGGTTAATGAGGATGACATTATTGAAGAACCAAAATAAGACCATACCAAAGCTATCCAAGTGTACACTAAAGAGGCCCATTATCAAAAAATGGACCAAATGATGAAGAATTTTGATAAGCAATGCAAGATCAAGAAAAAAGGCATAGGTGAATACTCCTTATCTATTATGGACTTACCTTTATCAACCAAATCCTTTGGAAGACCCTCAAATCTACCCCATAGATATAATGATAACTTTGTGAGGGAAAGTACATCATCCACCATGGATGAAGAAGACAATGAGATCCTAAATTGGTTATATAAAGATGAAGAATCAAGTGCACATGTTAAACATATTCAAAATATAACCATTCCAACACATCAATATGGGGAAGGGCTTTCAATCATGAAAAAGATGGGGTACAAAGGTCAAGGACCTTTAGGTACAAATAATGAAGGACTTGTTGAACCAATAGAAAGTACATGGTGAGATACCAAGGAGAAAATAGGATTAGGGTATCTTGAAGAAGGATACACTCAAAAACATTATCCCAAACTTCATAGCCAAATGTTACAATTAGAATCTCATAGTGATGAGGATTCTAATGAATGGGAATGGGAGACCCTATCAGATGATTCATGCCATGATAAGGGTATTGATGTTATTCATACCTATGCTTCTACCAAAGATAAAGGACGAATAGCAGAATCAAGTTCAAATCAAGCATCTAGTTCTATCCAAGTGATCTTAAATGATGTACCAAGTATAGAAATAGAGATAAATAAATGGGTAGGTGAACCATACATTCCTTCATGGAGACCTACTATGGAAGAATCAAATGTTAGGTTTAATCCACACAAGTTTTATCCAACAGAAACCCTAGAGGAGTTTAGTGAGGAGGACTTTGATCCTTCTTCTTTAGAACATTTAGAGGAAGCCCATGTTAGAGACTTTCAAGATACAATGTATGAAATATCCAATAATGAGATATACACATTAAATCTAATTGAAACAAACCTAAGTATTGACCCATTAACCCTCATACACCTATAATTAATCGAATGGAATTCCATTGAACCCACTTCCCTTCCAACCTTCTTGAATGACAACGTCATGTCCCAATACCTCAACATGATTGAACTTTCTTCTATCAAAGAATATCAAGAAGAATTGATCAAAGGGAGCATCCAAACTTTAAATCCTGGAAAAAGTGAAAAAAATGAAAAAAAAAAAGAAAAAGAAAAGAATCAAGTGTTGAGAACCACATTGTGGAAACATTAGATCAAGAAGAAAAAAATAAAGAAATAAAGGATGTTTCCAAAGGTGAAAACCCAAATGAGGCACCTAAGGAAGGGAGTTTGGATTCTCTACCAGAACATTATGAGAAAATATTTCCAATCTTAATTGAGCCAACATAAAAGATAAATATTGGATCATAAATAGAGCCGAAGATCATCCACCTAGTAGCATCACTATCTAGCGAAGAAAGAATAGAATTTATCAAGTTCTTTAAGGAAAAAAAAGTCAACTTCACATGCTCTTATGATGATATGCTAGGTTTAGACCCAAATCTGATAATGCATCATTTAAATAACAAGGAAGGAGCCAAACTTGTTAAGCAAAAGATAAGGAAGATGCATCCCCATATAGCACTACTTGTCAAAGTGGAGTTAGAAAAATGATTGAAAGTGGGATTTATAAGGGCCATTGATTATGTACAATGGATCTCAAATATAGTGCCAGTATCAAAAGTAGACAAATCTATCAAAATCTGCATGGATTTTAGAGACTTAAATTTGGCATGTCCTAAAGATGACTTCCCACTTCTGAGTGTAGATGCCATTGTGGACTTAACATCAGGACACTCTATGTTTTCACTCATGGATGGATTTAGCAGATATAACTAGATAGAGATAGCACTAGAAGACCAAGATAAGATCACTTTTACATGTGCATGGGGTACTTTTTGCTGGAATGTCATGCCTTTTGGGTTAAAGAATGCTGGAGTGACCTATCAATGGGCAATGACCACAATATTCCATGATATGATGCATAAGTTCATGGAGGACTATGTGGATGACATATTAGCCAAATCTCACTCAAGAAAAGAGAACTTACCAATTTTGGCAAATTTTTTTGAAAGGCTAGAAGAATTCAAAGTGAGACTTAATCCAAAGAAATGTACATTTGGTGTCCAATCCGGCAAACTACTAGGCTATATTGTATCTACAAAGGGAATATAGGTGGATCCCACTAAAGCAAAAGCTATAATGGAAATGGAAGCACCTAAAAACATTAGTCAGATGAGATCTTTACAAGGAAGGATCCAATCCATTAGGAGATTTATCTCCCAATTAGTGGAAAAATGTCATAATTTAACCCAACTTTTGTATAAAGATACAATTTTCAAATGGGATGAAAACTGTGAAGAAGCCTTTAATCTATTGAAGAAATATTGCATGAACCCACCAATCTTAATGTCACCTATCAGAGGCAATCCCTTGATCCTATACATTTCAGCAATGGAGAATTCATTGGGGGCACTTTTAGCACAAGAAGATGAAATAGGAAAAGAAAAGGCAATTTACTACATAAGTAGAACCTTGGTCAAATACAAGCTGAATTATGCATTCATGGAAAGGGCATGCTTAGCCATGGTTTTTTCTTCAAAAAAATTATGCCATTATATTCTAGCCCACAAGATAAGGCTCATTGCCAAAATTGACCCTCTGAAGTATCTACTTAGTAAAACAACATTGAATGGAAGGCTAGCAAAGTGGGTTATGGTGCTAAGTGAGTTTGACATAGAATATGTTGATAGAAAATCAATCAAAGGGAAAGTCATTTTAGACCAATTAGCAGAAGCACCACTTCAAGATGATCATCCCATCCAAGTGGAATTCCTAGATTCAAAGATTGTGAATGTTGAGGCAAAGACATGGCAACTATATTTTGATGGTTCATACACTCATCATGGATCAGGAGCAGGCATACTTCTAATCACTCCCCAAGGATTTACTATCCCTAAGTCCTATAAATTTTTATTTCCATGCACAAATAATATAGAAGAATATGAAGCCTTGGTTATTGGAATCAAGTTGGCATTAGAGTGGAAAGTAACAGAATTAAAAGTTTATGGAGATTCACAATTAGTCATTAACCAAGTCAATGAAGAATATCAGATGAAAGATGATAAATTGATACCTTAGAAAAATATGGTGGAAAGTCTTAGAAAGTGTTTCATACTTATTACATTTGAGCAAGTTCCAAGAGAAAAGAATAAAGTAGCATATGCAATGGCAACTTTGGCTTCACTTCTACAAATGCCTAATCAGAGTACCAAATATGAATTCCTAGTAGAAGAAGTGGATCAACCTGCATTTGACCCTACCCACCCTTATACCATTTTATTGTTAACTACAAATGAATCACCTTGGTATGGACCTATTTACACTTACTTGAAAGATCAAATCCTTCCCATAGACCAAACTAGGAATCAAAAGAAAAGTTTCATTCGCCAAGCCGCCCGATACACCATAATCTCTGAAACATTGTATCACAAAAGTCTAGATGGAATGCTCCTTAGATGCTTAGAAGAAGAGGAATCAAACATATCCTTGCAAGAAATCCATGAAGGAATTTGTGGATCACACTCAAACAAATTAACCCTAGCTAAGAAACTTCTTAGGATAGGATATTTTTGGCCTACGATGGAAAAAGATGCTTGTAACTTTGCAAAAACTTGTAAAAAGTGTCAATTCCATGGAAGCTTGATACATGTGCTTGCACAAGAGCTTCATCCGATGACAACACCTTGGCCATTCTATCAATGGGGTCTAGACCTAATAGGCATGATTTATCCACCATCCTTGAATGGTCATAAATTCATTATCACGACAACTGAGTACTTTACCAAGTGGGTGGAAGCTGTACCCTTATCAACTACAATAGGAAAGTAGATATCTTTGTTTATCCTTAATCATATTATTTGTAGATATGGCATACCTCATGCTATCATAACAGATAATGCAAAGCATTTAAAAAACAAAGACCTAAAGGAATTATGCACCAAGTTTCACATGATTCATCATTCTTCTTCAATCTATTACCCCCAAGGTAATGGACAAGCCGAAGCAAAAAATAAAAACATCTTGAAATTTTTGAAGAGAACGGTGGACAACTCAGGTAGAGATTGGCACATCAAAATAAACCTGACCTTATGGGCTTATAGAACAAGCATAAGAATTCCAACATGAGCTACACCTTTTTCCTTAGTCTTTGGAGCAAAATCAATTTTTCCTTTGGAGGTAGAACTCCCATCTTTGAGGGTATCTCTTCATGGCTTGATAAGTGAGGAAGAATATAGGGTTCCTAGATTACAAGAACTAGAACTCTTAGATGAGAAACAAAAGCATGCATTTGATCATTTGAAGGTGTACCAAAATAGAATGTCAAGGACTTATAATAAGCACATCAAGGCAAGAACATTTCAAATAGGTGACCTAGTTTTGTGAGAAAATCCCAAGAATCAAGCAAAAAGAGAAAAGAAAAAAAAAAGGGAAGCAAACTAGTTAGGATCATTTATCATTGTTGAAAATTTTGGGACCGACACCTACAAACTAGTAGATTGTGATGGTGAAGAGCTAAAAGAACTTATTAATAGCATACATCCAAAGAGGGTCTATACATGAGGTAGAGGAAAGATTATAAAGAGTATTAGATGGAAGAGCATCATATTTATTGTACATAGTCAAAAGAGATCTTGAAAATACCAAAAACATTTGAAAAATAGAAAAGAGAAAAAAAATTGAGCATGAAGAAAGTAAAAACATTCACATATGATCCTAAAAAAGATGTTGTCTTGGTGAAAACCTAGCAAACAGGCACCTTGATGATATGGAAAAGAATTGAGAAAAAGAAAAATACAAAATAAAATAGAAAAAGAGAAAAAGTGCCTTGGTGAAAACCTAGCAAATAGGCGCCTTGGTAGAAAAAAAAAGGAGAAATGCTTTAAAAATAGAAAAAAGATCAAGATCTAATCAATTGGTGAAAACCTGGTAAATAGGCGCCATTGAAAGTCTAAGTCAGTCGCATACCTAGAAGGTCACCTTGTAAATATTGCATTCACTAGCATTTGTATATATTGCATAATAAAACCCCACAGTTGCATTTGCAAGTACCTCAAGATTTTGGTCACCTAATCTGCAAATTGTCCTAAGTCCCACAATAGAAATTATCTCAAACTAGGGGCAATCTAATCAAAAGGAGAAAGGATTCATCAAAGAAAACTTCATTCAATCAAGGAATCAATTCATGAAATTCAAAAAAGGAACACTTAATCAAATCTACATTCTAATCCAATTTGAGCCAAAACACAAAATTTGATCCAAGATCTCACATGATCTTATCTTTATCAGGATTAAAAGTATGAAATGGATGGAACTACACTTGACATATGGATTCGAAAAACATTGCAAGAAATTTTTCTAAGTGTTGACTCAATTGATGAAATCATGTCTTTCTAGCGAATCGATGAAAGTTTTAGACTAGACAAGCTATGATGAAAGGATGATATTTTTCTTGATTTATGAATGACTGTCTTAAAATCAAAGTTTTAAATCATGTATTATTTGTCTAAGGATGTGTTCATCAAAGAATTATTGAGGACTTGTACATAGGTTAAAACTGAGATTTCTACTTGTTTATGCAAAAGGATACCTTGGCTATTTTGATCTTTAATATCATAATACCAACATCCACTTGCAACATAGAATCTGACAAAATCAGTATTCGCACTCTCATTATTGGTTTCAATCAGTGATAGTCATATTGAAGAGAGATGGGAAAGAAAATAAAGAGGTGTAAAAAGTATTCATATCATCATAGTTGCACAAGTGATGGTTGTAGTAAAACAGGATCCAAAAAATGCTCACTGATGATTATAAGCTCCAAATTTTGAATAATGACAGTTAGCTGCATACATCTTAGATTAAGTGCATTATATATATTGTTTTGCCTTTCTTAGCTTAATTTGCAAGAGAAAAATAAAAAGGGGGTGTACTCAAATTAAAAAAATCAAAAGATCATAAAAAAAAACAACTATATAGGATCGAGTGTGTTGGAAATAAAAAACAAATCAGAAAAACAAAGTGCATTTCATTAGTTTTCTTGCATTGCATTAAGGTCATTTTTAAGTTGCATTAGGTCATCCTCATTAAACTTTGCATATATTTAGATGTGTTTAAACATTTGAATTATTAGGTGCATTGCACTAAGACATTACCATTAGATTGCATTCATCTCATTTAAGGTGCATACATTAAGTGCATTGCATTAGTTAGAAATCATTCATTACATCCATTAAGATCATTCAAACATTAAATACATATCATACATGATAGAACCATCCATGCATATTACATATATCATTAAAAGCTCATAAATCATTGCATCAATACATCACATTTACATATCCAAAGAAATGCATTCATTAGATTCATTGTACATCTATTACCCATTGCGTACATCAATAATCATTAAGTAATACCATTATACATTGCATTCATCTATTCTATGTCATACATAGGATGAAAAATTTAACCATCATTAGGACATATGCATACATTGAAAATTGCATTTTAAAAAAGCATAAAACAAAGCATATAGAATATATAATCATATAGAGTAGCATATCATGTAAAACATCTGAAAAAGAGATCCAACACATAAAGACATCATATATAGTCAAATATATCAAAGGAAGTATTAGAGTCCATCATACCATCATCATAAAAGAACAAGATATCAAAGTCCATCACATGATCATAAAAGCAATATCCAAAGATCAATGTCCATCAGCTATCAAAGTATCAACTCAAATAACATCAATCGATCAAAAATGATACAACAAAGGTCTAATATCTTGATCATAGCAATAGAAAGGAGATCATATATCATCAAAGTGCAAGTAAAACAATGGAAATATCTCATAAGAAATCAACTGATAGAGTCACCAGGTCCATCAGTACCATCATGATCAGGAGCACTTTCAAGAGGCCAACTAGAACTAGCCTGTAAACCATGCTGACTCATAGCAGCCATGAAGGTCTGCATCATTGAGCTCATCTATGAAACCTGTTGCTGAATGGACTATATCTGAGTTTGCAAAGATGCAACATCTGATGCTGAAGCTAGCCCATGACCCTATACTACAGAAGACTAAGGAAGAGGAAAAAAAGAAGATGGCATCACCAAAGAAGATGGCATCGCCGAAGAAGATTGATCACCCAAAGATGGAACAAACTGAGAAGATGATGGACTTGAAGATGATGAATAAGCTGAAACAAAAGTAGAAGCAGAAGAAGATGACTGAACTAGAGGAACAATCGGAGGAATAACCTACTAAGCAGGAGGATCATGTACCTGATCAAGTAGTACCTGTGCAATGTCTGCCCGTTGGGGTAAACTTAGTATTGCACAGACATTGTACAAGAAATATAATAGACATAGAATATATTAGAGAATAATAAATACTTTCATTAATCATTCCAGACTAGCAAGTACATTCACATAATAATCCATAATATCTCCCATGTCCATCCTCCGAGAGGGTATATAAAGTACTCGAAGGGCCATGACCGAAATGTCATGACGCAACTATCTAACCTCTTAGTCACTAACGGCCGAGGCTAACATAATAATTTATTAAAATAATAAACCATACATACAATTATCTTGACAACATCATCCCCCCTAAAAAAACAAGTCATCTCCGATGACTTACAACAACAGGGAGAGGAAATACACTACATAGAATAAGAAAATCACTGAAGAGAAGGGGCGGAGGGGTATCCCTAAAAAAGATGAAGTGTCACCCTCCCCATCAATGCTACTTCCAGTGGGTCTTTTCCATCACATCACATTCCTCCCATGCTTGCACCAAACATGTCTCCAAAACACACTTTTTAGCTATAGCCTCCACTAACTCTTGTTCAACCAATACTGTCTTCCAACTCCTGGGTACACTAAGCCAAGTGTTGCTCTACTACCTCCAACTGGGTGGTCAACTCCTCCCGAGCTTATGTATCCACCAAGATAGTCTCAAGTCTAGCCAGCACTTACTTTGAGTGCCTCAAAGCGTAGCACCCCTCTTAAAAGGCTTGCTCCAGTGCTCTCTCCACCTTTGGCATGCAGACACTCCATGCCTTAGTAGCTCTGGGTCTCATCAATTGGTCACACTCCCCAATTGCTGATAACTAAATTGACTAACGCCCCTAGTGGGGTCAAGGGGCAGCACCCTCGTGGGGTTCTAGGGCAAAGCCCTAGGCGCGCTCCCTATCGCGGTACAGGGTGGGGTCGAGGGGCAGCACCCCCACTGCCAAGACCAATTTAGCACCTTTAAACCCACACAAAAGTCTATGAAACACACCATTTTTGTGATTTTCTTCCTATCTCATACTCTTTTCTACTAAGCGCTTATGTTTTCCTCACTACCTGCTTATGTCCTTCCCTTTGGTACCATTTGCTCTTCACTATGAACTATTTTTTTTTGTCATCATTTTTATTTTTTTAGAACCTTCTCCTCCTTGCTGCCAGTCCTTGCCGTCAATAAAATGTATTCTTCCATTATTCTTATTTATTTTCCTCTTCCTCTGGCTTCCTTTCTACATCGTATGCAATGTAAAAATGATGATATTTGTGTCATCTCTTATTTCCTTTTTGTCGTATGAAGACTAGTTGTATTGTTGGCTTCCCTTTATTGCTACTCTTATTGTACAACTGTACGTATGGTTAATTTTTTGATTTTCCTTTACTCCCATGGCTGTACGATGATTTGTGCCTTGAACATGTGTGTGTCCTCTCCTACCGTATGGACTGCTTATGTTTGTGGCCGTACTATTTGTGCAGATGTTGGAGCTATTTGTTTTTGGCCGTACGGTCTGAACAAAAGTTTCTCCCAACCTGTCGTACACCACACATGATGTATTCTCCCTCTGTCGTACACAATCTATTTTTCTTCCCTTCTACTATGTTGTGGTCATATGGATATGCTGGCTATTTATTTGGGAGTGGTCTCTTTGATCTCAACGTATGAAAACACTTAAAGCATTCACCCTTCACCATTCAAGAAAGATACAATAAACTCTCCTTGCCCTTCACCATATGGCTCTACATGTGATAAATTGGCTGTGCTAAGTCCAAAATGTCCTACAGCTAGCTCACTTTACAGTGTCTGGCTATTGTTTCCTGTCATACGACACAACTAACAATTATTCATGCAACCTTACCTCTGTATGGTAGCCAAAAGGTCTCAACCCGCACCTTATCTCCTTGCTGTACGACACATAGGTGGTGCTTTTGTAGATGTCATATGGTGCTCTTTATGCTATGTGCTTTTTTTCATATGGTCATACGGTGCCTTTTTTTTTAAAAAAAATTCTTCATTTTTCTTCATTTTTTTTTTTCACAGTACGGTCATTCGGATTTTAGCCATACAATGTTTATTTATTTATTTTTTCTTAATCTAAGTGCCTTCTAGATGCTTCTCCAGTCACCTATCTGGATGGCTCTCGAGTCACCTACCTGACCTCTCGAGAGTCCACAACTTGGCAGCTCCGTCGTAGCTGACTTCCTAAAATTTTCCTCACTTAATCTCATTCTTTAGAGTGTGTAGCCATTCCCTCAAGCTTTCCCTATCATCGAGTCTATTTTTAATGACCATCCAAAGCCTTGGAACCATAAATTCTATAGGGACCATGGCCTCTAGCACGTACATAAGAAGAAGAAGGAGAATAAAGATTTTGAAGGCTGTGGTCTTCCACACATGATTCCAATCATCATGGATAGGAATGATCTTAGGTTTCTCTTTCGCTCATCAAATTTATGCATTAGGACTTCTCTTACCCTTGCATCCCCTTCGTTGTATTCACCATACTCGAACGAAGATGTTTCTGGCACCTCCTCAATACTTAGTAAATTACATGCTAGTCGAAAGAGTTTGTAATCCTCTATTTGCTAGTGGAAGAGACCGTTCAATGAATCTACATCATCCTTTGTGTATTCTCCCAATCTTAGCATGCCTTCACTATTTGGTTCCATTCCATCCCTTCCTTCATCCCTTCGATCATTTTCTCCTTCAGAATCAGATTCAGAGGAGGCAGCTATCTCCTCACTCACCAACTAGGTACAAAGATCAATTGTGAACTTTTTTCCTACACTCTCCATCGAGAGGGTATTCCTTTTCCAATTATGGTTTTCTTTGGCTGTTACTAACCATCCTCTACCTAGTATGGCATCATAGCCTTTCTGCTTTAGTGGAATGATGAAAAAGTCAAGTACAAATAGTTGTGTACCGACAGTGACCAGTTGTGCCATCAATGTCTCGAGTGGTTTGATACCTTGCTGATTTGCACCTAGTAAGTTGAAGGTTGGTGGCCACAAGGTGGGCTTTCCTAGTTTTTTCCACGTTGCCTCTGGAAGGACATTCACTCCTGACCCTCCATCCACTATAGTGTCTATTAGGATGGTGCCAAGGATGCCCCTCTCGATGACTGTCAGGTACCTTCTACTATTTATAGTAAGTATCATCAGGTCTATTGCAGACCCTCCACGGATGTCCATATGTGTGGCATTTGGTTGTATGGCCAAGTTCCCCATAGTGTCATTCCCAAGTGCGGCATGGTGAAAAGGAGGTCCTGGAGTTTCACCGGTACCTCTACCTATAACATTTGTCTCAAAATATTTGTTATGCCTCCCTTTGGCCTGAGGTGGTAGCCATCTCCCATCTTTCTTTTGGTGCCTTCATCGCCTTCTCTATTTCTTCCTTACCCTCCTAAGACCCTTATTTTTCTTGTGATTGGGTGATGGCTAGTACCCCCTCATCACTTCTCATTCCCTCGATATTGAGAAAGTTGACCCCAGATTTTGAGTAGTTGGCATCCTTGTGGTTGCCAAGACCACACCAGTGGCAAAGCTTCTGCGGGGTGTCACCTTTGTCATAGTCCCTTGCAAAGTGGCCCCACTGATTGCAAGCTCGGTACTAGATCATCGGCCAACCCTTGGAGTCATATTGTATTTGACTCCTATTGGTGTTGTTATTGCCCCTTTTACCATTGTGTGGATTGCCTCCGTACCCGTCAGAGGATGCGTTATTATTAGTCTCTACCCCCGATGTAGATGGTTTCTCTTGGGTAAGTAGCACTTGTTGATTCCTCACCTTCATGTTGTATGGGAATTCCTTGGTGGAATGGCCAATGATCTAACAAATGTCAAAAAATGCCAGTTTGGGACATGACCCCTTTGTATGGTCACTCGCCTTACAGTCCATACACCAAATGTCAACTTCCCCCTTGCTAGTACCCCCCTTTCATGGTCTTGAATTCCTTCATCATTCTCTCCATGTCCTTTTGGAGTGCCCTGACTTTTCCCTTCGACTCACCATCACTGCCACTATCATCATCTAAAGTGTCATCTTTGTTGGAAGAGGACTTGCTTCTTTTCTTCTTGGAGGTCTTCTGTTCGCTCTCCAAGTCCATCACCCGATTATAGGTGTCTACGTATGAGGTGGGGGGCACTATCTTCATTTTCCTACGTAGGTTAGATTTTAGGCCCTCCATGAACCATCTTTTCTTCAGGCCATCCGATGGCTGGCTATCCATTTTTTTGACTAACTCCTTCAGTTGGTGACTGTAAGCCCACACTGTCTCTTTCTTACCTTGTTTGGTACCGTATATCTTGAAAACAATTTTATTGTCATCCCTCAGGAGCCGAAACTCCTTCTGGAATTTTGTCTCGAGTTTGTCCCAAGTGGTCACCTTTGTTTTGTCCACATCGGAGTACCAATTGATGGCTACCCCTTTTAGTGTGGACAAAAACTATTTTACCCATTTTGCATGGTCGATGATTCCATTCGCCAACTAGATTATCTTGCACATATGACAATGCCGTACTGGATCTTCCTTCCCATCACCATGGAATTTTGGAAGCTTTTCTTTATTAGTTGCCATGTTTACTTTTCTAGGCATCGACTGTGTTTGTAGCACTAGTTTTGTTACAGGCTGGTTGTGTTACAGGCTGGTATGGTATTGCTGTCCTCCACAATTTTTTAGTACCATACCACTTGATTTCCCCGAACTACTAAAACTGTCCAAGCCTGGTGGGCTACTATGATCCTTATGCACCTCTGTCACTTTGACACTCTTGATGGTGGTGATATCCTGAGCCTCCCTCCGTGTGGCTTCCTCTTCTTCCTTCCTTCGAGCTTCTCTTGCTTCCATCTATGGGGTTAAGATTAAGGACCTAAACAAGCTCCTTTTTTCCTCTAGGTGGTCCTCATCACTTCTTCTAGTCTCCCAGTCAGATTCCTCTAGACCCTCACCTTCACTTACTCCCTTCGGTAGTCCTTTGGCGCATCTTCAAAATCTCTCCCTTCACTCGGCTTGCTGTTGTGTGAGTATGACAATTCTAGCGGCTTGTTCTTCTTCAAGTTCCTTCTTTAAATTTCTATTTTTATTCAATTGATTAGGCATTCTATTCAATGATTCCATCCTCATTCATCCTCACATTGATATTCTCCTCCAATGGTATTCTCATTCATCCACTCATTTCATCACTTGCCAGATTTATTTGGTAGCGACACCAGATGTTTTCCCACTGGGGTAAACTTAGTATTGCATAAACATAGTACAAGAAATATAATAAACACAAAATATATTAGAGAATAATAAATAATTTCATTAATCATTTCAGACTTGCAAGTATATTCACATAATAATCCATAATATCTCCCGTGTTGATCCTCTGAGAGGGTATATAAAGTACCCGAAGGGCCATCACTGAAACATCATGACACGACTGTCTAACCTCTCAGTCACTAATGACCGATGCTAACATAATACTTTATTAACATAATAACCCATACATACAATTATCCTGACAACATGCAATACCTGCATCCATCTCCCTCTGGCACCTAGCCCTAGGCCTACCCACTACATCTCTAGCCACCTGATGTAAAACCTAGTCAACCCATTGATCTCTCACCTAATCACCACCCTTAGGAGGAATTAGAGCAGCAACTATCATTAGCATTTGTACTCTACCTACTCTTGCTCCACAACAACCCCATCGTCTATGCTGACCCCTAATCCTACCATGACCACCACCTCCATCATCATCTCCATCATCATCATCACCACCATTTCCACCAGCACCATCACCAGCACCATCATCATCCCCATCTAATAACTCCTCAATGGTGGGAATCCTCTCGGTAGGATCTGTGTACCTGGGAAAAGGATATCGATGTAACCAAGCACCATACTCATTAGTGATACTGACATCCATAATATGTGACCTAGGAGAGCAAGGATGATATCCAATCTCTTGTATAGTTGTACCGTAGTCTACACATGGGCCCCATAATGACCTCTCAGCCTGTACATGAGCATACATAGCTACACCCTATGGCATATCCTAGACACGCTCGTACTGATGGAAAACATGACAAAAGTAGAATCTCTCTATAACAAATATAGAGTGATCGATCATCCAACGAGGGAAGAACATGTAAGGAAGCTCACCATCATCCTCTAGCCAAGCCTCACATCCAAGATAAGGCCTCCACACAACAGTATCCAAGTCATCAATCCGACGTCGCTAGTAATCCAGCTTACCCATGTGGGTCTAGATAATGATACCACTATACATCCATGTAAAAGGCCAACCTGGCTGATGATCTTGTGCTGTCATAGGACGTGTCACTGGGATATGCTCCCAAGTCCAAATCTATAATAAGATAGCTCCAACAGTCAAAGTGGTAGAATGTCTATACACAACAGTGTGTAACTCATGATATAACTGTGCCAACACACAGGAACCCTAGTTGAACCAACGAGGATCTACCATCAGATCCTCTGGAATGGGACCCCACCCAATGGAAAACCCATGTCCACACCTATCAGGAAGTAGGAAACCATCGATCAAAGTACCGAGAATAGTTGGTAACATAGGGAATGAAATGAACTGAGCCCACTGGATATGATGATCACCAATGGAAGGATCACCAAAGACTCATTGACATGATGAGCAATCATAGAGAGTATCATAGTAAACAAGCTCTCCTCAAGTAGGTAGCCACAAAATGTGATATACATCCTTGGGTGTAATCATCATTTCCCCCATGGAAAGATTGAAGGTGTTATGGTCTGAGTGCCAACACTTAGCCATAGTAGTAATAAGACCTTGATTCACTTAGAATCAAGGAAGATAAAGAAGGAAGGACAAGCCGCACCGAGCAATATGATGATGGTCAGCAACACTCAAATCAGGTATCATATCCCATGACAAAGGATAGGAACCACGGATACATAAATACCCAAGATCCTCCTACAAAAAGCAAGTTCAAACACATTAGAATTAAAACCAAAAATTATAGGACTATCCTAAGTCAATCAAAAATTTATAAATCTATCAAACCACAATCAAATTTCATGTTTCTACTCAGATAGAATGGAAATTTTATCGTCACCCATCATCTGAATCTAGATTGATGAATGATATTCCAACTATGACTGATTCCTAACTGACATATCACAACTTGTTATGAAATATCAAGATTGGAAACTTAACCCATCGATTGATCAATGACGTCGAAGAAAAAAATTGCAATTTGGACTTGAACAAAATTCAAAATTTTTTGCAAAGTGAAAGCACTGTTTGATGGTGCAAAAGTGAATAAAATCAAAAGTGCTGCTTAAAGGTGTGAAAGCGCTTATTAATTTTTTAAAAGTGGTAAACTAATCAAAAGCGCCTAAAGACATAGTAGAAGCGCTCCTAAAAGTTGTAAAAGCGCAAAAATGCTCAAAAGCGCACATTAACAAAGTAAAAGTTGAGAAGGGCATAAATTTGGCAAGAAAAAGTGCTCAACCGATTTGTGGAAGGTCACATTAAAAGTGCAGAAGTGCACTTTCAAAGGCAAAAGCAACATTAAATCAGGCAAAAGTGCCCATTCAAGAAAAAAAAGGGCTATTTACCAGGAAAAATTTGGAAAAAGTTGAAATAAATGCATGAACAGAAAAAATAAAGAGGTACACGGACTCATCAGAGGTCCTGAGCCAGGCAGATGTTGATATCGATGACATTTCTCGAATTGATGCTCGCAAAGAGGGACAGACATCGTAGAAAGTCAAAACCTTAGAGAGGGTAAAAGTCAAAAGTGAAAGGGAAAAATGAATAGTAAAAAAGGGATTTTGACCCCTTTATATAGCTTTCTGACCTAAAGAGAGGTAACTTTGACCTAAGAGAGGACTTTTTCATCAAAATTGACCTAATAAAGTGATTTTATCATCAAATTAGCCAAAATAGGGGCATTTGAAATCAAATGGACCAAACATCGATACCGAAAATCAAAATAAAATTTACTAAAAATTTGAAATAAATCAACATCAAATTGACCTAAATCATCGATATTATCAAACAATGATCAAATTTTATTTCATTTCTGATGGGGCATACCACTGGAAATATCAAACATCAGCAATATCATCAAGAATTGAGAGACCGATCATCAAATCAAAGAGAAAGCTTTTATCATAAAATTTTTTGTAATCAATCGAATGGGGCATCACATCAAGATCAATCATCAAATTAGGTATCACATCAGAATATTTCATCAAATTCTAGCATCATATCGAGGATCCATCATCAGAAGGACCATCAAATAATGATCATCAAAACTACATCAAGGGTATCAAATCACTCAAAATCTGCATTAATCTCATATCAAATATCAGGATCAACCATCGAAAGACATCAAACAAACATCAAAGATCGACCATCAATGAATCAAGACATTGTTAGGAATAGTCTCAAGAGATAATTGAGAGGGGAGGGGGAGTGAATCAATTATCTACATGATTCAACTCTTTATCCAATTAAGTATACTTAAACATAAAGCATAAACACAATGAAAGAAGACAAGAACACAACACCAATATTTTGGTTATGGGGAAACGCAAATAGGTAAAAATCATGGTGGGACTTCATACCCACTAATATTCTGTACTAGTGTATGATGATCCTTATTAAAAGATCCTTTACCCTATTAGGAGTAGCTTTATAATATATTAAGTACAATAGACCTGGTCAAGGGTTGAACCCTGTTAGGAGTCTTTTAAAATTGTCCATGCTAGGGGAGAGGACGCACTGTCCGAGAGCTCACTGCTCAAATGGGCGAAGGCTACAACCTTATGAATAATAGATACACACTATATCTGGATCTTGGTGAATTACGCTTAGACTTGTTGTCTATATCAGTTCCAATAAATAGCACAAGTACTTTACTTGGTCACATAGACCTTCTACTAATGGTTGAACACTTCGCACACTCTACTCTGCTCTGCCTAATCAACTATGAACCACACTCCAGCAATCACAAATGTCTGCCTATAAATATATTTCCTGTAAATGATATAATCAAGTTGGCTTGTTAGAACCACCTTGAAATCATATTAGAGAAATAAAAAAAAACTCTAATAAATATTTTGTCAGCTCTACTATGCACGCAACACATTTTGGGACCTGTGCAATAAGATAATTATAGACGCATGCTACACACTGTCGACTCTACCAAAAAAATTGGAACTTTTTATGTAGGTTTAATTAACTTATGCACTCTTAAAAAAACATCAATAAAAATTCTCCAAGCTTAACTCCAAGGGTGCATACCCTCAAGATAGGCGCAACTCAAGAACCAATAAAATCTCTGTCGGCTCTTTTGAATAAACACAGGAAACTGCTACAGGCAAATAGTGACTACATAACTTCAATTGCGCTCATCATCAGACCATGCGTCCATGAAATTAACATTAATAACATGTCTTCAACATATATCCAAGTGCGCAAGGATCCTTGATAACTGTATGGACAACCATACACAGAACACTGTCTGTTACTCTGTCAGGTTTACTGCTGACACCAACTGTTATATAACTGTCTGTACTAATAGTTAACCTTTGTGCCCATGATATCATGCTGAAATCATGTCCATGCTACATATATTGAAAGATTACTACATAAGACTTCCATGCATGCTACTTTCCATATGTTGTAATCAATGACAAACATACAGTTAGTACTGGCCTACTGGAAAATCTCCAACAATCTCCCCCTTTGGCATTGATGGAAACATGTGGAATGAAAAACCACCACCAACCCAAGTGAACATTTCTTTAATAACATTCTCCATTTCCTCTTTAAACTCCCCCAAAGATGAATCCTCCATCTACTACAATATTTTTTAATATTCTCCATTTCCTCAACTGTACTGTTGTCATAACTGAATGCTGCTCCCCCTTAGTATATTACTCCTCATTTTACTTCTATTTTTCATGACTCTATATATACTCCCCCTTTGACATCAATGGCAAAGGGTGCCATTCATTTTAAGCACTGGTACTACTCTTGAGGTAGAGAAGTCAACCTTCCACCAGTCCTAGAGGATTGATGCCTTTCCTTCTTTTTCTAAGTAGAATTAGGGAAGGGAATGACTCCCAACTTCTCCCTGAGATACTCAAAAGTATCCTTAGGTAAGGGATTTGTGAATATATCTACCAACTGATATTTAGTACTCACATAGTCAAACTTGACTTCTTTCTCTGCCACATTCTCTCTTAGGAAGTGATACTTGACGTCAATGTGCTTTGTCTTTGCATGCATCATAGGGCTCTTTGACATATTGATAGTGCTAGTGTTATCATAGTGAATAACAATAGGATAATCAATCTGAATTCCAAAATCCTTTATCATCTTCTTGATCCAAACAATTCAAGGCTGCTGCAACATACTCCTCTTCTGTTGTTGACTGAGCAATACAATTTTGTTTCTTGCTTGTCCAAGTGACAAGTGTATCACCAAGAAACATTGCTCCACCTAAAGTACTCTTTCTGTCATCAACACATCTTGCCAAATCTGCATCAGTGTACACATGAAGCTCAACATTTTCTAAATTAGGATACAAGAGACCATAATCTATAGTGCTCTACAAGTATCTAAATATTCCCTTTATTGCCATGAGGTGACTTTGTTTCCAGTTCTGCTGCATATCTTCCAACTATGCCAACTGCATTGGAAATATCAAGTTTAGTCTGAGTAAGATATATGATTTTACCAATCATAGACTTATACAATGTTATATCTACTGTTGGTGAGTCATCTTCTTTTGTAAGCTTGCATCCAGTGATCATAGGGGTTCCTACTAGCTTGCAATCATCCATCTTGAATTTACTTAGTATCTCTTTCACATACTTTGATTGATTAATGAAAATCCCTTTTTCTATCTACTACACATTTAGTCCCAAAAAGTAATTGATAGGACCAATCATACTCATCTCAAAGTCATTCTACATTTCTCTAGCAAATTCGGCACTGAGTTTGTCATTACCTCCAAAGAATATTTCATAAACAAAAATATCTACAAGTACTAAACCTTCAGATGTCTCTCTAATGAATAGATTACAATTTGCTGCTCCTTTCTTGAATCCAATCTTTGTTAAGTATCCATCTAGTCTCTCATACCATGCTCTAGGGGCTTGCGTAGGTCCATAGAGGGCCTTCTTCAATCTGCATACCATATCAGGTTTGTCTAATAAGGTGAATCCTTCTGGCTGCTCAATGTATACGTCTTCTTTCAAATCTCCATTCATGAATGCTGACTTGACATCCATCTGATAAAATTTGAAGTTTTTAACTATAGCATAGGCTAGAAAAAACTTAATAGCTTCTAATCTACTCACAGGTATGAATGTGTCTAAATAATCAATGCCTTCTCTTTGCGCATATCCCTTACATACTAATCTTGCTTTATTTCTTACTACTATACCATCTTCATTCATCTTGTTTCTGAATATCCACTTTGTTCCAATCACATTCTTATCACTAGGTCTTGGGACCAGTTCCCAAGTGTCATTCTTAATGATCTAATCAAGTTCTTCTTTCATAGCATCATGTCAATCTAAATCATTACAAGCATCTTCAACACTTAAAGGTTCAATCTGAGATAGTAAACATAAGCTTCACTGCTAGCTGAGTTCTTTACTTATGATCTTGTTAAGACTTTTCCGCTCTGATCTCCAATGATGTCTTCCTTGGAATGATTTATTGATGTAAACTTTCAAACTTTAGGTGATGCTGACTCATTAGCCTTAGGAGTATTTTCTTTTCTTGTCTCAGGGTCATTGAATAACACATCAATACTATCAAACATTTCCTCAATAATTGTTTCACTAGTGGAGGGTCTAGGTTCTTTTTCAATCATGGGTGAGTAATCATGATATGTTTCTTGAATCATAAAATTTTCATCAATCTTTACATGAGCACTTTCAATGATCTTTTTCAATCTCAAATTGAAACATCTATAAGCTTTACTTTTAGTAGAGTAACCAAGACAATTACCTTCATCACTTCTTGCATCAAACTTTCCTACTGCTTCATCCCTATTGATGTAGCACTTTCTTCCCAAGATTCTATAGTATTTTACTATAGGAGTATTACCAAACCATAGCTCATAAGGTGTTTTGTCAGCGTTAGGCCTTAATTGAATTCTATTGATGGTATAGACTGTTGTATTGACTGCATCTCTGCAATAGGTGTGTGCAACTTTTCCTTCTATCATAATGGTGCATGTTGTATCAAGAATGATCCTATTCCTTCTTTATACAATTCCATTCTGCTGAGGGGTTCTAGGTGCACTTAACTGTCTCTTTATGCCATGTTTTTTGTAGTACTCATCGAATCTGTCAGAGGTGAATTCTCCTCCTCTATCCGATCTCAAACATTTTACTTTTAGTCTAGATTCATTCTCAACCTTAGCTTTGAATATTTTGAACTTCTCAAAAGCTTCTGACTTATATTTCAAGAATGCAACCAACATCATCCTAGTATAATCATCAACAAAAAAAATGAAATACCTTTCACCATATTATGATCTTGTTTGAGTTGGATGACATAGGTCTGTATGAATCAGATCCAACTTGTTCTCTATTGAATTATGCTTGCTCCTAAATGAATTTCTCAATGCTTCCCCATCACACATTCCTTGCATATAGTATCAATTGGCTTTGCTATGCTAGGTAGATCTCTTACTGCCTTAACATTTCTTATCTTTACTATGTTGTCAAAATTGATATGACATAGTCTTTCGTGCCATAACCAATTGTCATCAACTTTAGCAACAAAACAACTTGCTTCTGAATTGAGTTGAAAAACATTACCTCTTGTCTTTCAGCCTGATGCAATCATAACACCATCTTTGTTGTTAATGATGTATTTGTCATCTTTGAACTCCAACTGATAGCCTTTTCCAAGTAACTTTCCAACACTGAGAAGGTTATGTTTCAAACCATCAACATAAAGAACATCATCAGTACTGGTCTTTCCATCCAAAGTGATGGCTCCTCTACCAACTATAGGTTTAGGAGTGTTGTCTCGAAATCTGACCATACTACCATTGTATTTGTCCAAATGAATAAACCTGCCTTTATCACCTGTCATGTGATGTGAGCAACCACTAGCTATAATCCAGTCTATCCTTATGTCAGCTTGTGAAATCAATGCTAGCTCTTGATTCTCTTTCTTGTCTACATGAATTGTCTTGTTATTCATTTTGTCTACAATAGCAATGAATCCAATTTCTTCTTCACCAGATTCTTCTTCTGAAACTCCATCTCCAACATAGTAGCATTCCTTAGAATACTTAGGGTTTTAATCCTTTTTGAATTTTCTAGCTCTAGTGGGACACTTTGATACAAAGTGACCGATCTTATTACATGAAAATCACTTGAATGGTAATTGACCATCATATTTTCCTTTTCCTTTCTTTTCTCTTTTGGCAATCATAGAAATAAAATCATCAAATATTTTCTCTTCATAATCATCATCAAAATTACCAGAAGTGTTTGCAAATTTCTTACCATGAACTATTGCTTTGAAAGTTGTCTCACTCTTTGGTTCTGTCTTCAATCTTGAAATCTCAAAAGCTGATATTTTGCTGATCAAGGTTTCTCTCTTGAAATTTGATTTAAGTTGCATGGTCTCATCAAGGATGTTGATCTTGCTTTCATATTCTAGAGTAAGAGTAGTCATTAACTTGTCCATAATGTCTTCCTTTGAAATCTCTCCACCATTGCTCCTGATTCCTACAACTGCTTCATTAATCCTTTGATTGTGAGCTCTGATATTTTCTTTAGGCAACATCTCTAATGCATTGTATCTTTTCTTCCATGTCTTTCTATGTGCATCCTTTTCTTGTTTGTCTCCTTCAAATATGTCTTCAAGGTGCTTCCATATTTTATGAGTTGTACCTATCTTTTTTACTTCTAAAAATTCACCATCAGATAGGGCGCTGATAAGGGCTTCTTTAGCAAAAGAATTTTGATGAAACAATTCCTTTTGTGCCTCAGTAGCATCATCTTTTGCAAGGTTTTCTAAGGTAGGAATCTTGGATGCTTTGATAGTTACATTAAAAACTTCAAAAGCAATGCACTGCAAATGAGTCACCATCTGCTTCTTCCAATAAATATAATTCTCTCCATCAAACTTAGGAATTTCTTTCCTAAAGTACACCATCTAATCAACTTCAAGCTATTAAAATTTCTCTCCGAGGAACTTGGCTCTGATACCAATTGTTAGGAATAGTCCCAAGAGATAACTGAGAGGGGGGGGGGGGGGGTGAATCAGTTATCTACAAGATTCAACTCTTTATGCAATTAAGTATACTTAAACATAAATCATAAACACAATGAAAGAAAACATGAACACAACACCAATATTTTGGTTATGGGGAAACCCAAATAGGTAAAAACCCCAGTGGGACTTGATACCCACTAATATTTTGTACTAGTGTATGATGATCCTTGTTAGAAGATCCTTTACCCTGTTAGGACTAGGTTTGCAATATATTAAGTACAATAGACCTGGTCAAGGGTCAGACCCTATTAGGATTCTCTTACAATTTTCCCTATTAGGGGAGAGGACGCACTGTCCAAGAGCTCACTTCTCAAATGGCCAAAGGTTACATCCTTCTGAATAACAGATACACACTATATCTAGATCTTGGTGAATTGCGCTTAGACCTCCTATCTAGATCAGTTCCAATGAATAGCACAAGTACTTTACTTGGTCACATAGACCTTAAACTAATGGCTCAACACTTCACCCACTCTTCTCTACTCTGCTTAATCAACTATGAACCACACTCCAACAATCACAAATGACCGCCTATAAATATCTTTCCTCTAAATGATATAATCAAGTCATCCTATTAGAACCAGCTTGAAATCATATTAGAGAAATCATAAAAAACTCTAACAAACATTTTTTTGGCTCTACTATGCATGCAAAACATTTTGGGACCTCTCCAATAAGATAATTATAGATGCACGCTACACACTATCAACTCTACCAAAACAATTGGAGCTTTCTCTGTAGGCTGAATTAACTTATGCACTCTTAATGAAACATAAATAACACTTCTCCAAGCTTAAATCCAAGGGCACATACCCTCAAGATAGGTGCAACTCAAGAACCAATAAAATCTCTGTCGGCACTTTTGAATAAACACAAGAAAATTCTACAGGTGAATAGCGACTACATAACTTCACTTGCATTTATCATCAGACCATGCATCCATGAAATTAACATCACTAACATGTCTTCAACATATATCCAAGTGTGCAATGATCCATGATAACTGTATGGACAACCATACATAGAACACTATCTGTTACTCTGTCAGGAACATTGCTGACACCAGCTGCTATATAACTGTCTATACTAACAGTTAACCTCTGCACCCATGATATCATGTTGATATCATGTCCATGCTAAATATACTAAAATCTTATTGCATAATACTTCCATGCATGCTACTTTCCATATGTTTTCATCAATGAAAAACATACAATCAGTACTGGCCTATTGGCAAATCTCCAACAATATCCCCTTTTGGCATTGATGGAAACATGTGTAATGAAAAACCACCACCAACCCAAATAAACATTTCTTTTATAACATTCTCCATTTCCTCTTTACAACTCCCCCAAAGATGAATCCTCCATCTGCTATAATATTTTCTAATATTCTCCATTTCCTCAACTATACTACTGCCATAACTAAATGTTGCTCCCCCTTAGTATATTACTCCTCTTTTTACTTCTATTTTTCATGACTCTATATATACTCCCCCTTTGACATCAATGGTAAAGGGCACCATTCATTTTAAGCACTAGTACTAATCCTGAGGTAGAGTAGTCAACCTTCCACTAGTCCCTAAGGACTGATGCCTTTACTTCTTTTTCAAAGAATAATTAGGTACGGGAATGACTCCCAACTTCTCCTTGAGATACTCAAAAGTATCCTTAGGTAAGGGCTTTGTGAATATATCTTCCAACTGATCTTTAGTACTCACATAGTCCAACTTAACTTATTTCTCTACCACTTTCTCTCTTAGGAAGTGATACTTGATCTCAATGTACTTTGTATTTGTATGCATCATAGGGTTCTTTGACATATTGATAGTGCTAGTGTTATCACAGTGAATAACAATAGGATAATCAATCTGAATTCCAAAATCCTTTATCATCTACTTGATCCAAACAATTGTAGAACAATTCAAGGTTGCTGCAACATACTCCGCTTCTTCTGTTGACTGAGAAATACAATTTTTTTTCTTTCTTGTCCAAGTGACAAGTCTATCTTCAAGAAAAACTGCTCCACCTGAAGTACTCTTTCTGTCATCAACACATCTTGCCCAATCTGCATTAGTGTACACATGAAGCTCAACATTTTCTGAATTAGGATACCATAGAACATAATCTATAGTACCCTGCAAGTATCTGAATATTATCATTATTGTGATGAGGTCACTTTGTTTAGGTTCTACTGCAAATCTTCCAACTATGCCAACTGCATTGGAAATATCAGGTCTAGTCTAAGTAAGATATATGAGTTTACCTATCATAGACTTATACAATGTTATATCTACTGCCGGTGATTCATCTTCTTTTGTAAGCTTGCATCCAGTGATCATAGGGGTTCCTACTGGCTTGAAATCATCCATCTTGAATTTCTTCATTATCTTTTTCACATACTTTGATTGATTAATGAAAATCCCTTTTTCTATCTGCTACACATTTAGTCCCAAAAAGTACTTGATAGGACCAATCATACTCATCTCAAACTCATTCTACATTTCTTGGGCAAATTCAGCACTGCATTTGTCATTACCTCCAAAGATAATGTCATCAAGAAAAATAGCTACAATTAGTAAACCTTTAGAAGTCTATCTAATGAATAGATTACAATCTACTTCTCCTTTCTTGAATCCAATGTTTGTTAAGTATCCATCTAGTCTCTCATACCATGCTCTAGGGGCTTGCTTAAGTACATAGAGGGCCTTATTCAATCAGCATACCATATCAGGTCTGTCTGATAAGGTGAATCCTTTTGGCTTCTCAATGTATACTTCTTCTTTCAAATCTCCATTCATGAATGCTGACTTGACATCCATTTGATAAACTTTGAAGTTTTTAACTGTAGCATATGCTAGAAACAACTTAATAGCTTCTAATTTTCTCACAGGTGCAAATGTGTCTGAATAATCAATGCCTTCTCTTTGCGCATATCCCTTACATACTAATCTCACTTTATTTCTTACTACTGTACCATCTTCATTCATCTTGTTTCTAAATATCCACTTTGTTCCAATCACATTCTTATCACTAGGTCTTGGGACTAGTTCCCAAGTGTCATTCTTAATGATCTAATCAAGTTCTTCTTTCATAGCATCATGCCAATCTGAATCATTACAAGCATCTTCAACACTTAAAGGTTCAATCTACGATAGTAAACATACCACTTCACTGCTAGTTGAGTTCTTTTCTTGTGATTTTGTGAAGACTTTGCCACTCTCATCTCCAATGTTGTCTTCCTTGGAATGATTTCTTGATGTAAACTTTGGAACTTTAGGTGATGCTGACTCATCAACCTTAGGAGTATTTTCTTTTCTTGTCTTAGGGTCATTGAATAACACATCAATACTATCAAACATTTCCTCAATAATTGTTTCACTAGTGGAGGGTCTAGGTTCTTCTTCAATCATGGGTGAGTAATAAAGATATCTTTCTTGAATCATAAAATTTTCATCAATCTTTACATGAGTACTTTCAATGATCTTTTTCAATATCAAATTGAAACACCTATAAGCTTTACTTTTAGGAGAGTAACCAAGAAAAATACCTTGATCACTTCTTGCATCAAACTTGCCTACTGCTTCATCCCTCTTAATGTAGTACTTGCTTCGAAAGATTCTGCAATATTTTACTATAGGATTATTACCAAACCATAGCTCATAAGGTGTTTTGTCAACACTAAGCCTTAATTGAATTATATTGATGGTATTGACTATTGTATTGACTGCATCTCTCCAATAGGTGTGTGAAACTTTTCCTTCTATCATAATGGTGCGTACTATATCAAGAATGATCGTATTCCTTATTTCTACAATTCCATTCTGTTGAGGGGTTCTAGGTGCACTTAACTATCTCTTTATGCCATGTTCTTCGCAGTACTCATAGAATCTATCAGAGGTGAATTCTCCTTCTCTATTCGATCTCAAACATTTTATTTTTAGTCCAGATTCATTCTCAACCTTAGCTTTGAATATTTTGAACTTCTCAAAATCTTCTGACTTATCTTTCAAGAATGCAACCAACATCATCCTAGTATAATCATCAACAAAAAAAATGAAATACCTTTCACCATAGTATGAGCTTGTTTGAGTTGGACCACATAGGTCTGTATGAATCAGATCCAACTTGTTCTCTACTAAATTCTGCTTGCTCCTGAATGAATTTCTCCCATGCTTCCCATCACACATTCCCTACATATAGTATCAACTGGCTTTGCTATGCTAGGTAGATCTCTTACTGCCTTAACATTTCTTATCTTTACTATGTTATCAAAATTGATATGACATAGTCTTTTATGCCATAACCAACTGTCGTCAACTTTAGCAACAAAATAACTTGCTTCTGAATTGAGTTGAAAAACATTACCTCTTGTCTTTGAGCTTGATGACATCTTAACACCATCTTTGTTGTTAATGATGAATTTGTCATCTTTGAACTCTAATTGATAGCCTTTTCCAAGTAACTATCCAACACTAAGAAGGTTAGGTTTCAAACCATCAACATAAAGAACATCATCAGTACTATTCTTTCCATCCAAAGTGATGGATCCTCTACCAACTATAGGTTTAGGAGTGTTGTCTCCAAATTTGACCATACCACCATTGTATTTCTCCAAATGAAAAAACCATCCTTTATCATGTATCATGTGATTTGAGCAACCACTATCTATAATCCAATATGTCCTTATGTCAGCTTGTGAAATCAATGCTAGCTCTTGATTCTCTTTCTTTTCTACATGAATTGTCTTGTTATTCATTTTGTCTACAATAGAAATGAATCCAATTTCTTCTTCACCAAATTCTTCATCTAAAACTCCACCTCCAAAATAGTAGCATTTCTTATCTAATACTTAGGCTTGTAATCCTTTTTGAATTTTCTATCTCTAGTGGGACACTTTGATGCAAAGTGAATGATCTTATTACATGAAAAGAACTTAAATGGTAATTGACCTTCATATTTTCCTTTTCCTTTCTTTTTTGTTTTGTCAATCATAGCAATAAAATCATCTAATGTTTTCTCTTCATCATCATCAAAATTACTAGAAGTGTTTGCAGATTTCTTACCATGAATTGTTGCTTTGAAAGTTGTCTCACTCTTTGGTTCTGTCTTCAATCTTGAAATCTCAAAAGCTGATATTTTGCTAATCAAGGTTTCTCTCTTGAAATTTTATGTAAGCTGCATGGTCTCATCAAGGATGTTGATCTTGCTTTCATAGTCTAGAGTAAGAGTAGTCATTAACTTGTCCATAATGTCTTCCTCTAAAATCTCTCCACCATTGTTCTTGATTCCAACAACTGTTTCATTAATCCTCTAATTGTAAGCTTTGATATTTTCTTTAGGAAGCATCTCTAATGCATTGTATCTTTTCTTCCATGTCTTTATGCGCACATCCTTTTCTTGTTTGTCTCCTTCAGATATGTCTTCAAGGTGATTCCATATTTTATGGGCTGTACCTATCCTTTTAACTTTTGAAAATTCACCATCAAATAGGGTGATGATAAGTGATTCTTTAGCAATAGCATTCTGATGAAATAATTCTTTTTGTGTGTTAGTAGCATCATCTTTTGCAAGGCCTTCTATGGTAGGAATCTTGGCTTCTTTGATAGTTACATTAAAAACTTCAAAAGAAATGCATTGAAAATGAGTCACCATCTAGTTCTTTGCAATCAAGATAATTCTCTCCATCGAACTTAGGACTTTCTTTCCTAAAGTATGCCATCTGATCAACCTCAATCTATTAAACTTTCTCTCTAAGGCACTTGGCTCTGATACCAATTGTTAGGAATAGTCCCAAGAGATAGCTAAGAGGGGGGGGGGGGGGGTGAATCAGTTATCTACAAGATTCAATTCTTTATCCAATTAAGTATACTTAAACACAAAGCATAAACACAATGAAAGAACACATGAAAACAACACCAATATTTTGGTTACATGGAAACCCAAATAGGTAAAAACCCTAGTGGGACTTGATACCCTCTAATATTCTATGCTAGTGTATGATGATCCTTGTTAGAAGATCCTTTACCCTATTAGGAGTAGCTTTACAATATATTAAGTACAGTAGATGTAGTCAAGGGTCAGACCCTGTTAGGAGTCTTTTACAATTTTCCCTGTTAGGGGAGAGGCCGCACTGTCAGAGAGCTCACTTCTCAAATGGATGAAGGCTACAACCTTCTGAATAACAGATACACACTATATCTAGATCTTGGTGAACTGCGCTTAGACCTACTGTCTGGATCAGTTCCAATGAATAGAACAAGTACTTTACTTGGTCACATAGACCTTCTATTGATGGCTCAACACTTTGCATACTCTTCTCTGCTCTGCTTAATCAACTATGAACCACACTCCAACAATCACAAATGACTACTTATAAATATCTTTGCTCTAAATGATATAATCAAGTCGGCTTGTTAGAACCACCTTGAAATCATATTAGAGAAATCATAGCAAAATCCTAATAAACATTATGTCAGCTCTACTATGCACGCAACACATTCTGGGACTTGTCCAATAAGATAATTATAGACGCACGCTATACATTGTCAGCTCTACCAAAACAACTGGAACTTTCTCTGGAGGCTGAATTAACTCATGCAATCTTAACCAAAAATCAATAACACTTCTCCAAGCTTAACTCCAAGGGTGCATACCCTCAAGATAGGTGCAACTCAAGAACCAATAAAATCTCTGTCGACTCTTTTGAATAAACACAGGAAACTACTACAGGCGACTAGCGACTACATAACTTCACTTGTGTTCATCATCAAACCATGCGTCCATGAAATTAACATCACTAACATGTCTTTAACATATATCTAAGTGCACAAGGCTCCATGAGAACTATATGGACAACCATACATAGAACACTATCTGTTACTCTGTTAGGAACACTGTTGACACCAGCTGCTATATAACTGTCTGTACTAATAGTTAACCTCTGCACCCATGATATCATGCTGATATCATGTCCATGCTACATATACTAAAATCTTACTACATAAGACTTCCACGCATGCTACTTTCCATATGTTGTCATCAATGACAAACATATAGTTAGTACTGGCTTGCTGGAAAATCTCCAACAGACATATCGTCGGTAAGATCAAAGTATTCCTTGAATTGACATGCTTTGTATGTCAACTCAAAGAGGGAATTTTTAATCACCTAAAAATGGACAAAGATAATTCTATGATAAATCAAGTCAAATCAAAGCAAATTTAGGACAAAATTGAAGTAATTGAATCACAATGCATAATTAGCCAATCAAAATTAAAATCAAGGCTTAATTTGAGATAAATCAAAATTGAGAGCATTTTAATCAAGTGCAATCAAATCAAAGTGTAATTAAATCAAATAATTTTATAGTTTTGGATGAAATCAAATTCAACCCAATCAAGGGGTACATGGCTAAAATAAATCAATTAAATCAATTAATAAATCTTAATTACTCTCAACAACCCAAAAGGAGAGGAAATTCAATCAACCAATGAGATTTGAGGAAAGACATTCACATGGGTCAAGCCAAATTCAATCTCAATCACTCAAAGTGAAAGAGAATCTTGACCATTAATCTTGTCTACTTGTCCCAAGCTTTGAGGACACAAACTTTGCATTGTCTTCAAAGGGTGGAACCAAAGACTCAACCAAGGCTTAATCATGATCAACTACACTACACCCCCCACCATTGGGAAAATCTATAAAAGGAAGACCAAATTCATCATAATTCATAACCACACATCTTAGAATTGCATCAAACCTCTTGCATTTTATAGCTAGAAAGGCATTTAAGAGCTTAATTAGCATTTACTTTGATCTAATTGTTAACTTTATCTTGTTTATCTTATCAATTCTCATTCTAGGACTGTCATTAATGGTAGCTTGCTGAGAGTTTCTATTAACATCCATATATAAAGAGCCATAGGATGCTCAATTGATCATTAATTTTCTAAATAGTTTCTTAATTGTGGTTTATTTAGTTACTATTTCAATTATTGTCAATACTAATTCTATGAAGATGCTATTTATAGTATACAACACCCACAAATCTTCACTACTATAGTAACAAAGTTGCTAGTTAAGGCTATAAAGATTGTGATCACTTCTAGTGATCTTATTGTTGTTAGGAGTAATAATGAGATCACCTAGATCTACCTGGTTAAAGGATTTTAGCAACACAATCAAGTGTGCACTCAGTTAAGAGATTTATAATAGAACTATTAAGTTCACTCTCTTAAAAGATTTAAGGTCTAAAATAATGGTTAAAGATTAATATTGGTATTGATATGTAAATAGAAACTTAATATTGCTTGATTCAGATCTGTAATGTACTTATCTGTTATCACCTTAATGTGATTGATCTCCTTAATGAATACTACTCGGTAGCCTTATGTTCTTGATAAACTAAATATTCCTTCAACGCTTTGTCAATCAAAACCTTGTCTGATCTTCAAATGTCTTCCACTATGGTGGCTACTACATGTGTGATACATGTCAAAATGACATCCTTACAAAATTTATATCAAATTGATCTTGACCTAATTAGGGTTTAACCTCTATCTTAGAAAACCTAAGATCTATGGTAGAAATGAATAACCTAGATCAACGTTACATAGGAATCATCAACAATTTAATGATTATGTATCCATATTAAATTTTGTCTCAATCTTGGTAAACCATTTTCTTAATTATTGTAAACTATTTTCCTTGTAGTTTGTGCAATTCCAAACTGCTATGTCATTTTTTGTTTCACTTGGTGTATATTGCATTCATCACTTGGTAATTAATTGGTGCTCAGTACATATGAATGCTCAGTGACTACTATTCTTGGTACTCAATAATCATCTAGCCTAGTAAGAGTGCTCGATCAAAAATGTATTTGGTTAGCTTAGTGATCTTCCTTGTGTTCTGCTTGGTGTATATGCTTTGTGTATTGACCAACTGTCCTATCTTGTCTCCTTTACCGAATATATGACTAAATTATACTAATGAAAACCATTAATGCTCTTTAGGAGTAACATTCTCCCCCTTTGGCATTAGTATCAAAAACTTTATGTATATGTAGCAACTTCAAAAGTTGAACTTAACCAAAAAATATGAATTTATGTGAACTACCCCTTTGTACATGCTCTTGGTGTGAAGTAGATACAAGAATATATATATATATATATATATATATATATATATATATATATATATATATATATATATATATATATATATATAGACACACACACACACACACATATATATCTTCCCACTTTTTTGAAAGTAATGCCAAAAAATGTACTCACAGCTTGTAAAAAATGTTCTGATGGGTTTTCTTCAATGTAGCCAAGAGGTTTTCCCATTCCTCAAAATTCTCAAGAGAAATGTGCTTCAATCCAACTTCTGGATGCATATCAAAAATATTTTCTAATACACATATCTCTGGGGTGGCAACTAAGTATTTTTCCTTATTCACATGTCATTGTATCATGTTGAGGTGTGGAAGTAACTTTGCATATAGATTAGTGACTTGATCTCTGATCTTACCTTCTTCTTTTCTCAATTTTAATCTTAAACATTGGATTTCATGAACTTTCACATAATGCACATAAAATTCATTTGGCTTGGTTAAAAGATTATTTGCACTAGAACCTTGATATCTTCATGTAGCTTTTTTATCTTTACACTAAGTTCGGTAGTGAAGTGGTCTAATGTGCATAACTTGTGCAAAATTGTAATAAATTTGTTGAATAATAGTGTTAAGCTTGGTTATTACCTCAAATAGCTTTACTTTATTTACTGGCACTTCCTAGTTTATTTGTTCTGCTAATTTCATCTATATTTTGGCCTCTTCTCTTTCCTCAATTCTTTTCTCTGCATCTATATCTGGAGCATTGATGTGGCCGGTTAGAGTAGAAAGTTGATCAATGATGGGAGTTGCCTCATCAACATTGATATTAGGGAATACTTGCATCACAATTTCTCTAATATCCTCTAAGACCTGTTTATGTTTACTTTCTTGTCTTAGTTTTTCATGTGTAGCCTTCCTTGTGCACAATTCTCCATACCTTCTTAATGCTTCGGGGTCTAAAGTCCTCGGGTCACATCTAGGGATTTGTATGATTTCATATAATGTGACTAGACCCTTACCATGCTTTCTCTTTTCTTCTTCTCTAGTGTGAGAGATTTCCCATATGGTACTAGAGCTTTGGCCTTTGAATTTGACTTTTCTTGCTCATAAGACACACTCTCTTCCTTATCTTTCCCTTTGACTGGTGTCTTGATTTCATGTCCTTGGGCTTCTTTCTTGGTGTTTGTTGTAGATGTATCTATATTAGTTTCTCATTTGTGTATTTTTTCTCTTATGCACCTTGTCCCTTGGTTGTGTCCTTCTACTGCTCAGGTGTTGTATCCTCGGGTTTCCCTTGTGTAGCAATGTCAATTGCTTGTACTAATATCATAAAATTACCTAGTATGTCTACTGTTGATGCCTCAGTAGGTTGATCTTCTTCAGTATTACCTACATCTATAGCGATGTCTTCATCTACCTTAGCATCATCATCAGGATCTCCATGTGTAATGTCTTCTATAAAGAATTCATATGTCCTAATTGTTACTAATTGTTCGGGAGCATCTTGGGTGTCCTCTTCAGTATATCCAGCTAGATATAAATCCTCAGCATATATGGCATCTTGTATCTCAGTGTTGGATATATGAATTGGATCCTTTGTGGCTATGTCAGCATTATTTGAATGGACTCCTGTTCCTTTTCTTTTAACTTTCTTCTTGAGTATTATAGCCAGTGCAAGTTGATCTACTTCTGCCCTTGATTCCAAAAATTTTACCCATAGAAGCTTTCTATTCTCATCAACTGCTTCAATTTTACCTTCCAAAATGTTAAGTCCTCTACCTTTCATAAAAAATTGATTGGAATACTATTTCATTAGCTCATCAATCTCAGTAATAGTAAGAGTAGGCATTACCAAAATTAAAGAATGTTCCCTCATTTTATTTTTTGTATGCAAGGCATATGTCCACTTTGTCGATACCTTTTCACAAAGTTCCTTGAGGATATATCTGAGAAACTCAATAGGTAATCTCTTAAATTTAATCATCATGTGGATGATAGCCTCTTCAATTTTCTCATGATCCTCGGTAGACATATATACATACCAAATCATCTTAGGGTGAGTTAGACTACCTGTCTCCTTTATGTTTTTAGCTAGCTCATCTACAAACTGACTCTTATTTACAATAACTTTAAACTTATTTTGATCATCTTCTTCTTCAGAGTCTACATCATCTTTTTCTCTCATCAGTCTTCTCCTCTTCTTAGGTTTCTCGGTGGTGACTTGTGCACCTCTTTTCTTCTTTTGATAAGTCTTTGTGGGAGTAGGCCTTGTGATTTTTCTATTCCTTTCTTTAGGGGTGGAGAAGTGGTTGTGGAGGATATTTTCCTCACTAATGTAGGTGTTTCTTCTTGTTTCATATTCCCTATGGCCATTACTGGTATAGATTGAGTTTCCTTATTTGAATCAGTTTCCTCCTCATTTTCACTATTCCCGATCAAAATTTGTTCCGCAGTTGCTTCATTAACTAACTTTTCTTCTTCTTCTTCTTCTTCTTCATCTTCTCTAAATAATTTCAAAAATGTTTCCATCATCTTCTTAGATTTTCTATTTACCTTTACTCTGACTAGATCCATTTTTATCCTTAATTTTTCTTCCTCATAGGTTCCAAACCTAGTATCTTTTGGATCTTTGGGCTCGACCAGTAGTTCCTTTATTGACCTAGAGGCTCAATCAATATCTGGTTCATAGCCCATTGGTGGTAGTCAAGTAGTTCTTTGCTCAAATTTCTTGATTAAGGTGTTGTTTGTATCCACCATAAAACATATATCTTCCTTGTGTATCTCAACTAGATGACATCGAATCCTTCTTCTTTTGTGCACTCTATCCTTAAAATTTTCAAATTAATCATCCACAATAGTTACAAAATTTTGACCTAGATTTTGGATAAACTCACTTAGTTGTATGATAACTGGTTGGTTGACATCCGAGTCTACATTACCAACAGATGGGAAGTAGTTTTGTAGGTACAAAAATATATAGACCAATAATGAACCAAACTTACATAAATTTGTCTTTGCTACCTTAATGGTTCTCATGTTCTCTTCCATTTATTTCAATAGTAGCTCTGCGAGGTCTAACTATAGACCTTTCTTGAAAATCTTATATGCTATATCAACTACTCCACATGGTACACTGTTGGGCCTACTAGATTGAAAAATCTTGGAGCTAATGACATAGGTTCCAAACCTTGTTTTCAGATCGATTATGGTGTTAAATCTCATTCCTCTTCTATCCCATTTAGATCCTATGAGCTTCTCGATTTCTTCCCTAAGTACATTCCTTATGGCCTTATCCTTGTCATTAGTAGGGTAATCGATAACCACATGATTCATATCCATAGATAATTTGACTAGTTCATCCAACCACATTTTTCCTTCATGTCCGCGGCTAAGTACAACCCTAATCCATTTAAATTTAAACTCTCTCATAAAATATAATGCATTAATCAATCCTTTGACTTCCGTGTGTTTTTTCTCTTCCTTGAGCTTTCCATTCTCACTCAGCTCCTGGTAAGTTGATTGTAGTTCAAAATATCCGATTTCACTTATTTTATAATGGATATAAGCATGTATATCTTGAACCAATAAAACCCTAGGTGGTATGCTATAAAATGCACCTTCTTGATCAAATGTGTGAAGCAATCTCATGATGAAACTTATATTTAGGTTCCTCACATGTTGTTGACTTGATCAATGTGACCTTCTTGTCACTTTTGGACTTAGATTTCATAGTCTTAGATGAAGATGTCATTGTTCTTTCAAATTTAGGGCTTCACAAAATCTACAAAAAAATAACTCAGTGGCTTAGGAACTTACTTGAAATGATGATAAATTTCTTAGGATCAGCTCAAATCTCAGTTAAATGCTCAAGAAACTCTTTCTCAAATTCTCTCAAATTGCTCTGGTTCTGCTCATAATCATTGTGTGTCAAAATGAATTGCATCATCATGTATTTATACCTGAAATCTCTTTTCCCACTCAATCTTCTACATTAGTTGCTTTACCTACCTCAACTCACTAAACATAGTGATGATCAGTTATCACTTTTGAAACTTCCGCTTGGTTAACACTAGATATTACTCAGTTGATACTTCAACTCGGTTAACCTTTCCATTTTCACTGACTAATAATATTTTACTCGGTCATTCTTTTACTGACTATACACATTTTAAGATCAAAACATACAATACCCTACTACATCTTATTTCATGTAGATTTGGTGTTCATTCAATAGATATAAGGAACTGTTGTAAGATATAACCAATTGAAATTTAGTTCCATACATACCTAAATTTATTAGGTAGAGATGGTGAAATCACCTAATCCAAAAAATGATGTGTCATCGACTGTAGTGCTTGATCTAGCATTGTCATTAGTTTCTTTTCTCCACATTTGATTTCTTATCCTCATGATTTCTTCATTTGTGTTACCATTTGTATTTGCATTTACCTCTAGTTTCTCAAGTGACCGACCTTGTGATAGTGCAAACATGCCATTCCATAATTTATCCAATTTCAAGATTTTCCTCTCTAGTTCTTCCTCATACAATTAACTACAATATGTCCATATCTGCCACATGTTGTGAAATTAACCCAAGTGTTGTAATCCCAAGTATATGCATTACCTTGCCTTCTCGATTGATATGTCTTGTTCTGTTCTTTCAGTTTCCAGACTTGCTTCATCTTTGTCCTGCATTCCTGTGATATGTGTCCATGCATGTTGCAAGTGCGACAATTCTTTTCCATGTAGTGTTTCTTAGGTGACCTATTCAATTTTGATCTACACTCATGCGCTTGATGTCCATACTTATTATAGTTATAACAATAACCATTAAATTTAGGAGTAGATTAAGGAATACCTTTTTCTTTGCTTCTGTAAACATTTGATGTGTGACCTAGTTTTCCACAATGATAGCATGAGAGATTCTTTGTCCTTGGATTAGCATAGGCACTCTTCTGTTCATCTTGTCTTGACAAATCTCCATGCTCAGCATAGCCTAAAATAGTAGTGTTGTCAAGTCTTTTATGACTGATTAGGAATTCATCCATCCTTTTTGTAATTTCTTTAGCTTTTGTAATAATATAATTATGTTGTTGTTGAATCTTTACTTCATTCTTCAATCTTTAATTTTCTTCTCTCAATTCACCGATGTCTTCCAATTTCCTAGTAAACTCACTATTTATTCGATTGACTTCCTGACTCATGACAACCATCTGATTGGAGATTTCAAAATGATGCTCAGTGAGTCTCATTATCTTAGATTCCTATTCTTCCATCTTTTTAGTCATTTGCGACTCTTGACCAATTTGCAGTGCTTTCACTTGTTTAGTAAGATGGTGATTCTTTTCAGATAGATCTGATATGGTTCCTTCAGATGCATTAGATATGCTACTAGATCTAGATCAAAATACCTCAAATAGATCATATATCTCTTCTTCATGATAATCAGTCTCATTATACTGAAATTCCATATCCTTCATTTTTATTAGTAACTCTTCAATTTTTCTTTGGCTTCCTTGAATTTTTCAATGTAGATCTACAACTACAATTTTTTATTCTCAATAGTCTTATCAAGTTTATACCTTTCCATCCTTAAGATATTCTCTCTTAAGTGGTTAAACTTCCTAAACAAGATAACAAGCTCTGATACCAATTGTTGGGATTATGGAAAGTGTGTATTGAAAGGGGAGGGGTGAATCGACACCCTTAAAAATTTTCAAATTGAATCTTTGTAAACATGAATATTACTAACCGACTGTATCAATTTCATTTAACATACATCCATAACATAACTAAAATGTAAATGGATGTAATCTAATCAATAAACCATTCATGAATCTTCATACACATAAATCATATATTTTGGTATCGCAAAAACCCTTGTTAGAAGGTAAAAACTGCGATGGGGATGATACCCACAAAGCTTCACTACTACAGTAACAAAGTTTCTAGTTAAGGCTACAAAGATTGTGATCGCTTTTGGTGATCTTAACCTATTACGAGTAACAATGAGATCGGCTAGATCTACCTGGTTAAAGGATTTTAGCAACACAATCAAGTGTGCACTCGGTTAAGAGATTTGTAGTAGAACTATTCTGATTACTAAAAAAATAGGTTTTGAAGGGACCTGAAACCCTTTAAAGATCTAGTAGTAAAAGATCGAAAGGAAAGAGCACAACAAAAAAGAATCTACTGTTGGAAACTGCAATTGAAACAATTGTTGTATTGTCATTGATGTCAAACCTTAATTGGTAAGACTGTTGCTACTTAGGAAAGTACTATATCTATTTGAGTGTTGTTAAGGGGCTAAGCAAGGTTGGTAACAATAGCACCTAAGGAAAGGTTGAGTTATCTTGATACTAAAAAGTGTACTTGACGATGTTGCACAATGATGAGATAATGTATTGTTTATCTTAGTAAGACTGAAGACTAAACTAGTAGGCTTAATCGAGAAAAGAATGGAAAAATCATGTTTAAGCCGAGTAATGTTAGTGTTGACTGAGTTAGTATATGCTGAGAAAATTTATAGTGTTGACCGAACAACATTTAATTGCCGAGGAAGACAGTGTAAGCCGAGGAAACAGTTTTAGTAATGATCGAGCTTTCTACATGAAGACCGAGTGGACAATCATAGTATTGACCGAGCATCAACAATTTTATATTTGAAGAGAATTTAATTTTGGAGCCAACATTGTTGAATTCTTGGATTATGTAAAATGTGTTGACTTTATTTATTGATTGTTTGGAAGCATTAAATGCACTATAAAACATTTTATTGTAAATCTTTAAGAGATTTGAGATGATTCGAGAAAAGGAGCCAAAGAACATGAAGTGGGTAGATTCAATGAATCTGACCTAACCCTAAGATATATGAATGAGATTGAGCAGAAAAAGATGAGTTAACCTAATTGAGGAAAATATAAGGGAACCTGAGCATTTTGATATGCATGTACATGGAGAACAAAGAATGCTGGAAGAGGAAATTCTTATTGACTGAATAAGCAGAAAAGGCTGAAGGAGAATTATGGTGATTGCTTGAAGAAAAGTTCCGAGCAAATCAGAGATGGAAATGGCAAAGTTTCAAATTCAGTAAACCAACATTAGTGTATGAAATCAGATTTGATATTTGCAAAGTGAGTTATATATTTTTCAGATAATACTGCTGCTACTTTATAACCATTGTAATAGTCAAAATCCTTTTAATAGAGGTTGACCTAATAGTCATATGTTAAATCCTTTGAACAAGGTTGCATTCTAATGGAGTGTATGTAAGTCCTATGACTAGGCTCACTTTTAACAGGGTGATTGAAATCCTTTAACCGGGTCACACCTGACAGTGTATATTGTAACCTTTGACAAGGTTGGCTTTTTACCGAGCTCACTTTAGAAGAGTGAAAATAATAGTAGCATGTTACAAAGTGGTTTTTCCCAAATTGGGTTTCCACTATAAATCCTGGTGTTAATACTTGTGTGAATGTTTTGGTTTGAACATTACTATGTTTTGCAAGTTAAGTTATAGCTAGGTAGTGGACTGCATTGTTAGATGTTTCTATTATTGAATCAGTGATGACCGAGTTTGTTTTGGTTATTGGATCTGATTTAAGGATAAGTTTTTGAGATTGTTTTATACATCAAGACCTGAGAACAACTAATTCACCCCCCCTCTTTGTTGTTCTAAATCATACTAATAGCTACAACAATGATCTACCCAACAAAGGGGCTATAAGGGCATCAACAGAAAAGACAACAAAAAACACCAGCCCGAAAGACAAAAAAACTAGCACGAGATCTAGCCTAAACAACCACATACATAATCCCTTCTTTTTCATCAAGATTTTTCTCCATTTTGGCCTGGATATTGTCCATCCAACGTATGACATTTTTCAGCTCATCAACATTCTTCTTCAGAGTAGGAGATTTTTTCTTGTTTCTCCAGCAGGTTCTGGAACTAGGGCCTCCACTATCCATTAGGGTATCATTTTTGTGATCACTGCCTTCCTCAGGAATGTTATCCAATAGGTTGACCAGGACCTTGAGATTGATGTTGGAGGCTTTCATGCTATCCTTTCTATGTTGTAGAATGTTAGTGAGAGTTCCCTCAATTTTATCCATTCTTTCATGGATGTCAGTAGGAGGGGTATTAGAAGTGCCCTCTTTAAGAAAGGAATCCACTTTCTCCTAGAGGTTAGCATTATTTGCTTCAATTTTCTTGCATTTGAGGTGGAGCCTTTTTATCTCATGGAAGCACCACTTACTGAACCTAAAGGAGTAGAGAGCCTCAACTTTGGCAGTCTATGGGGCACCAGTAGTGACTTCCGCTTTGTCATTAAAGTCCTAAAAAATTAGCTTAATGGAGGATTATCTAATTCTCCTATTGCTGGAATCCTCACTACCATCATGTATATTGTCTTGAGAATCTTGGGATACAGGTACATCATGCCTCATACCAGCAAAAAAATTGTCCATGATGGGGACCTCCTCTTTGTGAAAGTCCCTATCAGTTTTATGCCTCTTATCATACTGAATAGAAGTGTCCACAAGATCTTCCAGGTTGTGAGAGTTGTGCGCCATGGAATCTTCCAAATTGATCCAATCAATGGCTTTATCTTTCAGCTCGGCTAAACCTTCCTGATTCTTTCCATCCAGACCCTTTCCCTCAGCCATGTCCTCCTTATCGGTAGAAGTAGAGTTAGCTTCCCTAGGATGGGAGCCTTCCATGTCCTTCTGGTGGGTACCTTCATCCACTTGATTTTTAATCTCTTTCACCTTCTCACTTTTCTTTTCAGAGTCCTTACTATTAATCTCCTCATTACCACTATCAGCATGGGGAGTGGTAATGTCATCAGAATCATCAGTACTCTCCTTATCCCTGCTAGGGTTTTGTATATTTTTATTCTCACCAGTCTCTCCCTCTTTAGAGTCCTCAATCTCATCCTCATCAAAGTGGTCATAGGTATTAGTCTTCCTGAGCAATTTTTCTTAGAACTACTACCAATAATATCTTCAGCCTTCCATTTACCAGAGCCTAAATTGGGGGTCATAGGATTCCATTTTCTCTTTCTCAAAGAGGGTGTGGAGTTAGGGTTAGGAATAGTATTCTTAATATATTCATATATCAACAGAATCAAACCCTCATGCCTAATAGCTTTCTTAGGAAAATTCATATGCTCATTGAGACTTTTGACAAGAGAACTATGAAGGTAGTATGGAATATTAATAGTATCCTTGTACCTGAAGTGGTTGAGGAACATAAAATGGTGGGAATGAGCCCAAGTAAATCGACCATCAAGGGTGAAGTACTCCATCACCACCTACAGAATGTTGCACCAAATCTCCTTGATTTTGTAAACATTAATATAACCATTGGTGTGAGCCTCAAAATCAAGCTTCTCCTTTTTAGACTTAGGGAATTTTTTGGTTGCCATATCCGAAATCTTGCGATTTATGTAAAACCTCTGGCTCTCATTGAGAATGCCAGTGACTTGGGCAATAAGCTCCATAAAGAGCTCCATAGTTCTACCCTCCATAGAAATGGAATCATTTTTCCATCCCTCAAAGAATTTTTGAGTGATCTCCTTGTCGAACACATGTAACATTTCTAGAAAAGGGGTGACACCGCCCTTCTTCAACTTGCACCAGACCATAGCCATGTCGGCACCCTTAAGCTTCTTACAGTTATCAAGTTCCTTGCATTTCAAATTGCCACCCATAGTGAAGATATTTAAAAATAGAGGGTTCTTTCCAAAATTATGAGACTGGTCTCCAATGTTGCATTCCCTGTAAATATAGGCAAAAATAGAAAATGCAACCCAGAAAGTGTGGGAATTGGCAGTAATAATGATGCCAAGTACACAGTTCCACACTTTCCCATAACTACCAATAGACTCCATAGCACTCAGGTGAGTCTCAATAATCATTTCAAATCTTCTCTTCCTTATGAGTGACTTTATCATAATAAATTTTTGATTTAGTATCCTCTTTGAGATCTGTTGCACTTTCCCAAATGATGACCTCATTAGATTTCACTCCAATATTTTCCAAGCTATCCACCACGATGTTACTTTCATGGTACACATGAGATATGTGGAGTTTGGCACAATTGGCAATAATTTCTTTCACCTTGGATATGGCATTCTCAATGGTCCCAAGGGAGTAGTGTTTCCTTTAAGATAGTTGATAATGTATTGAATCATCTTCCCACCATATATTCTCAAATTTTAGATTGTTAGCAAGTTTTAGGCCAAAGTAGGCTCCCATAGCTTTTTCCATATGGTTATTTTGAGTTCCCAAAGGAACTGCATTAGCAACTATAAAATTTCCGTTGCAATCCCTAATAATGCTACCACATCTAGCCGAGCTGGGATTACCCTTGGCCACCCTGTCAAAATTTATCTTAATCCAGCCTATAGGGGGAGCAATCTAGACACTTTTGTCATGGTCATTTTTCTTCATGTCAGAGTCTTTACAATTTTAGTTGTGTTGGGTGATTCCTTTTGGAATATTTTCCAACATTCCTCTCTTCACTTTCTCAAACACCAGGGCAAGAGTGTTGCATTTGTCTTGGAAGATACGATTCTTACATTCTTTCCAAAAGTTCAAAGCAATATGAGCGGCAGCCAACATCCACATTTTTTTTTCTTTTCATTTGTGCTAGGACAACACCATTGATAGCAGAAGTCTTGGACAGAGTAGGGAAAAATCCAGCTTAAGACCCAATCCTACAAAAAAAATGACCACACCTGCTAAGAAAAAGGACAGTGAAGAAAAAGGTGGTTAGTATCTTCCTCAACATCACAGTAGAGACAACATCTATTAGGCATAATGAATCCCCTCTTTTTTAGGTTGTCAATCGTAAGAGCTTTGTTTTGGATGAAGATCTAGTAGAAACTCTCAATTTTGGGAGTGAGATCTTTGTTCGAAGCCTTTGCCGAGAAGGGAATTTCCTCAAGTGCCTCATACTGAAGAAAACTAGTAGAGGCCACCGAGAAGGAGCCATTAGAAGAGGGGCCCCAAATTAGAGAGTCATCCTTGTTAGCAGAGCAAGACTGATCTAAAAGGGCTTTATCAATCTCTTGAAAAGAAGGGTTGACATCAGCTAGATTCACCCAACAATTATTAATCCATTAATCTTTCACTTTAGGCCCAAATCTAGTAATGCATCTTAAAATATCCTCAGGATTGTCATAAATACTACTCAAAAGTTTTTCCAACAACCACAAGTCATTCAAGAAGCTAATTTTAAGGTCATTTCCCAATTTCCAATGTTTTCCTTTGCTAACAAGGTTTCTAGCATCATTAATATTCCTCCATAAAATAGAGCCTTCAACTTTCTTAGAGTTGGATAATAAGTGATTAATGGAAGGGGTATCAAAAAGGTATTTATGTCTACAAATGGTGTTGCAGTCCTTAGATTCTCCAAAAATCCTCCATATATGCTTAGCCAAAAGAGCTTTATTCATAATTTTGATTGGTCTGAGACCCAGACCCCCCAAAGATTTTGGTTTACACACCCTATCCCAAGAAATCAAGGGAATGAGATTTCTTTTGTTAGCTCTAGACTAGAGGAAGTGTTTAAGAATGCTGTCAATTTTATTAGAATATTTGGATGGGATATTAAACAAGATCATTGCATAAACTATAAGGATTTGAAGAGAAGACTTGATAAGGGTAACCTTCCCTGCTTCAGATAAGACCGATCCTTTCCACCCAGCCAATTTAGTATATAATCTTTCCACCAACATGTTCCAGAAAGAATCACTAATATTTAGGCCAAGAGTCAGACCAAGATAGGAGGAGGGGAAATTATTAAGAATGGGAACACTAAGAGGGGGGGTGAATCAATGTTCACTATATTTTATCTTTTTCTTAACACTTGAAACTTAACTTGAATGATTAAGTATTGAAATGAATATCAACATAAACAAGATACATAAATACAACACATAACACCAATATGGTTACGGGGAAACCCAAATAGGTAAAAACCCCGGTGGGAATTGACAACCACTAATAATCTACACTAGTGTATTGTGATCCCTGTTAGGAGACCTTGCAACCCTTTTAGGAGTTGATCTTTACAAAGCTTTTAGTATAGTGACCTTGTCAAGGGTTGGACCTTGTTAGGAGTCTTTTACAATAACCCTATTAAGGGTGGGGACACACTATCCTAGAGCTCACTGCTCAAGTGGTGAAGGTGACAATCTCTGATCTCAGATACACACTATATCTACTAGATGAACTAGCACTGTGACACTTCTTATCTGATCATTTCCTTTGATGCACTAATTCTTTAACCTCTTGCAAAGCTCTAATACATCTTAACTAATCTTCACACACTTCTACTCTGCTTATCTCAAATCTATATTGACTCTCTACTTATTTCAAAGGGCACATCTCATATTTATATGCGCTTATCAAAATAATTAACTAGGTCAGACTATAACTGATCACATATAACGCTTCCAATTGAATTGGCTCAAGCATGTTTACATGAAAAAATAATTACATGTCTACAACTTGATTACAATAGGTGCATAGCCTTTACAAAGCAATATTATAACTGCTAAACAAAATACTACTAGTCACTGCATACTTTGTTCTATTCTGACGTTCATTGGCTGTACCTCTTCAACTATTTGTATCTTCATCATATTATCACATCTGATCATTCACTCTTAGACTTAGCATGAATACATACCTACAAGCTTAACTTCAAGGGTGCATGCCATAACTAGGTCATACGAACGTGCACTGATGCTCTAATCTACTGGTGCTCTAGTAACTATCCAGTTTTCTGTACTTAGCCAAATTTTGATCTTCTGATAATGTGCGCTGACTCCAAAACACTATATGACTTTGTTTCCATAATGAAAACACTATATTTAGTCATACACAATAGTATAGTCAACTTGCCAACAATCTCCCCCTTTTTCATTGATGGAAACAAAGGAATATGGCAAGGTTACTAACTGTACCCTTATACAAAAAACTTGTTAACATACTTTATCTTATATCTCTCTTGGACTCTGTAATATACATCTTCTTTACATATATGTAAGACTCAATATTCTATACAATACTCCCCCTTTGAAATTAATGACAAAGGTGCTGCAAAAATGTAACTACAAGTACTTACAATGAAAGTACATCTGGATATGCAATCTGTAAATTATGGATCTATTGTTTCCAAAATGCAATCAGTGCATTGACAGTTTGGAGATGGACACATAAGGCATATGTCAGATTCTCCATCTCCAAATCTGTGCTAGGAGCTTGATCATATGTCACCATGGTGGTATCAATCTGCTTGATGTTCTGATTAAGTACATCTAGAGAGGGTGCAAGAGCATTCCTGAGCTATGTCTGCCTTGCCCTTATCTTGGACTTCTCTTTTTTAGCCTTTTCTATCTTGTCTGACTGCCCTTGGTATACATTATTGCACATGTTCACATCAGTGGAGGCATCTTCTACTGATTTCCTTACATTTTCTATCATTTCTTCTACCTCTTGGATTTTCTTGTAATGATCACCAGTCAGCTTATCCTGGTTCATACAATTAGCAATGATTTTCCTTCCCTTGGTTGCAAATTCCTTCAATGAGGCTTGACCAATCTTCAATGAACTTAGGTCAAGTGAAAATTTTCTAGTTAGTTCTCTCAATTTTTTCTTCATGTATTTATCTTTTGTAACTTGAGATGTAGATTCCTCTAAGCTACACAAGTTAGTCTTGAAGTTTGAAACAATTGTGCTTACATCATCAACTGAATGGACCTTAGACACTTTCTTGATTGAAGGTAGTAGGCTATTTAAAATGTTGGCTGATTCAACAAACAAGGGGTTCCTCATTACCTGCTTCTCCTTTTCTTTCTTGATAGCTAAGACACTGATCTTGATCATGTCTTCTTCTCCCCAAGAGTCCAAACTAGTGGTTTCAGGTGTCAAACTTGACAACAATTATGCTAAGGGTAATAGAGTGATAGGAGTATTATCCATTACTTATTGCTTTACTCTAATTTTCATCTCAATAGATGGCTCATCTTTTGATTCACTTCCTTTTACCTCTTCTTCGCCTTTCTTCTCTTCTACCTTTTCTTCCTCTGTTTCTTTCTCTTGTTCTTCTTCTTTACCTGTGAGATCTTCTATCCATATTTATTCTTGTAGCTTGGGTGAATTGTCATAGCATAGAATTTTAGCTTCTTGTGTGCTCACAAAAGCTTCCTCAAACTTATCCAGGTCTCTATCTGTGCCCGCCATGGCTATATCTACATTATTGTTGGTTAACAGTTTGTCCTCTTGTTAGATTTGCAATCTCTGACTCTTCTTAACACCCAAGGTGAGAGAACAAAAGGATGTCACCAACAAATGGGTCAGTGTAAGTCATCTATCACTGGACTCTGAATTGACAAGTACAGCTCCCTGATTGTGTTTGATATGCAATGAATGTTTCTTTTTATTGATCATCAGATTAATCCTTATGAGTTTTAACCAAATTGTTTGTAGGCACAAACAATTCAGGCAAGGATAAAGTGGATAACCTATAATCCCCAATGAAATGTTGATCACAGATTATCATAAAGACTATCTTCTAACTAAACCTATCTATTCTAAGAATGCATATTCTGCTAATGAGAATAGAAGCAGAATCATATACAGACAACAAATAGAATTTCTTAGACTGCAACTACTAATGTGAAATGGAATTCAAGTAGAAATTATAGCTCCATATACAATTTTCCTATCTATTCACATGCAAAAATGATAGCTACTGGTACAACAAACATGAAAATAGATAAGTAATTGGAATCACTCTTGCTACAATTGCAACTTTTCTGACCCCCATACTGAATCTCTTTACAGAATATATAGATTTTACAATACATCAGGCTCATAGGAGCCAATGACCTTCCCTCTCCTTTGAATACAAAGAGACAAAGCATAAAGAGATAAACTCTTCCAATCTGAGAACTTGAAAAGTCACTATGAAATCTGAGAGTCTTCATCTTCTTTTTAATAGCATCTATCAAGTCAAATCCATTGGGCTTCTCGGAGTCAAACTATCTTCTAAACAGACTTAACTAATACAAAAGCAATAGTTAACCTTGATTCGCAATAGACATTCCACCTGAGCTTCCATTGTCGCATGATCGCATGGTACTTTTTTACCTCTTGCGATCATGTGACCGCTCTATTCATTGGCACACATGGACTGCACTGTTTAAGGTAACAGTCACCTTTGGGATGACCAAGCATTCATCAGATTTCAGACAACTGATCTTTGCATATTTGATAATAGAAAAATGCTTCGATCTCTTTCATGAAATGAAAACTCTAGAATTGTCCTTCAAGTCTCCTTATACTGTTAGTGTATCAAACACTATAGTCAATGAACCTTTGGAGCATACTAACTGAGTAAGTGGATCCACGTGGCAAGATCCCATTTGCTGCAAAACATATTCTATACCATATCGACGAAATGGGAACCATTGATTTAGGATCTCCAAAGTCTTTTAGACCCGTTGCTTTTACTGACTTTACATCTGGAGAATTGGATGGATGGCATAAGATCTGATGGGCTCACAAGATTCTATGAGATCATACGCCATTCATTGATTTGGAATCTTAAGATGTGCTTAAAATTAGGGAGGCCCACCTAAATACATGGCAAGATCCCGTTAACTTGAAAAGTGTCTTCAGTAACTTATGTTGTCGCATGATCGCATAGCAATATTTTAATCCATGCGATCATGCGACTGCTTCATCATTGGTGCATCTGCGCTATCAGGGTACATGGGTCCCACTTGGTCTTCCATTCTCACATGATCGCAAGAGTGTTCTCTCAGTCATGTGATCATGCGACCACACACCTAACTAGCTACACTTAACATTAGGGAGGCCCACCATGCTATATGTTCAGATCCTGTTATCCCACTATGAATCTTCAACAACATGGAGGAAACACGGGAACCGTTGATTTAGTATCTTGAAGATATAATAACCACGGGCAACTTTTCAGACCAACCAGGCTTCATTTTCACATGATTGCATGGTATTATTTTATTCCATGTGATCATGCAACCGCTCTCTCATTGGCACATGTGGATTACACCTTTGGCATTTGTGGGTCCCAGCAAAGCACATCTGCGCTGTTGGCGTACATAGGTTCCCTTTTTTCCTTGTCGCATGATCGCATGGCTATTATTTTATTCATGTGATCATGTGACCAGTCCATTCTTTGATATAGTTTAGAGATTAATTCACCATCCTCATTTTTGATCAACTACCTTTTTGTAAGGAAAATTCAGCTTCCATCAACAAGGTATGCACAAACTATAACACTTGAGAAATCAAAATCTTTTCAAACCTTCCAAATGCAATGGAGGAAGGGGAAATCTCTGCACTGTTATCAAATCCAATATGTTTTGAAAGAATAATCTTTTTCCACCTCCCTTATTGAAGACATAGGGACATTGTAATAGTCTTGGGACCAAATCTTCAATGATCACTTATGCAAGACATAAATCTCCTGCACATTGACATATGGATAAACTTCTTTGAATTTTTCACATCAGCTTCTATCTTTGCATTATCCAAACAAAGAGCCTTTTTTCTGATTCCTTGAAACATCTAAAGATCATGATTTGAAACCATCACTCTACTTGAGAACATCCATTGGAGCACAAGTCTCTGCTGGCTTAGGATCTACGACCTACCCAAAGCAATGAAATTTTGATAATAACCCACCCAGCTAATCATGTAGGCAAAGAAAGGGGAACCCAAAAAAGACTCCCTATCCTAGGGAAGACTTAGACCTAGACACCAGACTGACCAAAAATGACCAATATTGCCAAAAAAATGGGTGACTGAAAGTCAGGCAACAGCTGGCTCCGACTGGGGGATCATGTACTGCAAAGTGCATGAAGAATTCAGCTTCTCTGGTGAGACAAGTGCTTTATGCATTGGGTTGTGGAGTCTAGACCAAAGAGTGACAATGGGCAGCTATAAATAGGGAGGGCGGAGGGGAGCAGGGCAAACTGAACACACCAAAATGGGAAAGCAGGAAAAGACTACACTACCAAGAACAGGGAAAACTAAAAACTAAACACACCAACAGAAAGGAAAACCTAACCTACAGCATAGGTGAGGAAACCCTCACCCAAAAGGATAGAAAACAAAAAAAATTTCATACATGGCCATTGACAGGAATTGAGAAATATGAACCCTTCCTGAACAAGGGAAAATTCTTCATCAGTTTGAAACAACATTGATAACCTCTAGCAATTTCTTCACTGCTGAAACTGAGTCCAAAAACCATTTGCAGAATAGTATCCCACAGGACCTTTCCAAATAGCCATGCCTCATCATAAATTTTTGATTCTTCTATATTTTCCTGCACACTACCTTCTGCATCCATCTTCTGAGAGGAGAGAGGATATTCACTAGATTCTAAAAATGCTGGAACATACTTGCATCCATTTGATTCATCAATATTATCTTTACTAGATATATCAGTATTCAAAACAAAACTAGGAAGATTAGAACGTTCAAATGGAATGTCATCATACTAGTTGCAAGCACTATTATTAGTAGTTTTAGATTCCAAACCAAGACAGAAACAAGATACATCTTCTTTATTTGTTGTAATTGTCAATTCTACAAGATGTTCATCTGAATTTAGAATTTCAATACCTGAATTGACTATAGAAGAGGACTCACATATGATTTCCATCATGACTTGATCAATTTTCATTTCAAGACTAGGAAGATCTTCATCTATTTCTCTGTCTTCTGTATGGTGCTGCAGTACTTCATTAACATGTTCAAAATCTGCTATTGCATTGATTCCTTCAACATTATTTTCAATAGGCTGACTATCTTTTTCATCCACACATATTTGATTAGCAACATCTAGCATTGTATCATCTTCAAAACAAAATGTTTCTGATATCTGATCTTTATTAGCTATAATGAATGAAGGATCAACCTTATTATGTTCTTCAATAACATCAGGAATTTCATCTTTTAATAGCCCATCAGCCTTAGGATGATCTTCAAAAGAAAAATAGTTTGAAACATTATCCTCATTCTTTTCACCCAATCTACAACTTTCATCAACACAAGAAAAAGGAAACATGGATACATCTTTTTTTTCAATTTTGTTTACCTTTTCTTCCTGATCTTCAAGAATCTCCCTGTTCACCAAATTTTGTCTTGTAGAATTCCAGGGCTTTTCTTGCTCTTCTAAAACTAGGAAACTTGTAGATTCTTTACTTACCAGTTCTTCTTCAGGTATAGTCAAAAGAACAGATTTCTTCTTTCTCCTTTAGGCTTGGACCTCAAAATACTTCTGATGCACATGTTTTAACAATAGGGCAGACTGATGAGCTTTAGACACACTCAATCCTTTCTTTAAACCCTCAGTCAAACTTAGTTTATATTCTTCCCAAAGGAATTGGAAGTTAGGATCATCTTCAGCATTTATCTCCTCAATTGTGGATTTCCTTGTGATTTGTTTTCTTGGTTTAACGTCTTTTTCACTCAAGATTGAAAAATTTAATGAGTTGTGATCTTGAGTGGCTTCTGACATTTCACCATCATCCATATTGAGCTCTTTCTTTAACTTCTGCAACAACTTTGTTTTCTCTTCCACTTCTTTCAGCAAATGATATCTTGCACATATACTCATCCACAATAGAGCAGTTACATGATCCTCTTCAATACTCAGGTTCATCTTTCTTCCATGAGTAATGCTTTTTCTCCAAGCATCAAACATATCATGCAATACAAAATTAGTAGTGTGATGAAGTTCTATAAGGGAAGGATCTGACCTCCTTCCTTTTTCCATTTTAGAAGGCATGGTCCTTTTACAATAGAGTCTTCAATCTCCTGCAAGTTTTGAGATAATACATTTTGAAAATATAAAACACTGGACTCTTCAACCAAAGTTATGAGGACCAGAGCAGAGTCACCAATCTCTGAGAAGTAGAGATAACTATAAAACTAAGGAAACCAATATCAGCATCAATCTTCTCTTCTTCCTCAGTTGGGTGCTTTCCAATCTTCAACTTTAAGCTAGTTCTTCCTTTAGCATGTGGGACTGGAAACCTGATTCCTGTGGCAAGAAACTTTCTCCACAAGGTCAGCTATAAAAAGGGGAAACCAGAAATATGTCTATTTACAAATTCTCCCCAGTAGAGTTGCCAATCACTGTTGGTTAACAATTTGTCCTCCCGTTAGATTTGCAATCTCTGACTCTTCTTAACACCCAAGGTGAGAGAACAAAAGGATGTCACCAACAAATGGGTCAGTGTAAGTCATCTATCACTGCCCTCTAAATTGACAGGTACAGCTCCCTGATTGTGTTTGATATGCAATGAATGTGTCTTTTTATTGATCATCAGATTAATCCTTATGAGTTTTAACCAAATTGTTTGTAGGGACAAACAATTCAGGCAAGGATAAAGTGGATAACCTATAATCTCCAATGAAATGTTGATCACAGATTATCATAAAGACTATCTTCTAACTAAACCTATCTATTCTAAGAATGCATATTCTACTAATGAGAAAAGAAGCAGAATCATATACAGACAACAAATAGAATTGCTTAGACTGCAACTACTAACGTGAAATGGAATTCAAGCAGAAATTACAGCTCCATATACAATTGTCCTGTCTATTCACATGCAAAAATGACAGCTATTGGTACAACAAACATGAAAATAGCTAAGTAACTAGAATCACTCTTGCTACAATTGCAAGTTTTCTGACCCCCATATTGAATCTCTTTACAGAATATATAGATTTTACAATAGATCAGGCTCGTAGGAGCCAATGACCTTCCCTCTCCTTTGAATACAAAGAGACAAAGCATAAAGAGATAAACTCTTCCAATCTGAGAACTTGAAAAGTCACTATGAAATCTGAGACTCTTCATCTTCTTTTTAATAGCATCTGTCAAGTCAAATCCATTAGGCTTCTCGGAGTTGAACTATCTTCTAAACAAACTTAACTAATACAAAAGCAACAGTTAACCTTGATTTGCAACAGACATTCCACCCGAGCTTCCATTGTTGCATGATCACATGGTACTTTTTTACCTCTTGCGATCATGCGACTACTCTATTCATTGGCACATGTGGACTGCACCGTTTAAGGTAACAGTCACCTTTGGGATGATCGAGCATTCATCAGATTTCAGACCACTGATCTTTGCATATTTGATAATAGAACAATGCTTCGATCTCTTTCATGAAATGCAAACTCTAGAATTGTCCTTCGAGTCTCCTTATACTATTAGTGTATCAAACACTATAGTCAATGAACCTTTAGAGCATACTAACTGAGTAAGCAGATCCACGTGGCAAGATCCCGTTTGCCACAAAACATATTTCATACCATAGCGGTGAAATGGGAACCATTGATTTAGTATCTCCAAATTCTTTCAGACCCACTGCTTTTACTGACTTTACATCTGGAGAATCCGACAAATGGTGTAAGATCTGATGGGCTCACAAGATTCTATGAGATCATACGCCATCCGTCAATTTGGAATCTTAAGATGCGCTTAAAATTAGGGAGGCCCACCTGAATATGTGGAAAGATCTCGTTAACTTGCAAATCATCTTCGGTAACTTATGTTGTCGCATGATCACATAGAAATATTTTAATCCATGTGATCATGCGACTGCTTCATCATTGGCGCATCTGCGCTATCAGGGTACGTGGGTCCCACTTGGTCTGCTCGCATGATCACAAGAGTGTTGTCTCAGTCATGCGATCATGCAACCACACACCTAACCAGCTATGCTTAACATTAGGGAGACCCACCATGCTACATGTTTAGATCCTGTTATCTTGCTATGAATCTTCAACAACATGGAGGAAACATGGGAACCATTGATTTAGTATCTTGAAGATATAATAACTGCGGGCAACTTTTCAGATCGACTAGGCTTCATTGTCACATGATCGCATGGTATTATTTTATTCCATGTGATCATGTGACCTCTCTCTCATTGGTGCACGTGGACTGCACCGTTGGCATTCGTGGGTCCCAGTAGAGCGCATCTACACTATTGGCGTACATAGGTTCCCTTTTTGCCTTGTCGCATGATCGCATGGCTGTTATTTTTGTCATGCAATCATGTGACCAGTCCATTCTTTGATATAGTTTAGAGATTAATTCACCATCCTCATTTTTGATCAACTACCTTTTTGTAAGGAAAATTTAGCTTCCATCAGCAAGGTATGCACAAACCGTAACACTTGAGAAATCAAAATCTTTTCAAACCTTCCAAATGCAATGGAGGAAGGGGAAATCTCTGCACTATTATCAAATCCAATATGTTTTGAAAGAATAATCTTTTTCCACCTCCCTTATTGAAGACTTAGGGACATTGTAACAATCTTGGGACTGAATCTTCAATGATCACTTATGCAAGACATAAATCTCCTGCACATTGACATATGGATAAACTTATTTGAATTTTTCACATCAGCTTCTATCATTGCATTATCCAAACAAAGAGCCCTATTTCTAATTCCTTGCAACATCTAAAGATCATGATTTGAAACCATCACTCTACCTCAGAACATCCATTGGAGCACAAGTCTCTACCAAGTTAGGATCTATGACCTACCTGAAGCAATGAAATTCTGATAATAACCCACCCGGCTAATCATGTAGGCAAAGAAAGGGGAACCTAACAAAGACTCCCTATCCTAGGGAAGACTTAGACCTAGACACCAGACTGACCAGAAATGACCAATATTGCCAAAAAAATGGGTGACTGAAAGTCAGGCAACAATTATCAATGATGATAGTGTTATCTTTTAGTGTCTCTGTCATGGGTGCTGACTTTTCTGCCTTTGTGGGTGTTTCAACTATAGGTGCCGAATCCTGAGGACCTATAAATGGTACATTTGTGGTCTCTACCACCTTGGCTTCCTTGGAAGGTACTTGTGTTGTGGACGCAGTGGGTGGATACATGTGTTTGTTTTGGAAAACTTTTTCAAAGGCTTTCTCTATCTCTTTGGCTACCAACTCAAAGGTTTTATCCGTTATGTGCAGAGTTCTCAAATTTGTTCATAGGTGTGGCTTCACTAGATCTAGAAATAATGTTTTCTCTTCTAAGGAACACACCAGGAGACTTTCATCAAGAATATTTTCCCTTATCCAAAGATCTTCTTTAATAGCTTGTTTCTTCAAGAATTCCAAGATATTCTTTACATTGTTCGAAATGACTGTCTTAAATTCCAAGACTATCTTCTTGAACTTAATCATATGTTTGATGATCATTCCATTAATTCATAATTTTTCTATTTTACTGTACATCTCATAAAACTTTCCTATTTAATCCAATCTTCCTTCATCGACAATCCTTGTACTCAACACTTTAAGACTAGGTCTAAAACCTACCTCTAGAGATGCTTGAGTATTCTTCCTACTTCTTGTTGCCCGCGAGGATGGGTGAATAGTGCTAATTTCTTTCTTCCTCTTAGACATTTCCTTATACTCAAGAGGAGCTGTAAGATCAATTGTTTGTGTGGGTGCACGAGGGGAAACATTAGATTTGTCCTATTTATCCTTAGGATCTTTAGCTTTCTCAATCTTGACCTTCTTTAACTAAGGTCATCAGTTTTTTCTTCTGCTACAGATGCACTCTCAATTCTCAAAGCAATCTTTTCTTGTCTTTCTTTATCCAGGTCTACTTGTGTTACTCCATGAATTCTGAGTATCTCAGACATGACCTTAGCTACTTTCCTCTTAGTTACTATGCTGTTCAAAACTACATCAACTTCTCTTGTCTTTTCTTCATAAGTCCCCCATCCTGGTTCATTAGGATCCTTAGGTGCTGATAGCAATACTTGTACATATGCTTCTAGGATTGGTTCCTCAAATTCATATCCAAGTGGATGAATCCACTTTGTTCTAGGCTCCACTAGTTCCATGCAAGTTGTGTCAGTTTCTACCATGAAGCAAATGGTGTCTTTGTATTTCTCAACAATTCTTTATGGTATTCTATATCTCATCTATATTTTGGCCCTAAATGTCTTAATTTATAGTGTTATGTAATACATCAATATTCTCTCATTAGATGCCTTAAAGGATATATGTGGCATTTTAGGAATACTCTTGTCTAAATATAAATCTAACACCTTTCCAAGTATGTGGAAGTACATGTATATGATCAAAGACCCAAACCTAAATATTTTGTTCTTGTCATGCTTAATGGCTCTAATATTATCTATCAGTTGTGTGTGCAAGATCTCACACATATTGAACTTACCATTTTCTCTCACAAGTCTTATTGTTGCAAGAATAGTGGCCACTAATACACTATTCACCCTGCTAGTGTATTGAAACCTATATCCCAATATCATGGACATCAATTTGATGTCTTTCTCCTCTATAGGCTCAATTGTCATTCCGCGCCTATCACTTCTTGACTTACATGTTTTCTCAACTATCTTCCTTACATCCTTACCCGCTAGAAGAATGATGCCTATCCTTGAAAGGCCTATCATTTCATGAATTAGGTCTCCTATAATTCTCACTAGTACTTCACCTATCCAAAATAGGTCATCATGAATTCTGCTGAGTAAAATATGTATCCATTCATACTCATAAAACTCATATGCCATAGCATATTCAACTATGGGATGGTTTTCCAACTACGCAAACTCATCAAGGAAGGTTTTATTTGGTTTCATCATAGTCTCTATGTGTGCTCTAATTTTATCAAGATCTACTAGTTCCTTCTTGCGGTAAATGTATGCATGGATGTCTTCAACATGTGTAACACCCCTAGGGGTTTGAGAGAATGCTCCCTCTAGGTCATCCAAAGTAGATTTGAAAGGGTGCCTTTTAAAAATGTATCTCTTCTTCTCCACAATATCAAACACAACAGGATTAGCCATAACTTACTTGTATATCACTTCATAATTGGTTTTTGAGAACTTCTGAATCATCATGATGGATTAGGGCTTCCACAATTGATCAAACACACTTCTTTGCTTGTGAATAAAGCTTCAATCCTTCACAATCAACTACTAGGGCTTATGTCCTCTTTAATCACTCAAACTCAAATGCAATAAGTGATCTGTAGGTCTCTGAGTACTTTAAGTGAAAAATTTTTCCATTAATGCTTGCATCGTAAACCAAACTTTCACTAAAAATCTCCAACTTTCATTCTTCAATCAATCAGGTAGTGTGCTCTTGTAGATAGGTTCTACTAGTCTTCAAAAGGTTAAAACCAAAGGCTTATACTCTGAGGGTGAGTATATCATCCGCATAGGGGTCTCGAGATAAATTAGCTCCCCCTATGACCCTAAGGGTCATTCATCTAGCTGTAGAGGGTGCATCCACTATGGATGCATCCAATATATACTTATTAGCCTTATCCTTCTTTTCCTCTAACCAAATCAAGCTCGCATCTTCTACAGCTTTCACAAACTTGACTTCTCCTTCGGTATCCAATATTGATTCTTCTAGCTTTTTAGGGCTTTCCTGACTTTGCATTTTTTATCTAAAAAGCTTAGAGATGTGTCCAGCCTTGTTACAAGAGTGAAAAATAATTGGAGGCCTTAAATTCCTTGGTTCATTGATATGGGTTACCATTTTACACTATCTAGCTGAGTGACCATTATAATTACATATCTAACATGTTATACTCTCAGAACTTCTTTCATTTGTTTGATTTTGATTTCTTTGATTATTTAGAGTCTTGTTCTTCTGACTTTTTTTACAATTCATAGCTTTATGACCAAATTTATTGTATGAATAACAGTAACCATTGAAAGGTCTTACCTCTTTACAATTCCTTGCTATGTTTCCATGCTTGTTACATGCATAACAAGTTCGGTCTACTAGCTTGCACTCATCTTTAGATGGTTCAGTATTGTCTTTAATCTAATTTTCAATCCTCTTGGCATCTGTGGTGTCTTTTGGTGCTTTCATTCTTGCTTGCATGTTGTCAATCTAATTTTGTGCTTCATTAAATCCAATGCCGCCAGTATCTCCTTTAAGTTTCTGAGCATATAAATGAGATTCAATCAGATCCTTGCTTGTATGCAATTTATCAATGTGATTCTTTGCCTCTTTCAATTCAGATTCCAACTTTTCTTTGTTGTTTCTTAACTCCAAGATTTCCATGTTTTCTTGCCTCAATTCTTCATTCAGTTGAAGGTTCTCCTTGATCTATTCATCATAAAATTCTTTATTTTTAGTTAGCTTTTCATCCATCTCTTCAATCTAATCTTTGAGATATGTGTTCTCTTCATTTATCTTTTTGATCATCTTCCCTAAATCACTGTTTGAACAATCTTTCAAATATTTTCTTAGTCTTTTGATGACTTCTTGAGAATCACTGACTTTTTCTTTTAGTTCTTCAATTTCTTTTTCAGATCTATCAAGGTCTTCAAGAGCAACTTCAAGATTCTTTTTCAGATGTTTCATTTCTCCCTTATCCATGATCACCTCAAGTGGTTAAACTTATTTGCTGAGGATCAGAGCTCTAATACCAATTGTTAGGAATGTGAACACTAAGAGGGGGGGGGGGTGACTCAGTGTTCACTATATGTTATCTTTTTCTCAACTCTTGCAACTTAACTTGAATGCTTAAGTACTGAAATGAACATAAACATAAACAAGATACATAAACCCAAAACATAACACCAATATGGTTACGAGGAAACCTAAATAGGTAAAACCCCGATGGGAATTGACACCCACTAATAATCTGCACTAGTGTATTATGATCCCTGTTAGGAGACCTTACAACCCCGTTAGGAGTTGATCTTTACAAAGCTTTTAGTATAGTGACCTTGTCAAGGTTTGGAACCTATTAGGATTCTTTTACAATAACCCTATTAGGCATGGGGACACACTGTCCTAGAGCTCACTTCTCAAGTGGTGAAGGCTACAACCTTTTGACCTTAGATACACAATATATTTGTTGGATGAATTGGCACTGTGACACTGCTTGTCTAATCAGTTCCTTTGATGTGCTGATGCTTTGATCTATTGCAAAGCTCTAATACATCTTAACTACTCTTCACACACTTCTTCTCTTCTAATCTCAACTCTATATTGACTCTCTACTTATTTAAAAGGGCTCATCTCATATTTATATGCGCTTATCAAAACAATTAACTAGGTCAGCCTATAACCGATTACATACAACTCTTCCAATTGAATTGGCTCAAGCATGTTTACATAAAAACATAATTTAATGTCTAAAAATTTATTACAATAGGTGCATAGCCTTTACAAATCAATATTATAACCGCTAAACAAAATACTACTAGTCAACTGCATACTCTGTTCTGTTCTAGCATTCACTAGTTGTACCTCTTCAATTGTCTATATCTTCATCATAATGTCACATTTGATCATGAATTCTTAGACTTAGCATGAATACATACATACAAGCTTAACTACAAGGGTGCATGCCATAACTAGGTCATACGCACGTGCGTTGACGCTTTGATCTATTGGTGCTCTGTTAACTATCCAATCTTATGTACTTAGCCAAATTATGATCTTCTAATAATGTGTGCTGACTCCAAAACACTATATGAATTTGTTTCCATAATGAAAACACTATATTTAGTCATATACAATAGTATAGTCAACTTGCCAACAGAAAGAACTGATTTGGCAATCTAAAATTCTGATAGTTTTACCTAGTCTCTCCTCAAGGGTATTCATGAAAAATAAAGAACTTTTGGACCAATTGATTAGATGGCTAGTGGCTTTGGTGTAAATATTTTGAAGGCTCTAGCTTCTTTGATAGTGGAAGTACCCATAGTGATGGTATCATCCACAAACTAAGCATGAGAACAAGTTAAGGGGTTGGATGAGGGATGAAGACCTTGAATAACACCCTTAGAAACCAAGAGCTGAAAGTATCTTCCCATGCTTTGAACCAAAAAAGTAAACATAATATGAGAAATAGGGTCTCCCTGTCTCAAACCTCTAGAATTTTTTAAGAACTCAGAGGGAGATCCATTAATAATAACTACAAAGGAAGTAGTTGATATAAATTGATAAATAATTTGAATGACTCTCTCATTGAAACCAAATTGCTTAAGAATCAAACATAAAAAGTTCTAATCAACATGGTCATAAGCTTTATCCAAGTCAAGTTTGAGGAGAAAGCCCTATTTATCTCCCTTAATAGCTGAGTGTATGTTCTCATGAACAAGGAAAAAAAAATCAAGAAATTGTCTTCTAGGAATGAAGCCATTATGCTGAGGAGCTATCAAATCAGGGAGAATCTTCATAAGTCTTGTAGTTAAGATTTTAGAAAAGAACTTATAGAAGGAGTTGCACAGTCTGATAGGCCTAAATTGATTGAAAGATTTGGCTCCAACAATTTTGGGAATCAGGGCTAAAAAAGTGCCATTAATTTATTTGAGAAGGCTTCTACAACCAAAGAATTCCTTCACAACATTCGAAACATCCTTCTCAACAATCAGCCAGAATTTTTGAAAAAATAACATGGGGAACCCATCTGAGCTAGGAGCCTTATCACCATCAAAAGAGAAAACCACATCCTTAATCTCCTTATTGGAAGGAATAGCCTGTAGAATCTTATTTTGATCTTGGTTTACAATACTCGGAATAGCTTCCAATAAAGTTTCCTGGTTTTCTCTATCAAGATTGATATCTACAGAGAGTAAAGAGGAAATTTAATTGACATCAGCAATCTTGATATCTTCTTCTTTGTAGATCTCTTCATTGTCCTTAGAGATTTTAGCTATTTGATTGGAAGCTTTGTAATCACCTCCCCCCTGGATCACCTCCTCCAACACACCATTTGTAATCAGAAGAGGTGAGAATTGGTTTTCCCCAAGAAACTTGTCTGAATTATCTTTAGAGGAAGAGATGAGACTGATACCTTCAACATGCTCACTGACTATGGTCTCAAGCTTCGGGGTACTCCCTGTCTTATTACTTCCTATGTCTATCTTTTCATTACTATGGTCTCTAGCCAAGGGGCTTTGAACATCATTCTTTGGAACCTCCACATTGGCTGGTTTCACTAAAGAGTCTGAGGAGCCCTTAGAATTAGACTTGGGTATCCAAACAATTGTAGAAGACTCTTTCTTCTTGACCGAAGGGCCTTTCGCTTTCTTCTTGGGAGCCTTCATCAGGCATTTTTTAGCCCAATGGCCCATTTGTTTACAAATGAAGTAAGCAAAAGGGACATATTCATATTCAATTGACTGTTTCTAGATATCCATTTTTTAGACTAAGTCTATAGATAGAGGAAGATCAGTAGACTTTCAGATTTTAATGCAGATTTTGGCATTAACTAGTCTAGATCTTGACATCGTAGCTGGGTCCAAGGAAAGAAGTTCACCAAAAACACTTGCTATTCCTTTGAAAACATATTCATTCCAATACTCCAAAGGAAGGCCCGATAGTCTCACCCAAATAGGAGCCAATTCCAGAAAAGATTCACTTAAATCCATATTAGGCTCCCACTTTCACAAATCCAATGATGACTTGCCCATGACCCAAGGGCTTCCACATAAGGCTTTGGTCAAATCTTCCTCATTGGTAAATGGTAATGAGAAGAAACCTTTTGGCATAGCAACCATGTCAACTTGCCCTTTAAGAAACCACCTTCTCTAAATGAAATGTCGAACATAATCTATGTTTGGCCTAACCCCAACATATTTCCCAACCAGCATGAGGTCCATCTAAGATACAATGTGATCAATCACCGTATCAGGGATAAAAATGGAAAAATCTCCCTTCATAGGATCAAAGATATTATTAGCTTCAGAAAGAGAAGATTTCCAAAAGGCTTTTTGCCAAACAACGCCACCTAGGGCTTCTCAGGAATAGCAACCTCACCTTTATTGAGGTCTCCAGCAAGATTCTTTGCTCCCCCCTAGGTCTGGGGAAGCTCTATCTCTTCGTGGGTCCCCAGGTCTCAAAACCCCACCATCTTCCATAGGTTTCATTAACCCACCATCTTCCTCCTTGTATCCTAACACTATTGAGATGCCAATAGACTATCTCGAATCTCTAACAGATGCCCCGACAAATCTACTAGGTTTCCCACCCGAACCTCCATTCAAATTTTGTCCTGCACCAACAACACCTTGTCATCCCGCTCCTGCTCCTGCTCCTTCCATCTTACTCATTTATAGTAGAACTATTAAGTTCACTCTGTTAAGAGATTTAAAGCCTACTACAATGGTTAAAGAGTAACACCAGTATTGATCTGTAAATAGCAACTTAATCTTTCATGATTTAGACATGTAATGTACTTATCTATTATTACCTTAATATGATTGATCTCCTCAATGAATACTGCTCGGTAGCCTTTGGTTCCTGATAAACTGAATATTCTTTCAATGCTTTATCAATGAAAACCCTATCTGATCTTTAGATGCCTTCCATTATGGCAGCTACTACATGTGTGAGACATGTCAAAATGACATTCTTACAAAATTTATATCAAACTGATCTTGACATAATTAGGGTTTAACCTCTATCTTAGAAAACCTAAGATCCATGGTAGAAATGAATAACCTAGATCAACATTACATAGGAGTCATCAACAATTTAATGATTACATCCATATTAAATTTTGTCTCGATCTTGGTAAACCATTTTCTTAATTGGTGTAAACTATTTGCATTGTAGTTTGTGTCATTCCAACTGCTATGTTGTTTCCTGTTTCACTCAGTGTATATTGCATTCATCAACCAGTAATTAATTGGTGCTCGGTTCATATGAATGCTTAGTGACTACTATGCTCAGTACCCAGTAATCATCTGGCTCGGTAAGAGTGCTCTTTCAAAACTATATTTGATTAACTTAGTGATCTACCTTATATTCTGCTTGGTGTATAGGCTTTGTGTATTGACCATCTATCCCGTCTTGTCTCCTTTACCGACTATATGACTAAATGATACTAATGACAACTATTAATGCTCTTTAGGATTAACATTGACATCTTCATGCCCTCTTATTATGCATATTCCACTTCTTTTTTTAACAATTCTAATTGGCTAGAAGAACCTTAAAAGATACATAGCATACTATTCAACTATGATATAATTCATGGAGAGCATGATACTCCTAATATTCTTAGATATGATCATCATTCTTCTAGTGTTGCTTATTTCAAATTTAGTTCAAATTGCTCACATGTACTATAACTATGAAGCATGTCCTTCCTGTCTATAACCTTCCACATAAGACTATTGTCAATATTCCTCCTCTATGAAGCTTGTCCTTCCTATCCATAACTCTCCATGTGAGACCATTTACAATATTCTTCATTTATGAAGATAGTGCTTCCTATCCATAACCCTACGTATAAGACCATTAGAAATATTCCTCCCTTGTACACCATTTTCCTATAAGATTTTTTAGTCTTTTAAATTTCCTTCATACAATTTTCCTTACATAATGTATTTCAAAAGAATCTACCTTAATATAAGACTATTATACAATTTTTTTCAATTAATACTATAGTGACTTTAATACCTCTATATCTACTACTTTCTTATTATACTTATGCAATATTAAATCTTACCCATTCTCCTATTTGTATTGCAATTCCTTGAATGTCATAGCTTTTCCCATCTAGTAATCATAATTATAGAATTCAATAACCTCTTTCCCAAAACTATATATACTTTATTCCTATTATTATTCAATTTCAAACATATAAAAAATATTCCTAATAATGAATATTCAGACTGCAAAGAAGAAAAGTAGAGTTTTAAGTCTCACGAAACTTGTGATTCAGTTAATGAATACATCAAATTCTATGTTTTACGTTTGCATTTATATGTGAAAGTGCTAAAGTCAATTTAATCTGATCACAAGCTATTACAAAATCTTTAATGTGATAAAATCTTTAATCTGAGGTGAGACCATTAACAATATTCTTCATTTATGAAGACAATCCTTCCTATCCATAACCCTACGTATAAGACCATTAGCAATATTTGTCCCTTGTACACCATTTTCCTATAAGATTTTTTACTCTTTTAAATTTCCTTCATATAATTTTCTTTACATAACGTATTTGAAAAACATCTATCTTAATATAAGACTATTATAAATTTTTTATCAATTAAGACTATAACGACTTTAATCTCTATATCTACTACTTTCTATTTATACTTGTGCAATATTAAATCTTTCCCATTTTCTTATTTGTATTGTGATTCCTTGAATGTCATATCTTTGCTCATCCATTATCATAATTATAGAATTCAATAAACTCTTTCCCAAAACTATATATACTTTATTCCTATTATTATTCGATTTAAGGCATAAAAATATTTCAAACAATGAATATTCAGATTGCAAAGAAGCAAAGTAGAGTTTTAAGTCTTACGGAACTTGTGATTTAGTTAATAAATACATCAAATTTTATGTTTTACATTTGCATTTCTATGTGAAAGTGCTAAAGTCAATTTAATCTGATTACAAGCTATTACAAAATCTTTAATGTGATAAATCTTTAATCTGAGGTGAGACCATTGACAATATTCTTCATTTATGAAGACAGTCCTTCCTATCCATAACCCTACGTATAAGACCATTAGCAATATTCCTCCCTTGTACACCATTTTCTTATAAGATTTTTTACTCTTTTAAATTTCCTTCATATAATTTTCTTTACATAACGTATTTGAAAAACATCTATCTTAATATAAGACTATTATACATTTTTTTATCAATAAAGACTGTAACGACTTTAACCTCTATAGCTACTACTTTCTTATTATGCTTGTGCAATATTAAATCTTACCCATTCTCCTATTTGTATTGCAATTCCTTGAATGTCATAGCTTTGCTCATCCAGTCATCATAATTATAGATTTCAATAACCTCTTTCCCAAAACTATATATATTTTATTCCTATTATTATTCGATTTCAGACATATAAAAATATTCCAAACAATGAATATTCAGACTGCAAAGAAGAAAAATAGAGTTTTAAGTCTTACGAAACTCGTGATTCAGTTAATGAATACATCAAATTCTATGTTTTACGTTTGCATTTCTATGTCAAGGTGCTAAAGTCAATTTAATCTGATCACAAGCTATGACAAAATCTTTAATCTGACATTTTCAATGAAAAAAACTCCAATGTATAGTTTCTAATGACACGCAACTTTTGAAATACTTGCACGTACGTACTTGTTTATTTGGTTGTTTTTGTTATTGAAGTCTTTTCTGACTCTATTATTTAATCTGATTCTGATGTATTTTTTCTCACCGGCATCGTCGAAAACACGTGTATGCATGGTTTAGGTAAGGGATCATTTTCGTTACATGTTTTATTTCAGTGTTTAAATGAAAGCATTGTTTTTGTGGTTTTTTCTAAGGCCGTTTTCATAAATTTTATTATGGTAATATCTATAGTTAATATTTGTTTCCTTATATTGATATTTACAATTTTGAAAAGAATTTCAACTTCAGTTTTTCATGGATCATCACTCTTTGTTTTTTATAGAGCTCTTTGTTTTTTATAGAGATATTCAAAATTTTGGAAAGATTTTAAATTTTAGTTGTCGGTGTTAAATCTTATTTTATTTCTTTTTATTGTTTTTAAATTATTTTTGAGATTTTTTCAATAGAATTATTGGTATTGAATGTGTGTTAATTCTTGTTGATGTTGAAAATGAAATAATTGTTTGAACTATTTTGGCATAGAGTGAATAGCATGGATAGACCATTTCCATATATTAAACTCCTTAGATTCTTCTTCACAAAACATAATATTTGATCTGATAATCTTATTAAATTGACCACTTTGCTTTTCAACTAATTGTTTGAACTCAATTAAACTTTTCAAAAATTTCAGATTTATCAACTAAATAATTGTTTCAAATTTGACAAGAAATACCATGAATGACAGTGATATATTTCTTGGGTGTATTTAGTGATGGAGTTGCAATAGGACCACATAAATCATTATGAATAACTTCAAGAGGTTTTCTAGCCCTTTTAACTTATTATGAATAATTTATCTTTCACATTCATTGATACCAAAAAGAACTGTATAATTTTTGCCAATCATCTTATCAAATGATAAAAAGTTCCTTTTTAGAGAAAGAACTAATATAGTATTAAAAAAATATGCTTAATTTACCATATTTTTTTACTTCAACAATTTGTTTACCTTTAGTACCATGTGATTTCTTACCCCAATATAACAACATTATTATATGCATTTATCTAAATTAATCAATAGAATTTCTTTAGAAGTCATACTTATGAGCAACCAAAATAATATACCATAGAGTCTCTTTATTAGAACTTGTATTTAGACAAGAAAGAAATAGATTTTATGCATCTTCGACTATACTATAAACAAATTTCTTATCACTATATTTAGACTTATAATGGTCAAATTCATTTAGACTTAAAACAGTCAAATTCATTACAATGAAAATGTTAAACATATCTTTTGTTTCTTCTAGTATTCTTGCTTCTACATCAACTCTACCTATGTGATTGTTAATTCTTCCCCAAAAGGACCAAAATCTCCATCGTGATCATAATGCTTGTCTCTATCGTTTTGACTATAATTACCTCTAGTTCAATTTTGAAATTGAATTCATTTCCCTTTAAAATGTATTTTCTCTTATGTTTACCTAAAATGAAAATGCTTATTCTAATAATTATTTGTGCTACTTTTCATTCATTCTTCTACTATAATTAAAATTCCGCCTAATTCATCAATTTCTATGGATATACGATCTTTTAAAATTTCTATTATGGAAACAACATTGTGCAATTTGAAAGGAATAATTTTTAAGCATTTCTCAATCACATATTAATTATTTAAATCATCTCTTTGAATATGTATTATATTTAGTATCCTTTCAACTTTGTGAGGAATTTATTAAATAACTCATTTAGAATAATTTTAACATTTTCAAAACACTTTCTTAGTGTTTGTAAATTAGCTCTATGAGAACCTTGATATGCATTTAAAATAATGTTATATATCTATTTAAATATACAGAAACACTTATTATGAGAATGATTGATTGACTTGGTGCATTGTAAATATCCCACAAATCCTTAGATTCAACAAGTTTTTCATTTACATGTACTTTAATAAGAAAGATATGGCCCATCAAAAATAGGAATCTATAATCTCAATGCACCTATGTTGCCATGGGTTTTCACCACATTTTCAAAAGTAATATATAACTCATTTATGAGTTCTCATTAATCATTTTTATGTGTCATCAAATTTTGTGTATGCTTTCAAATTCACCATCAAACTTTGATGAGGTTCTCACAACCTTCCTAGAACTCAAAAAGTCATTTTATTAGTTTCTCTTTTTCACAATTTAAAGTCTTCATTTATTTTTTCTTTAGTTTTGGAATCATTTTAAGACTCCAATGGGGTTCTTGCAACCTATTCAGATCCTAATAAGTCTTTGGTTCTCTCTAGCTATCTAGGAGAAAAAAGATATTTTATTTTCTACAAATGTTGGACATATGACAAGTTTTAAGAACCTTGTCAAATGTTGTTGCAACTTGTAGTAAGGTTTTAGGGCTCTAATAATAAAGAGGAGTTTGAAAATCTATTTTTAGATCTTGATTTGACTTGCAAAATGAACATCAAAGACATCATTATTGAAGGAGATTGCATGATTTTTATTAATTCTTATCTAACAAACTAACTCAAATCGGTCTTTAAAAATATTGTATCTAACATATCTATGTCAAATTGGTCTATAATATATATTGGATACAATCTTGAAGAAAATTAACTTTCTCATTTCTTATGAGTTTAAAACATTTCTTTAGACAGGATAATACTTTTGTTGACATCTTGCATGACAAGAAAATTGATTCTGATGGAAATTTCCATAATTTTATGAAGGAGATCTGAATAATAATGATTCTTTATCATGCTTTTTAAATTACTCCCCTTGAGTCTAAGTGGGCCATATTGGCTAAATATTTTGTAAGTAGTCATAGAAACAACACTTACAAAATTGTGAATTTAGAGACATTGCATGATATGAAATCTCTCTTCTCAACTAAGGGGAGGTGCCCTTCTTATAATTGCTGAAATTAACTAAAACCTATCTAGAAATGTAAGCTAAATTAAGGTTGGGATGTTACATGTACATCTCTTCCTCTTTTTTCAAGAATGATTTTAACTTTCTTACAATTTTTCTTAATACAAAACTAAAGAAATAAAAAATTTTCTTTAAAGAATTAGTTGGAGAAATAATACCAATAATTTTTGGATTAGCTTAAATAAAAACCCTAAGCATACTAGCGAACTATTCAAATATGAATGTATACAAGCTCATAGAATTATACACTATCTCACAATGATCAAATGATGAGGCAACAATATATTATAGCATAAAGAATATTAACATAAAGAAACTTTAGATATTTAATAAAAAATGAAACCACAACACAACCTGACTATGAATTCATGTTCACATAAATACTAACTTCTATCTTTCAACTTGAAGAATATAGCTTGAAGTCTATAATAAAAAAGACTAAAATATTTCTCTTATAAAAGAATAAAACTCACGCAAGTATTTCCAATAAAATCGAGATAATATTATTATTGTGATGTAAAACACAAAAATAATATAACAAGATGTCTCAAGACAAAGCTTGAAATCACACTTTCTCTTTTATTCACTTGCACAATAGAAATAAAAGTTTCCATTGCTGCAAAATTTCAACAAAGTCTACTTGCATGCATAAATGATGACTAATTACAATGGGAACCCTCATATATATGGGCAAGGGACTATGAGAAAAAACTGGGAGTATCCTAACTAACTTTGACTTATTGAAACTGAGAGTCATAATCTATTTTAACTTGCAATGTGATTATGTAGAATTACATATTTTATTCTTGTGTGTAATTTGTTAAAACAAAATTTATGCATGAGACTATTTCGCAAAAAAACATAAAAATATGGTTAAGTGTCATGAGACACTTCTTTATCATCTTCATCTTTGGCCATGAATTCTTCAAACTTTCAAATTGATTCTTGTACTTCATAGGGATTTGGACCAAATGAATTTCTTGCAATGGTTGTTATTTTGATGATGAAATCCAAATAGACTATGAGTGCCGCCATGTATAATTTAAGAATAGTTTTGATTTTATCAAAGAACACTTGCTAGCTAGTGAACTTATCAATTGAAGCCAATAAGAAACACTTGGCTTAAAACTCTTTCTGGATCATATGCTGGCATTTGATGAAGGTGTTGGAGAGATTTTTTCCTGGGATACATGTTGGAGTGTTTTCATTGCTGCAAGAAAAGTCTTTGTAGATGAATGAATCTAGTATACCAGTGGTGAAGATGATCGCACAAGATACAAAGTGTTTTTTGATAACACAATCAATCATGGTAAATGTGATGTGCGGTGATGATGTGAATAGATCTTGTGGTGCGATTGGAAAGGTAGAATCTATAGAGTAATATTAGTATACTTCTATGATTGCATAAGCTGATTCAAAGTACAGTTAAATATTTGGAGGAAATGCTACTGATATCGGCTAGAATAGCCAACCAGTTTGTCAAGGTGATAAAATTAAGGTGGTGGTTGAATCTACATTTATATTTGTTTTATTTTTGAATTATATTATCGATAACTGACATGGTGGATCACAATTTCATATGTTTATGTGATCTCTTATGAATTTGTGTGGATTTTGGAGGCTGACATTAGTAGCACATTTTAGGGTTATTTCATTGATCTAAAAGTGTATATAGTATTAGGAATGAATGTGAATACTCCGCCATAGGATATATTCAGCATTCATTCCTAACAATCTCCCCCATTGGCATTGATGGAAACATAGATGAGAAAACATCCAAGTTCCATGAATACCAACATTGCAACAATACTGCTCTGAAATGTTTTCACATCCTCTTCATCAATCAAATCTTGCTTCATTTTCCTACTCAATTCTTTTAGTTTTCTATTTTATATTTCTTGTATCCTTCTCCCTAAAGTTCTCTTTAATAGATGGTTTTTCTTGTATCATTCTCCCCCATTGACATCAATGACAGATAATGCATCACTATGTCAACAACAACTTCAATGTCAAAAGATACTTTTCAGAAAATGCATTCACTAGAGTCCTCATGACTCAGCTCAGAAACACATACTCCCCCATAGAGGAAGTACCAACATCTAGTCCAAAAAAAGATAAAGCTCATATACCACTAGACTGATGCAACAATCTTCATCACTTCTCGAAAGTAGGCTGGGGCATAACCCCAAGCATATCTCTTAGATACTCAAATGTATCCTTAGGCAAAGGCTTTGCAAATATATATGCAATCTACTCTTTTGTACTTATATACTCAAGTCTAAATTCTTTCTCTGCAACTTTCTATCTTACTACATGATACTTTATTTATATATGTTTTGTCTTAGAATGTAGTACAGGATTCTTAGACATACTAACTGTACCGATGTTTTCATAGTGTATAACACCAGGCTAATTGAATTTTATTCCAATATCCTTCAACATTTGTTTCATCCATATTATCTGGTTACAATTGTTTGCTGCTGCTACATATTCTTCTTTTGTTGTTCTCTGTGAAATACAATTTTGTTTCTTTCTTAGCCAAGAAACCAATCTTCCTCCAAGGAAAAATGCTCCACCACTTGTACTCTTTTTGTCATCAACACTTGTTAGGAATAGTCTTAAGAGATAACAAAGGGGTAGGGGGGTGAATCAATTATCTACAAGACTCAATTATTTATCCAATTAAGTATAGATTAACATTTAAGCATAAAAACAATATGAGAACACTTAACACAACACCACAATTTTGGTTACAGGAAAACCCAAATAGGTAAAAACCCCAGTGGGAATTAGCACCCACTATAAACTGCACTAGAGTATAATGATCCCTGTTAGAAGATCTTACAACCCTGTTATGAGTTGACCTTTACAATGCATTAAGTATAGTGACCTAGTCAAAGGTCAGACCCTATTAGAAGTATTTTACAATTAACATTGTTAAGGGTGAGGACACACTATCCGAGAGCTCGCTGCTCAAATGGTGAAGGCTGCAACCTTTTGCATAACAAATATACACTATATCTGGATATTGGTGAGCTGTGAGTTAGACGTGCTGTCTTGATCAGTTTCAATGAATAGCATAGACTCTCTTCTTTGTCACATAGACCTTCTACTGATAGCTACATACTTTTCACCTTTTTCTCTACTCTTTTTCTTTCAACTATCTGCCATACTTAGCGATCACAACTGACCGGCTATAAGTATCTTTCTCCAAATGATATGATCAAGTTGGCATGTTAGAAATTCCTTGAAATCACATTAGAGAAACAATATAACTCTCCAATAATATCTCCAATGGCTATACTAAGCACACAACACAAAATAGGACAGCGCAACTCAATATGAGTAGACGTGTTGCTTCACACAGTCGGCTCCACCAAATTAACTGAAACTTTATTCTCATGCTAAAATATGTTATACACTCTTAACCAAACATTCTTAACTCATCACTAAACATGAAACCAAACACGCATATCAAAATGATAGGCACAACTAATAAACCAATATAAACAATGTCGGCTCCATCTGATAAACTCAAGAAACTGTAACTCACAACTGGAAACATCATAACTCAACCTGTATTGCACAATAGACTATGGGTCCATGAACATAGCATCATAAACATGTATACAACATAAATATAAATGTGCAAGGATCCATCATAACCATACTGAAAATCATATACAAAACTCTTCCTGGGACACTGTCCGGAACACTACTAATATAAGAAACTATATAACTATCTTCACTCAGAATCAACCTCTGCATCTATGATATCATGCTGATAAATTATCTAAGAACCATATGCTTAAGGCTCTCTCCATAAGGCTTCAACACATTTTTCTTACCATATGTTGTCATTAATGACAAACATACAGTCAACATTGGCTTGCTGGTGAATCTCCAACAATCTCCCCCTTTGGCATTTATGGCAACATATGGAATGAAAAACACCACCAATCCAAACGTACAATTATTTTATAATATTCTCTATTTCCTCAATAAAACTCCCCCAAGGATGAATCCTCCAACTGCTGTTGAATGTTCTAAATATTAACTGATATATACTCCCCTTACTAATACTTACTCCCCCTTTCTAGAATAAACCAACTATTTTGTTTTTCATGACTATATACTCACTCCCCCTTTGACATCAATGGCAAAGGGCACCAAAACAAATAAGCACCAGTACTACTCCTGAAGTAGAGTAGTTAACCATTCATCAGTCACTAAGGACTAATGCACTACTCCAAACTCTAATCAGATCTAGAGAAGGGAATTAGTCCCAGCTTCTCCCTGAGATACTCAAATGTATCCTTTGGTAAAGGCTTTGTGAATATGTCTGCTAGTTGTTCTTTTGTGCTCACATAGTCTAATTTTACTTCTTTCTCTACAACTTTATCTCTTAGGAAGTGATATTTTATCTCAATGTGTTTTGTCTTTGCATGCATCATAGGGTTCTTTGACATATTGATAGTGCTAGCATTTTCAAAATGGATAACAATAGGATAATCAATCTAAATTCCAAAATCTTTTATCATTTTCTTAATCCACACAATTGTAGAACAATTTAATGCTGCTGCTACACACTCTATGTTAGAATAATTGAGAGGGGAGTGAATAAGTTAGACCAGTTATCCTACAGTCCCAAATACAAAGATGTAACACTTAAAATAATTTCAATAAATTCTGCAGCTTGGTAACATAAACTATTAAACTATCTATGCCTTTTACCTATTATCATTAATTAACTCAAAGTGATTACCGACCAAATAAAATATACAGTATGTAAAGTCTGACAATAAGAAAATCATCATAGAAACACATAACATAATGACTTAACCTGGAAACCCTGCTAAGGGAAAAAAGCACCTAGGACCGGTAATCCAAAATAATTTTCACTCTTCTGAAGATAGCTCGGTATAGAGCCAACCCTATTAAAGGTTACAAACAAACTATTAGGTGTGACCTTGTTAGAGGATTTAAGACTAATAGTTAAATTTCGACCAGGATTCACTATGAAGTCAATAAGATAACAATGTACATTCCTTGAATGACATAGGTGCATAACATAAGATGGTTAAGTCCACTCAGTTAGGAGATTTTTTGTATCAATGGTTAAACTAAAACAATAGTTGATTTGATTACAATACAACTCAATTTGTAGATGTTCAGATCTATTCTAAGCCCATACGAATCCTCTGATCAATATTTCAATTCACTTCCTCAACTTACTTTCACTCGGTAATAGTTCTCTAATGCTCAGTACTATTCTGTAGTTTGGTTCTCCTTCAACTAGTCTGATCAGGCATGCATGAAAATGTATTCACACAAAATCTCTACAGTCTTCTTTCTTCCGGCATAGTTTAAACAATGAAACTCATATCTCTTATATAGACAGATAAACCATTTTCCTATCAACCATGAAATTTTTCTAATTTCATTGATTTTGCCTCTTAAAACTTCCTCGGTAGTTGTGTCAATAACACATTTCAATTCTATTCTTTAGATCTTCTCTGAATTTCATCAGTCGTGGATCTCATAACAAACTTTATCCTGAATCTCAAAATCATAACAATTTCCAGCTCATCATTTTTTGTCGGCTAAACTAAGAATTTAATACTTTCATCCATACTCGATTAACAAAGAAATGTGTCAATGAATACAAGCTCAGTTAATATTGTCACTCGATATACACTACATTGGCTTGGTGTATACTAAAGTGCTTCATTTACCGACCACATTACCTTGTACAATTTTGCTTCCTTCTTCATAATAGATTAATGCAACATAATCAAGTCAACAATATGAGATCATATAATCATCAATAAGTTACCCAAAGTATTCCTTATCCTCATCTGTCATATCCATCTTTCTCCATGTATATATCTCAGTTCTTCATCTTTTCTCTCTTTTTATAGATGTTTAGATGTTTGTAACTAACATGATAAGTATTGTCAAAACTAGTTGACATCAATGACAACATAATGACTGATTTAATTATCTTACATATCATTTTAATAACTCGGTGATCTCTAATTATTGATCTTCAAGTCATTTAGGTATTCAATCAGTTGTAGTTCATCAATCTCTCCCTTTGGCATTGATGGCAACACAAGTAAAATGAAAATATGCAATACATATACTAAATAAGTATTCTACAATGATGTAAGTAAATGTTGTAGCTCAGTAAGCTCTTTCCTAGCTTGGTTTTTAATATGTTTAATCACTACATTACATAGCAGCATTACAAGTGTAGACTCTCCTCCATGGATTTGATCTTTTCAGCTCTTAGAGTTCTTCTATTCTCAACAAAAAATATTCAAATCCCTCTGTGACTTTCTTAGATTATCTCTCTCTTAGATAGATATTCAATTGATCTCTCTATGTATCTCTCCTACTGTTTATCTCTCCCTTTGAAAACAATGCCAAAGAAAAATATAAAACATATAGCTCTACAATAGCCAAGTAACTTTCTGTTGTTCGGTGTAGACAATGTATCTATGTATACTCATATGCAAATTCTCTGTTCTAGCTCCTCAAACTATTCACAACCTTAGACATAATCCAAAGTGTGAGCTATGTTGCATCAACATGAATGATCTTCTGATAAGAATAGGCTGATGCAACCTCTAGATCATATTAGTGATTGGTAGATAGGGGACAGACCCCAAGTCTAGTCCTCAAGTATTCAAAAGTGTCCTTCGGTAGAGGCTTGGTAAAAATATCAGCAAGTTTCTCCTTTGATGTAACATATTCCTGTTTGACTTGCTTCTCCTGTACTTGTTCTCTTAAGTAGTGATACTTAATTGATATATGCTTTGTCTTTGAATGCATTACAAGATTCTTAGAAATATTTATAGCACTAGTGTTGTCACAATATATAATCATCAGCTTAGTGATTACCTCATTCATTCCTTCCAACACTTGTTTGATAAAAGGAATTTTTGAATAGTTTGTAGCAGCAACAACATATTCTGCTTTAGCAGTAGATTGAGAAATACAAGGTTGTTTCTTACTTGTCCAAGTTACAAGTCTTTCACCAAAGAAAAATGCTCCTCTGGTTGTGCTCTTTCTATCATCTATATTTCCAGCCCAATCTGCGTCGGTGTAAACTCTTAGTTCAAATTTTCCTTTCTTAGGATACCATAAACCATAATCCTTTGTTTTCTTTAGGTATCTCAAGATTCTTTTCACTGCAACCATATGTGAATCCTTTGGATTGGTAGAAAATCTAGCCACAATCCCCATTGTATGTGCTATATCAGCCCTACTGTATACTACATACATTAGCTTACCAATCATAGATTGGTACAATGTTTGATTTACCTCTGTACATTCATCATCTTTTGTTAATTTGCAGCCTGTAACCATTGGTGTTCCTACTGATTTAGCATCTTCCTTGCCAAATTTTCTCAATACTTCCTTAATGTACTTTGATTGTGTGATGAAAATTCCATCATTTTGCTGAATAACCTGCAAGCCTAGAAAGAATTTAATCTCTCCAAACATTGACATTTCAAATTCCTTTCTCATCTCATTAGAAAATTATTTACAAATATGATCTTGTCCTCCAAAAATTATATCATCCGCAAATATTTTAGCAATCAAGATAGTATCATCAGATCCTCCTTTCATGTACAAATTGTTGTTTTCACTAGTTCTTACAAAACCAATACTTAAAAGATAAGTATGTAACCTTTCATACCATGATCTTGGTGCTTTCTTTAATCCATATAAATCTTTGTGTAGTCTACATACCATGTCTCTCTGATTCAGATCAATAAATCCTTCTGGTTGTTCTATGTATACCTCCTCTAGTATTCCATTCAGAAAAGCTGAATTAATATCCATTTGATAGACCTTGAATTTCTTATGTGTAGCATATGAAAGTAACATGTGGACTCCTTCTAGTCTAGCAACAGGTGCAAAAGTTTCACCATAATCAATACCTTCTACTTGTGTATATCCCTTGCAAACAAGTCTAGCTTTGTTCCTTGTAACCTCTCCATTTTCATTCAGCTTATTTCTGAAAATCCATTTAGTACCAATAAAATTTTTATCTTTCAGCCTAGTTACTAAAGTCCATGTCTTATTTTTCTCAATTTGTTCAATCTCTTCATTCATAGCATTGATCCATTCATCATTCTCAAGTGCAAGCTTAACATTCTTTGGTTCAAACTCACAAACTAGGCATACATTTTGTCTTAACTTACTTCTTGTCAGCATGCCAACTTTCCTATCTCCAATGATTTGGTTCTTAGGATGATGTCTTTTGACAAATATTGCTAGCATTTGATCTCTTCTTTTTTCTTCATTCTATTCAGGTTCATTTCCTTGCTCGACAACTTCTTCCTGATCCTCAGTTTCCATTTGTTGTTCCTCGGTGTTATTTTCTTGATGCTCAGTCAACTTAGCTTGTGGCTTCAGTAGGTACTTTGGATGTTCAACATAAGCAAATCTACCATAGTCTTCCAGCTCCTTAGTTCTTTCTTTATCATTTTTATCAAAAAATTCATCAACTCTGACATTAGCACTTTCAATCATCTTATTAGTAACTTTATTCAAACACTTGTAAGCTTTACTCTTAGTAGAATATCCAAGGAATATTCCCTCATCACCTTTAGAGTTAAATTTCCCATTCCTATAATCTTTTAGAATAAAACATTTTCTACCAAAATTTTTGAAGTAACTTACACTCAGTGTGTATCCAAACCATAACTCATAGGGTGACTTGTTTGTGTCTTTCTTTAGTTGAAATTAGTTCAGTACATATACAGTTGTGCTAACTACTTCTCTCCAATACATCTGTGAAACATTTTTCTCTATCAGTAGTGTTCTTGCACAATCAACAATAGATCTATTTCTTCTTTCAGAAATCCCATTCTGCTACGTTGTTTTAGGTGCAGAAACCTATCTTTTGATACCATGCTCATTACAATAGTTAGTGAATTCATAAAAAATAAATCACCACCTCTATCAGGCCTCAAGCATTTCAGTTCTTTTCCAGTTTCTTTTTCTACTTTAGCCTTGTACCATTGAAACATCTTAAATGCCTAAGATTTATCTTTTAAAAACATGACAGTCATTAATCTAGTATAATCATCAACAAATAGAATAAAGTATCTATCACCATAGTAGCTTTCAGTTCTCATGGGACCACATAGGTTGGTGTGAACTAACTCCAAGATTCTTTTTGTTGAATAGTATTTACTTTTAAAACTAGATTTTTTCATCTTCCCTTTCTGACATTGATGACACATAACATGATTAGGTTTAGTTAGGCTAGGTAGTCCTTCAAATTTTCTCTTTCTACTGATCTTAATCATGTTATCAAAATTTACATAACATAACCTTTTATGCCATAACCATGCATCTTCATTTTTCACCAGTAAACAAGAAGTCTCAGCATTGTCAAGATAAAATAAGTTACCTTTTAATTGTCCTCCTGTTTTGACAAGCTTTCCACTTTCATCATAGATTCTCACCTTCTTGCATTCAAATACCACTCGGTGACCTGAGTTGTTAAGATGTGCTACACTTAGAAAATTGTAATTCAATCATTTTACCCAATAAGCATTATCACATTTGATTTTATCATTTATCAATAAAGATCCTTTTCCTTTAACCATGCAAGGTGTATCATTACCCATTTTTACTGATCCTCCATTATAATGCTCAAGATGATCAAATTTATCTTCATCACCAGTCATGTGATGTGTACAACCACTATTAATGATCCAAGTAACATTTTTACTAACTTTAGAAATGAGTGTTGTTTCTACATACCTTTCCTCCTCTTCAGAGTCATCCTTCATTGCAACAAACACTACCTCAACATCAGTGTCAGTGTCAGTGTCGGTCTCCTCATCTTCAACCAAATAAAATGCCTTTTTTCCCTTATCTTTTTTATCTCAGTTATTTATGTTGTAGTGTTGGTAACCTCTGCTGTTTCTTCTTCCATAGCTTCCATCACCAAATCGGTCTTAGTCTTTATCTTCCTCTGTCATGTTGGGACATCTAGCAGCAATATGGCCAACTTCTTTACAGTTAAAAAAAGCTAAAGATAACTTTCCCTTATATCTACCTTTACCTTTAGGTAGTCTCCAAGCCATAAGAGCTTCAATTTCATCAAGCTCATCAGTAGTATTCCTATCACTATCATTCTTTATATTATGTCGACTACTAGATTTACCAATCTTTAAAGAAGACATAAAAGAAGACTCAAGAGATGGTACAACACTATTATAAAAATTGTTCAACTCAAAGGTTGTTAACTTATCAATCAGACTATCAAGAGTAAGATTGCTTCTAGGTGCAGACCTCATTTCATGTATAGCAGATATTCTGATTGCATATGAAGGAAACAAGATTCTTAGAATCTTACTTACCACTATATCTTCATCAATGACACCACCAGATCATCGGATAGCATTGACTACCTCTTTGATTCGGTTTGTATATTGTGTAATTTTTTCTCCTTCCTTCATTTTCATATCATCAAATCTGCCTCTTAAGCTTTCATCTCTGGCTCTCTTCACATTTACATCACCAACATAGACTTGAGAAAGTTTATCCCACATTTTCTTTGCAGTAGTGCAAGTCTTGACATCCTCAAATTCAACATCAGATAGAGAAGCAACAATCTCTCTCATAGTAATGTTGTGTTCATGTCAGTCTCTCAACTGATTAAGAGTTAAAGGTCTAGTCGGTGGTTATTTGTAGCCATTGTTCAGTAAGGTTATAGCAGAATCACCAATTCTAGATATGTGAAGTTTCATCTGGCTTTTCCATATAGTAAAGTTGTCCTTTTTTAGCTTCGACACTTCCCTCTTATACATCTTGAAATCTTTCTACTGAAGTCCTTAAAAATTTTGTTCCAAGAAACCAATACTTTGATACCAATTGTTAGATTAATTGAGAGGGGGGTGAATCAGTTAGATTAGTTATCCTATAGTCCCAAATACAAAGATGTAACACTCAAAATAATTTCAATAAATTATGTAGCTCGGTAACATAAACTATTAAACTGTTTGTGCCTTTTACCGATTACCAGTTGATTAACTCACTATGATCACCAACCAAATCAAATATGCAGTATGTAAAGTATGACAATAAAATAATGATCACAGAAACACATAACACAATGTTTAAGCTTGGTGAAAAGCCAACCCTATTAAAGGTTACAAAAACACTGTTAGGTGTGACCTTGTTAGAGGATTTAAGACTAAAAGTTAACTTTTGACCAGCATTCGCTATGGGGTCAATAAGATAACAATTTGCATTCCTTGAATGACATAGGGGCTTAACATAAGATGGTTAAGTCCACTCGGTTAGGAGATTTTCTATATCGATGGTTAAACTGAAACAATAGTTGATCTAATTAAAATATAACTCAATTTGTAGATGTTCAGATCTATTCTAAGCCCATACAAATCCTTTGATCAATATTTCAATTCACTTCCTAAACTTACTTTCACTCGGTAATAGTTCTCTGACTCTTGGTACTATTCTCCAGTTCAATTCTCCTTCAGCTAGTCTAATCAGGCATGCATGAAAATGTATTCACACAAAATATTTGTAGTCTTCTTTCTTCTGGCATAGTTTCAATAATGAAACTCATATCTCTTATATAGATAGATAGACCATTTTTATATCAACCATCATATTTTTATGCTTATCCTTCTTCATTTATTTTGCCTCTTAAACCTTCCTCGATAGTTGTATCAATAACACATTTCAATTCCATCCTTTAGATCTTCTCTAAATTTTTTCAGCCGTGGATGTCATAACAAACTTTATCCTCAATCTCGAAATTATGACAATTTCCAGCTCATCATTTTCTATCGACTAAACCAAGCATTTAATACTTTCATCCATACTCGGTTAACAAAGAAATGTATCAGCGAATACAAGGTCAGTTAATACTGCTGCTCAGTATACACTACACTGGCTCAGTGTATACTAAATTGCTTCATTTACCGACCACATTGCCTTGTACAATTTTTCTTCCATCTTCATAATAGATTAATGCAACATAATCAAGTCAACAATATGAGATCGTAGACTCATCAATAAGTTACCCAAAGTATTCCTTATCCTCAACTATCACATTCATCTTTCTCCATGTAGATATCTCAGTTCTTCATCTTTTCTCTCTTTTTATAGATGTTTAGATGTTTTTAACTAACATGATAAGTATTTGCAAAACTAGTTGACATCAATGACAACATAATGACTGATTTAATTATCTTACATATCATTTCAGTAACTTGGTGATCTCTAATCATTGATCTTCAAGTCATTCAGGTATTCAATCAGTTGTAGTTCATGACTCTACTTCTGTTGTGGACTGAGAAATACAATTTTGCTTCTTGCTTGTCTAAGTAACAAGTCTATCTCCAAGAAATACTGCTCCTCCTAAGGTACTCTTTCTATCATCCATGCATCCTACCCAATCTGCATCTATATACACATGAAGTTCTTCATTTTTTGAATTAGGATACTTAAACCATAGTCTATAGTTCCTTTCAAATATCTCAATATCATCTTTACTACCATAAGATGACTTTGTTTAGGTTCTGCTACAAATATTCCAACTATACCAACTACATTAGAAATATTAGGCCTAGATTGAGTAAGATATATGAGTTTACCAATAATAGACTTATATAGGGTTATGTCTACTATTGTAGAATCATATTATTTTGAAAGCTTGCATCCTGTTATCATAGGGGTACTTACTAGCTCACAATCATCCATCTTGAACTTCTTCAATATCTCTTTCACATACTTAGTCTGATTAATGAAAACACCTTTGTCTGTCTGTTGCACATTCAATCCCAAAAAGTTCTTGATAGGTCCAATCATGCTCATTTCAATTTTGCTCTACTTCTCTTTAGCAAATTTTGCACTAAGCTTCTCATTACCACCAAAAAATTTGTCATAAAAAAATAGCAACTAGTAATAATCCATCAGGGGTCTCTCTTATGAATAAGTTACAATCTGCTGCTCCTTTCTTGAATCTAATCTTAGTCATGTAACCATCTAGTCTTTCATACCATGCTCTAGGGGCTTTCTTAAGTCCATAAATGGATTTCTTTAATCTGCATACCTTATCAGGTTTCTCTGATAAAGTAAATCCTTTTGGATGCTCTATGTAGACTTCTTCCTTCAAGTCTTGATTCAGGAATGCTGACTTGACATCCATCTGATATACTTTAAAGTCTTTGAATGCTGCATAGGCTAGAAATAACTTTATGGATTCCAATCTTCTTATAGGGGAAAATGTATTTGAATAATCAATTCCTTCTCTCTGTGCATATCCTTTACATACTATTCTTGCTTTGTTCCTTACTACTGTACCATCTTCAATCATCTTGTTTCTAAATATCCACTTGGTTCCAATCACATTCTTGTCACTAGGTCTAGGGACCAATTCCCATGTATCATTCTTAACTATCTGATCTAGCTCTTCTTTCATTTCTTCATTCCAATATGAATCATTACATGAATCTTCAACACTTAAAGGTTCAATTTGTGAAAGTAAACATACCGCTTCATCATGTGTTGAACTTTTTTCCTTTGATCTTGTCATGACTTTTCTGTTCCGATCTCCAATAATATCTTCCTTTGAATGGTATCTAGATGTGAATTTTGGATCATTAGGTGTGACTCTCTCATCTATCTTTTGTGATCCTTCACTTGTTTCAGGGTCATTAAATAATACATCAATGCTGTCAAACATTTCTTCAACAACTGTTTCTCTACTCATAGAACTAGGCTCTTCTTCAATCATGTGTACATAATCATGATATATTTCTTGAATCATAAACTTCTCATCACTATTAACATGAGTACTTTTAATGATCTTCTTCAATATTAAGTTAAAATATCTATAAGCTTTTATTTTAGTAGAGTTACCAAGAAAAATACCTTCATCACTTCTTGCATCAAACTTGCCAATAGCTTCATCTCCCCTGATGTAGCACTTGCTTCCAAATATTTTGAAGTATTTTACTATAGGTACATTCCCAAAACATATCTCATAAGGTGTCTTATCTCCACCTGACCTTAATTGAATTCTAATGATAGTATAGACTGCTGTATTGACCACGTCTCTCCAATAGTTGTGTGAAACTTTTCCTTCAATCATGATAGTGTGCGCTGTGTCAAGTATGATCCTATTTATTCTTTCTACAATTCCATTCTATTGAGGGGTTCTAGGTGCACTTAGCTATCTCTTTATCCCATGTTCTTCACAATACTCATAAAATCTATCAAAGGTGAATTCTCCTCTATTTGATCTCAGACATTTTATCTTTAATCCAGACTCATTTTCAACTTTAGCTTTGAATATTTTGAACTTCTCAAATTCTTCTGATTTGTCTTTTAAGAATGCAACCCACATCATTCTATAATAATCATCAATAAACAAAATAAATTACCTTTCACCATAATATGATCTTGTTTGAGTTGGTCCACATAAGTCTGTATGCATCAGACCCAATTTGTTCTCTTCCAAATTATGCTTTCTTCTTAATGAATTCCTCACATGTTTTCCCATCACACATTCCCTACATATTGTATCAACTAGTTTTGCAATGTTGGGAAGGTCTCTTACTTCCTTTACATTTCTTATCTTTACTATGTTGTCAAAATTGATGTGACATAGTCTTTTGTGCCATAACCAGCTGTTATCTACTTTAGTAACAAAATAACTTGCTTCTGAATTAAGCTGAAAAATATTACCTTTTGTCTTTGAACCTGATGAAATCATTACTCCTTCTTTGTTATTAATGATACACTTATTTTCTTTGAATTCCAACTAATATCCTTTGTCAAGAAACTATCCAACACTTAGTAGGTTATGCTACAAACCATCAACATATAGAACATCATTAGTATTATTCTTTCCATCCAAGGTGATAGATCCTCTACCTATGATAGGTTTAGGAGTGTTGTCTCCAAATCTAACCATGCCACCTTTGTACTTATCCAGATATACAAATCTATCTTTGTCTCTTGTCATGTGATGTGAACAATCGCTGTCAATGATCCAGTCTATTCTGATGTCTTCTTGTCAAATTAATGCTAACTCTTGAGCTTTCTTTTCATCTTCAAGATCCATCTCATCAAACATCTTCTCCATATCTTCAATAGAAATGAATCCAATTTCACCTTCTATTGAATCTTCATCTGATACTCCATCTATAGCATAGTAACATTCTTTTGTATACTTAGGCTTGTAATTAGTTTTTAACTTCTTGACTCTTGTAGGACACTTAGATGCAAAGTGACCAATCTTGTTACATGAAAATAATTTGAATGGTAACCGACCTTCATATTTTCCTTTTCCTTTTCTTTCTTTCTTCACAATCATAGCAATGAAATCATCTAGTTATTTATCCTCATCATCATCATCAAAGTTACCAGAAGTGTTCAAGGATTTCTTACCATGGACTGAAGCTTTGAAGGCTATCTCACTTTTAGGCTCTATCTTCAAACTTGATATTTCAAATGTTGTAATATTTTTGATTAAGGTCTCTCTTCTGAAGTCTTTTGAAACTTGCATAGTCTTATCTAGGATGTTTATCTTTCTCTCATATTCTGCTATCAGAGTAGTCATCAACTTATCCATTATGTCTTCTTCTAAAATTTCTCCACCATTGTTTCTGATTCCTGTAACTACTTCATTAATTCTTTGATTTTAGGCTCTAATGTTATCTTCACGTAGCATCTCCAATGTATTGTACTTTTTCTTCCATTTCTTTCTATGTCCATTCTTAGCTTGGACATATCCTTCAAACATGTCTTCTAGATACTTCCATATCTTGTAGGCTTTATCTACTTTCTTGATCTTTGAAAACTCACTGTCAGACAAGTCGCTGATAAGGGATTCTTTGGAAATAGCATTTTGAGTGAGCATCTCCTTTTTCTTAAGAGTTGCATCTTCCTTTGCAAGAGCTGATAAAGAGGGAATCTAAACTTCTTTAGTAGCTACTTAAAAAATCTCAAAAGAAATGCACTACAAATGTGTTGTCATTTTGTTCTTCCAATCTAGATAGTTCTCTCCATCAAACTTAGGACTTTCTTTTCTAAAGAATGCCATCTGATGAACCTTAATCTATTAAAATTTCTCTCTGAGGCACTTGGCTCTGATACCAATTGTTAGGAATAGTCCTAAGAGATAACTAAGAAGGGGGGGGGGGTGAATTAGTTATCTACAAGATTTAATTCTTTATCCAATTAAGTACAAATTAACATTTAAGAATAAACACAATATGAGAACACTTAACACAAAACCACAATTTTGGTTATGGGGAAACCCAAATAGGTAAAAACCTCGGTGGGAATTAGTACCCACTATAAACTACACTAGAGTATAATGATCCCTATTAGAAGATCTTACAACCCTGTTAGGAGTTGATCTTTACAATGCATTAAGTATAGTGACCTGGTCAAAGGTTAGACCCTATTAGGAGTCTTTTACAATTAACCCTATTAGGGGTGAGGACACATTATCCGGGAGCTCACTGCTCAAATAGTGAAGGTTGCAACCTTTTGCATAACAGATATACACTATATCTGGATCTTGGTGAACTGTGAGTTAGACATGTTGTCTTGATCAGCTCCAATGAATAGAATATACTCTCTTATTTGTCACATAGACCTTCTACTGATGGCTCAATACTTTACATCTTCTGCTCTGCTCTTTTTCTTTCAACTATCTACCATACTTAGTGATCACAACTGACTAACTATAAGTATCTTTGTCCAAATGATATAATCAAGATAGCCTATTAGAACTTCCTTGAAATCATATTAGAGAAATGATATAACTCTCCAATAATATCTCCAATGGCTATACTAAGCACACAACACAAAATAGGACCACACAACTCAATATGAGTAGACGTGTCACTTCACACAGTCAGCTCAACCAAATTAACTGAAACTTTACTCTCATGCTAAAATATGTTATGTGCTCTTAAAAAAACATTCTTAACTCATCACTAAACATGAAACCAAACACACATATCAAAATGATAGGCACAACTACTAAACCAATATAAACAATGTCGGCTCCATCAGATAAACTCAAGAAACTATAACTAGCAATTGGAAACATCATAGCTCAACTTGTAGTGCACAACTGACTTTGTGCCCATGAATATAGCATCATAAACATGTCTAAAACATAAATATAAATGTTCAAGGCTCCATCATAACCATATTGAAAATCACATATAGAACCCTTCCTAGGAAACTATCAGGAACACTACTAATATAAGAAACTGTATAACTGTCTTCACTCAGAATCAACCTCTACGTCTATGATATGATGTTGATAACATATCTAAGAACCATATGCTCAAGGCTCTCTCCATAAGGCTTACACACATGCTGCATACCATATGTTGTCATCAATGACAAACATACAGTCAACACTGGCTTGCTGGAAAATCTTGAACAACATTGCCTCCCCAATCTGCATCTGTATATGCACATAGGGTATGTTGGGTATTTTTCCAATTTTCTGAGAATGTTGCTTCAGGTCTTTTTTTTTTATGTGTCTGCAAGTTTTTTCACGTGGTTTAGGGTTTGAAATTCTCAAGATCTATAGTGTTTTTGCTTTGAATATCCTTATCCTAGGTCTTTTTTCCCTTGGTAGGGTTAATCCTTTGAAATGTCTTAAGTTTTCCCTAGTTTCTTATGTTTTCACATTACCTTTTTGGCCACTTAAGATTTTCAACTATGCACATGATCTTTATTTCCCTTATGTGTTCCCTGAATCTCATATTAATGTTTCAAGTCACTTTTCTATTCACCAAACTGGCAACAGTGTCTAAGTCTTTGTTATGTTTTCCTTTGGTCACTGGATCTCCAAGTTTAAATCATGGTTAGCCTTTCCTTCAACGATTCAATGATCTGGCGCAGTGGTTATCTCTTAATCACTGGATTAGGTGGTCAAGTCATAAGTCATCAAGTGATTCAATGAGGATTGTTGATTGTCTATAGGATCAATGGTGATGTTTTAACCTCATGATGGATTGGTCCAATGACAAAGTATTTAGCAATTAGATGACTAAGAAATGATCCCCTATTCACTAGATTTTGGTGGTTCCACTAAAATAATTTGGTGATTTAGAGACAAAGTGTGATAAAGACATATATTTTCCTTAGTCATAGGATCTTAGAGATTAAATGACTAATCTCTAGGTCTTTTGGCAATTCAGTGAATAAAACATTCGTTGAATCTCATGATTAAGTAAAGATGATCTAAAATATTGAGCGACTCAGCAACAACCCTTGATTTCTTTCAAGATCTATGGCCAGCGGTTAATCTCAGAATAAAACCCAAGTCAAGGATAGTATTCAACAATTTGGTGAATAAGGTCATTCACCCAATCTCATAATAAAACCATGGTTAAGTGATTCATTCATAGACTACGAGATACCTTTGTTCATTGAATCACATGATAGATCAAGAGTTAAGTGAATCATTTGAAGATTATGAGATAAAGGTGGTCGCTAATTCTCCAGATAGGGATTGTGGTCAAGGTTCAAAGTGTTTGGGTTTAGAACAGGCTTTTTTCACTGGATCACCAGATGATTGCTGGGTTGAGTTAAGGATTGTGAGAATCAGTGAAGTCTTTTGTTGCTTTTTCTCTGAATTGAACCATGGTTGGTCCAAGTATCATTAGAACTGGAGAGTGCCTTCAGTCTCTCATTCTATGACTAGTGACTAGGTTATGATGAGTTTCAAAGGTAAATCTAAGGACCGCTGATCATCTTTGGGATCAACGGTAGTCACTGAATCTCTAAGAAAGATTATGGGTTAACAATTCATTTCAAGATTGCGAGAATGGCTTTGTCGCTTGATCTCCAAATCAAGTTTGGTTAAATGCTCATTAAAAAAAAAGGGTTAAGTGCCATTGCTATGCCGAAAAGTACTATGCCAAGTTGGAATAAAGTAAAAATCCACCCAATAGGATTTAATCAAGGGTTTTTATTAGTAATTGAGGGTTTTAAAGCCAAAACTATGATCATTGCTTTTCTGCTTTATTTCTGAGTTTTTTAATCAACCTGTCAACATCCAAGTATCGGCTAGCCTTGATTTGAAATTGGTGAATGTGTGTAATTGAATGAAAAAGTGATTGGAGATAAATTTGTAATGATTTTGGCAACTGTACGCATTCAATTTTTGATGGTATATAGACCGGACTTCACTGCTTACAATGTTCAAAGTTTTCTGAAGCTAGTGAAGATTATCAGAGGAGTTGCAGAGAGTTTCAAGGTGTTAAAGAATTTGTAGAATTGAAAGATATCCAAATTGTGAAGATGAGTCAACCAGAGCTCAGCATAGTTTCATTCAGTGGGGAAGCCAAGGAACAAGGTGGCAAAGAAAAAGGAAAGCCAAATTATTCAAACAAATTTCTCAAGTTTCTTCCTGGTTCAAATCAGAATAAGAAGATTACTAATGAGTCTTTTGAGGACATAATGAAGAATTGCAAAGATCCTACCACTCCTTCTAGTTCAGGTTACACTATTTTCATGTATTTTTATAATAATAGAGGTAAAGCTATTACAATTTGTAATCCTTGGGCTTTGGGGAGGGTGAAATTGATTGTGCCTAATGTTTTCTTGGATGTGGCTTTAATCATTGAGTTGGGTAGGTTATATGAACCAATTTCCAAAATAATTAGAAAAGGTGACCAGTCTGCATTAGAAACCTTGGATAGAGGGTCATTCATGAAGGCCTTTGATTTCTATTCCTCCTCCTCTACTGAGATAGACTTGAATAAAGAAAAGAAAAAATATGCAAGTCACATAGGTTCAGTAAAGAGCCAGATGGTTAGGCACATTCCAAAGAAAGGAAAGTACATAGCTCCTCTCCCTACACAAATGAATGCCCCTTATGAGTTCAAGTCCCTTAACTTCTATATGAAGTTTTTGTGTCATGGGTTGTGTACAGTTCTAGGAATAGATGGAGATGTAGAGAAGTTGTTTTCTGACTTGTTAATAATCATTCTTCACATACAAAACTACCATGCAAATACTAATTATGATTACATCTAGTATGTAATTGATAGAATGCATGAAGGTCTCATGTCTATAAAAGAAAATAAGAGGTCCATTAGGTTCATGCACTACTCCCTTCTGATGCACCTGATTCTTTATTTCAATATCAATAGTTTGGATGCCATAGGGCTTAAGACTAGATTTATGTTTGAAGGCCAACCTTATCCAGTGTAGTATTGGACCAGGGTCTATAATTACACTTCTGATGAGTGTGATTTTTGTGTTTTCCAAAACTGGATAGTCCACCTAAATCTCAAACTGATGGGGACTAATATGGTGAGGTTGCAAGTCCAGTTTTTGAAGCTTATAAGGCCTACGCAATATGAGAACAAATGGTAGGGAAATCACAATTGGGATGATTTCTATTTAGGAGAGAATAGCACCATAATCAGGGTCTATCGATACCTGCAACCATCACATCTACTTTGAAAATTTGTGCCACCAAGGGTTTCCCAATTAGAATTTTATGGAAATTGATTTGGACTGACAAAGAACATCTAGCTCCTCACAGGAAGGGCAAATTTACACCAAGACAATTAGGGATTGGGAATTTCTTGGTTGGTAAGAGGCCATTGCCTCAAATAGTTCATGGCTCTATCATTTCAAGATGACCTCTGGTAGCTGCAGATATGTAGACTCTAAAAATTTTATCAGAACTACAAGAATGACATTGATTCCTAACATTGGTACAATAAGGGAACATGAGGGCTGTGATGAGGAAGATGTGATTAGAAACATCTTGGATGAAGATGAGATTGGCAGGAGGCTCACCAAATTCTATGATCTTGCAAGGTTAGAAGCCGAGGTCAGAAAGGTCAAGGTTGATTTTGGAGGGTTTTTTCCTGATCTCCCCTATTTGAAAAGAATTGACAGAATGATTGAAATGCAGGTACCCTATCTAGTCAATTAGAGGGGATGCTTGAGATGTTGGATGTGGATAAGGGCTACTCCACTTCTAATTATAAAGAATATAGAGATGAGTCATAGGAGGGTGATAATTCACCTCAAACTGATGAACCTCCTATTATTGACATCACTCAAGAGATAGAGGAAACCCGTGAACCACCACAGAAAAAGAAAAAACTTGAGGTGGGTGAGCCTTCCAAGAAGAAGAAACAAAAGAGGATTGTTGACAAGGCCTCTGTTCTAGTTCCTGGTGATCATGCATACCATCACAATCTAAGGAATACTATCAGAGAAGGCAAGAAGATAGTATCAAAAGAAGAGGAGGAATTACCTCTACTACTTGGAAGGGATGAGAGGGAGATGTATTAAGATGAGTTCCTCAGTGATGACCAATTCATCAAGAGTGATGAATTCAGAAACTTCCTCATTTGGAGGAAACAACAAGAAGTGGCTAAGGCTCTGCCAAAGGGTATGGAACCAAGTGATGAGACCTTAAGGGCTATAAATTCTTATGACCCTATCCTAGAAAATATCACTGTTGAAGAAGCTAGGGAAATGGTAAAGTCTAGTGGGATGATTTTGACTCTTTGATGGGATCTAATCTTGGCCTTCATCATTGATCAGATTAGAAAGTAGCCAGAGGGCAGTCTATCTTATGAAGTGCATATAGGAGACATGATAAGGGGAAGTGGATATGATCCTAAATCCCAAGCTATTGCAATGTGGTCTCTTGCCCCAAGGACCCAAATGCCTTCTTTGGTAAGTATAGAAGATAAGATGGAGTGGGAAAAAATCATCTGGACTGTCCATAATACTAGTGATCTTGAGGTGTCAAAGGTTGTGACACATTTTTCCCACCTCAATGAAGCAAAGACAACCCAATTATCAAACAAATATGCTCTACTGTTTGATAATTCAATGAAGATTGCCAAGGATAGAGACCTAAGGCTGATCAAAATCAAGGCTCTAGAGGATGAATTGGATGATCTAAAGGCTAAGCTTGAAGAAGCTTCAAAGGAAGCTCCCCCTCCAACTTTGGAGATTGAAGCTGCAATCAAACCAGTGGAAGAGACTTATGACAAGCCTCCTAAGGATTTAGAGAAGGTCAGGCTTGATGTAGCCTTAAAATATATATCAAATATTATGCATCATAGATGTGAGAAAATAAAGGAGAAAATGGACTTAGTCCATCAATCAGTGGGCATGTTGCATAAGGATAATGAAAAAATGAAAGAGGCAGTGGCTTCTCTAGAGCCACTTTTCAATGTTTGGTTTGGGAGGAGTTCTCTATTTGAGAAAATTGATGCATTTTAGCCTCATAGATAGGATATCCCTGAGGTGGTCACTTAGGTTTTTGAAAAGATAGAATTAATCAGTGCCACCTCAAGCTTTTTCAAAGGGAAGTCAAATCAGGTAATGGCTAAATTAGCCATGTTTGGTCAAGACTATAGAAATTATTTATGTTCAATCTATAGGGATGATGGAAATGTGATGATTTTGGATGAGTGGAAGTCAGGAATGGGCTAGGAAATGATCAAAAAATAGACCTTCCTTGACAATGATGGTTCTATGGACATGAATGGTTTCAACAACATAATTGACAGCCTGATCAAGGTTGAGAATGATTGCATCAAGTTTGTTGCAGATATTAAGGCCATCACTGACTCCAGGTGAGATAGGAAAATCAAGTTGTAGGATTTGTAGGGGTACAATTGGCCCTCAAAAGATGATGTGGCAGCATGGGACAAGAATACAAGAAAAAAGAAGAAAAAGCTAGCTGTCATAGAGATAGAAGCAGAAGAAGAGTGAGCCCCACCTGGCACCTGATCCAAAAATATAGGGAGAGTGAGTATCATAAAAATAATGATGTATGTTAGCCTATAATGGCGGTCATTATTCATTCAAAAACCTCAAATAACCACTTAGAAATATCCTCAGACAAAGGTGCCACCTGTGAAGATTCCATTTGTTGGAAAACTACTTTCTAGTTTTAGTCATCATATTTTATACTTTTGTCTATAGTGCAAGTCACCATCTTGGCTATCTGAAGCTTGTTGCATCCTTTCTTTGAAGATTCCAAGATAGCCAGTGATATATATAGAAAGTTTTCTTCTTTTTTAGGGGTGGTGGATATTACTTTGTAAAGAGAGTTTTGATAATAGTATTTTTGTCTTACAATTCTCTGTCAAGAATGTACTGATACAGTTAAAATATCAATACAATATACTGGAACTCCTTTTCTTATTTTGGTTGTCTTCACATGTGGATGTTTGAATTATTTTATGTATTAAATTGTAAGGAATTTTAGTACATTTTTTACAAGGTAAATATAGGGGTTAAGATTAAGTTTCTTTCAAGGGAAGAATAAACCTTAAGGGAGATCTCTGGGGATTTATAATCCATGTATGAATTTGATAGCATGATTAGAATTTGGGAAAATGGAGTGTAAGGAACCTCATTTGAGTTGTGGGATATTTGTTTTGATAAGTTCCCTATTGATGTATAATTTTGACTCTGATGCCCTAGGATATGGCACTGGTTATAGCTTAATTTGCATGTGTTCAGCATCTACAAATCAAATAATCTATTTTATTGAAATTTGTTGTATATCTTAAAGTTTTATAATATATGACAAGAACATAGATAATCATTATAATGCTTTGTAGAAGAAATTCTAAAAGGTAAACCCACCTGAGTTTTAAGCTTGAAGAGAAGAAGGTTTTTCAACCTTAGTACCTTAGTGTTTGGATTTCATTAGATGCGTCTGTTGGGAGTCCTACAGTTTTAATTTTAGATGTTTTTGAATCTTGTTTAATCATCTACAAGTTTAAGCACTAACAAAGTTGGTGACTCTACTGGGGAACAAAATAAATGATGCACAATGGATTTGTTATGTTCATGCTAAACCATACATTGTTTTTGTTGTAGACCAGTTATAAATTTTTTATTCCCATTTGTTTGTGGGTGGTGACTCTAATCTCTATTTTTACCAGTTGCTGGTATTCATACTAAAAGATAGTTGTATTTTGTTGAGCATGTCATGAGTCAAAAAACATTTACTAGTTCATATTTCAAAGATCATCCCGAGAGTAATGTGGGTGATGAACACCACATGCCTAGTAGGAAACAATAGTCTAGGAGAGGTTTTTTCAATCCTAATTCTCTTGGACCCTCTAGAGATTGAATACACCCATTCCTCAAGAAGCCTCTTCTTCTTCTGATGGCCCCAAACTTATTAGGAAAACCAAGCCTAGTGCCATTAATCCTTATCAGGAAGAAGAAGTCATAGAGATAGGTTTTTCCCCTGCAAGAGAAACTCTAGATCAACCGAGGGAAACTTCTTCTGCAGAAACTACCTCTTATGATTTAGAAAAGTTGAGAGAGGAAGTAATAGCTTTGAGGAAGAAATAACGTGAGCAATTTTTAGAGATTTCCAATAGGAGAAAGGTGCAAGAACAAAATATCTATGAATTACTTATGGAGAGACAAGATCTCATAAGAAAAACAAAGAATAATGAGATCCAGGCTAAAGACCTAAATCAAGATGTCCAAGGTCTAGACAGTGAATTGTTTGGTGATATGGGAGCTTTAAGAAAATGGGCTGATGGTAATAAACCTAATCCACATAGAGATGAATTTGAAGTAGAGGGTCCTGTTCTTAGAAAATTGCATCCATCAGAGATCAAAACAAATGAGGATCTCAGAAATACCATAAGGGATGTCTTTGATAAAGGGAAACAAAAGGTGGTTGGCATAAGTATCAATGAACATAAGAAGAGTGTTGTTTCTCCTAACACTATATCCCAAGCAAGCCTAGAATTGGAAAAGGCTAGAAAGGCTAAGGAGGATTTAGCTCTCCAGCTTGAGAAATTGGAATTGGAGGCTATTGCAGATGAAATGAAAAGAAAGATAGCTTTCCTGCATGCTAATATGAACATGTCTTCTAATATCTTGGTCCTTGTTACTTTAGGGATGGTGCCACTAGATCAACCTTGTGGTATGATTCCCAATCCCCAAGTCTCTAATCCCAAACAAAGTACACCTGGACCAATTCTGAATACCAACCCAATAGCCCCATTGACTAGTGGTCCAATTGGGAATATGCCTTGTCAAAATGTTGGAGTAGGACCTCAAATCCCACCAAATTTCCAAAGAAGACTAGTTCACTTGGATAGATATAGGCCTTTGTTCTTTGATATGGTATCCCTAGTTAGCCTAGTGTTATCCCAAATGAGGTGAGAGAGAAGATCCCTAAGTTTATTGGAAACAATGTTGTTACATGTGAAGAGCATCTCAAGTTTTTTACATATAAAATTAATGATTATGAGATTGAACATGAAGATGTTGTAATGAAGCTTTTTGTTTAGTCACTAATTGAAGATGCCAAGGACTGGTATAGGGGTTTACCAGAGAACAACATTGCATCATAGGATGAATTTGTTAGAAGCTTTAAGGAGAAATATGCAGAACATGTTAACTCAAGCTACATGCTCAATGAGTTTAATAACATCAAAATCATAAAAATGAGAGCATGTCAGAGTTTAATGGTAGATTCCAAAAGGCAATGTACAAATTTTTTCAAGTTTTGAGGTTAGATGATGCAGTCTGCTTGACCATATATTTTAATTCCTTGGATTGCAAGATGTCATATCTTTTGAGAGATAAGAGTCCTCATACTATGAGAGATGCTTTTAAGCTGGCTATAAATATTGAAAGTAATAGGAAGGCATCTGGCTAGATGTATAAAAGGGATGATGGAAAATTATGGAAGGAAACTAAGCCACATACTGCAAGACCAACTAAAGATGATGAAAAGGTTGATAAACTTGCAATTGTGGTCAAGGATCTCTCAACTAAAATTGAAAAGGGTGGGAGAAATTATCAAGACACTAGACCACCTTATCAAAGACAAGAAAGCTTCCCCAGGCTACAAGATATTCCTTACAAGACAAATTGGAAAGATGGGAAACCTGTCTTTGACAATAATGAAACTCAAAAGGGAAGGGATACCCCAGGTCCTTTGAAGAAAAGTACAACACATAATGTGGAGAGAATTACTTGGTGTGTGGTTTGCAATATGCCTCATTCACCTTTCCAGTGTGTTGTAGCTCAAGATTTGGAAGAAGAAGCTGACAATCCACATGCAGGAGAACATGAAGAATCTGAAAAGTCTACAATTAACATGTTCACCACTGAAAGGGTGGAAGAAATTTTTTCTTTAGATGATGAAGAGATTTGTGTTGATATTGATACTAAGAGGAGGATTCTTTCTAGCTACGAGCAAGAGATATTTACCCAATTTGATTATGAAGAGTCTGATTATGATATGTGAAAAACTAATATGGTCAGATCAGAGTTGGATGAGATTCAGTGGTGAAAGCCCAGTGAAGAAGAAATCATAACTTTAACTGTGGCTACTATTTCACAAGCTTGGTCCTCATACAAATTAAGGAATAGAAGAGTGGATGTTGATTAAGGGGTACCGAGGTTAGTATTTGTTAAAGATGATCCTCAAAATAAAGAGCCCTCTAAACCAAGTGTTATCAAGGGTAAAGGTGGAAATAATAGGAGAGAGGAATCTATTATTGAAATTAAAAAGAATGAGGAAGTTGTTATAGACAAGGTCAAGAAGAAGGTTAGTAAAATAAAAGATACTTTTGATATTTCTACTGATCCCCCTACTTTTGACATGAGACATGCCTTGTCTCAAATGAAGGTCTCTATCTCTTTGTTAGAAATGTTGAAGATTAAAGAGTATAAGACAACTGCTCTAGCTTTGATAAATGAAGAAGGTGTAGATCCTATTATGTTAGAAAAGTGAAATGCAATGGATAGACCTGAAACTACCAAAGACATTTATAACTTTTGTGTTGGAAACATTTTGACACAAGAACCATCTTCCATTGATCCTTTCTATGTTACACTGTTTGTGAACAATTTTTTTCTTAAAAATTATATGATTGACTCTGGTGCTGCTACCACTTTAATGCCATATCATGTGATGAAAGAATTAGGGTTAAAAGTTGATACATCCAATGGTAGGTGCTATGCCATGCATAACAGGGTAGTTCCTATTGTCGGAACCCTAGTAGGGATAGAAGTGAAGATTGTTACATTCATAGAGGCCACATACAAGATGGATGTGGTTGTAGTTGATACTAAACCCCATTATGGCATGCTTCTATCAAGATAGTGAACTAAAACAGTTGGAGGGAAATTGCAATCGAGTTTATCATATGCTACTATCCCTATTGTTGGCACTTCAAATTTTTAGTACATGAGTCTTGTGAATTTTTTATAAATTTGAAGCGTGTATAGATGTTCATGAAAATATGATAATTTTGCTATAAAAAACCCATAAAAGATCCTGCAAAATTATCTATTTTTCCTCAGTATCCAGTGAGCCCTAATTAAGAGTTAAACTTGAGAAAAATCCTAAGTATATGCCATTTTCAAAAAGCCCTAGGTCACTCTGTTTTAAATCTATTTGAGCATTACCTTTTTGAATCACTTAAATCTCAAAAGTGCACGTGCGTAAAGTTTTCCTAAGTCTCAACGACTAGCGGTTTTAATTTTTCCTAAGTCTGGTGGCTATAATATATCCTAAGTCCTAAATACCTTATCTTCTAATGTTTCAGCTTTCATTCAGCTTGGTATCTTTAAAGAAGATCTAACAATGGTTGTATAGTCGCATAGAATCTTATAGACCTATGTGATCATGCGACTAACTATTGATCTTACAGTAAAGCTTAGTCCGGAAACAAAGTGGGACCAGTGTCAATTTTTTATTCATAGATGAAAGTAATAAAGAAGATTTGATGGTTGTCATATAATCGCATAGAATCTTAGAGACCTATGCGATCATGCGACTGACCGTCGATCTTGCATCAAGCTCAATGTAATTCTTGGGTGGGACCATGGATAGGTGCACATGACTGGTGGTTTCTCATTGGTTAAAAATAGTGGGACCAATGCCAATTTTTTGCATATGGTTTTTCTTGATTGGTCGATAATACTTGCTAATGTGGAGGATGTCAATGAATACCATTGCTCGGAAAGAAAGAAGTTACATGACAATTTTCCAGTTGTTGCAAGCCTGGATTCTCTTTACTGACTAAGGCAAAGTGGGACCAGTGACTTAAGGAATAGATGACGGTAGGTAAATGTTAATGGTTTGTCACATGGTCGCATGAGCTTTCTTCAAGCTATGCGATCATGCGACTAACATTTGTTTTAATAGTAAAATGTTATAAGGGATTTTCCACCAATGAAAGAATTGACATGATGGCTTGTCATATGGTCGCATGAGCTTCTTTCAAGCCATGTGATCATGCGACAAACTGTTGGATTATTTTCCAAGTGAAAATCAACGGTCGAAATCTAAATTGAGGAAGAAGTGGGTGAAAGGTTTAGACAAGTGACAGTTCGTTTCCCAGAAAATTAATGGTGACATCATGTGAAGTAAATTACTTAAATAATTGTGGATCGATTGTGAGTATGTCAAAATCTATGCTTCCTCGAAAAGGCACAAGGAGATAAAAATTTGCAGAGCGCTTGGCAAGAAGAATTGCAGAAACTGATTGCTATTTTCTTAGGGATTTTGAAGAAAAGGTTGGTTATTCCTGCACTTGCTTGTTCTGTTAAGAAGTATTGCTTTGCTACTATGTTCTTTTGCACCCAATATATGTAAGCTATAAGCCGTAGAAATGCCACCTAGGAAAGAGCTTTCTGGTGAAACCGATTATCATAAGAGGGGTCTACATGAAGACTTATTGCAAATTCTGCCTAGTTCAACAGTAAATTTGGTAGACGTCAAATAGCTAACATGAAAGGAGCCTAGGGTAAAAGTGGCAGATGGGTTGTATGATACAAGAAATTATATCAGGGATGCTAAGACTAGTTTTCTCAATGCGAGTGGCACTTCTAACTTCATGGGGCTAACATTGTTTACAGTAGGTTTCAGCCAGAGAAATACCCCCGTTCCTGCCTGTAATGTATGGGAAAATGATGTAGGCAAGCTTGTGGTACCCGGTGTTTTCTTAGATGTAGACCTGATGATTGAAGTTGCAAAAAACTATGACCCTATTACTAAAGAGATTAGGGGCATTAGAGGGAAAAATCTATTGACAATCTCTGCTGAGGAAATCAGAACACTTTTTAGACTAAGTGATCCCTCACCTAACCTAGAACTGATTGATTTTAAAGAGTTAAGAGAGGTGTATGATGCATAGAGACATCTCCTTAGAATTGGTCCTGTAAAATATTTTTGCACTCAAATTGGAAAGATGATTGTTACAGGACTAGGTGCATAGGAGCCATTCAAGACAGAGTATTTTGATGTACTGGCGAGAGGTGCCTATTGGTCATTATGTCAGGTTTTTGGGGAAGATGCAAATGAGAAAATGCCAGAGCACCTGATGTATATGGTGATCCAGATCTTACATCTACATCTGTCAATTACTTTTGATTATGCCCCCTTCATTGGTGACTTAATCCATGATGGATAAATGGGGATTCAAAAGAATAAAGTTGATAAACCCTTTTGCTGGTACTCTTTTATGATGTACATGTTTTTGTTCAAAGCTGTTGATTATTTTGCAAAAGAAATGGAATTATCCAAATAGAGAGGTGGAGAGGACATGCTTGTTTAGCTATGGAATTCAAATATGACATGGGACAGAAAGGATAGTAGTTATATACGGTTTGAGAAATGTTTTGCAGCAAGATTGAGACTATTCTTTGTTCATGATAGCCCTAGGGTCCCGGTCACCTTGGCCAAAGTTGTTAGACCACAACAATTTACAAAGGACCTCAACATAATGCACAATTGGGGTGATTTTATTTTCTATCCCTATTCAACTATTATTAGGTTATATGGTTTTAGGGGGACTCATTTTATTTTGCCTTTCCAAATCCCCACCCAGATTGGCATTGCAGAATTCTTTAGCCAATTAGGTTATAATGAGAATAATAGTATTGCTCAAGGTAGAGGAACTTTGTTCCCAAATATTACCATTACTCAACAGTTTATAATCACAAAGGGTGGGTGGCCTCATATGCATAAAATCTTGGATCCATATCATTTGACAACCACAATTGCCCAAACAATAAACCCAGAGGGTTTCTATAATGAAATGTTCAGAAAGAGGGTCAGATGCTCAGCAATAAATCACATTTTTAATTTTCCTGAAGATATTATTAGAAATACCCTAGGGTTGCAAGACCAAGCAGTCATAAAGGAAAAGAGGTTAGTGTACAAGAAAACATGGGATTTTGTCTGACAATTTGACCCCAAATATGATCCTATAGGCAGCATAAATCCTATGGGAAAAAGGATAGATACTCTCATGAGTTGTTTTCAAGAGATTTTTAAGACTCTAGAGGAGAAGAAGAAAAAGGCCATGGAAGACAACCCAGAGAAGGCTAAGTCAATGTTGGGCAAAGGTGCATTTGCAAAGGTGCTGCCTCTTGAAAAATATATGTTGCAAGAGAAGACCGGTTATGGTGTAATAATTCCTGAATTTGATTTCAGGAAGTGGAAAAAGGAAGTTGAAGAAATTACAGATGTACCACAAGACCAGCCAGGTGAAGACATCCTTGATTTTTCACCTCCCACCAAGAAATAAAGGATAGAAGAGAGGCCTCATGATTTAGAGGAAGAATACACTCCTTCACAGTCACCCTTGAATATTCGAGATGATCAGGAGATCATAAATCAGGTTCAATAGATGGGATCTCAGGGTCAAATATTCATGACTCAAGATGAGATAAATGAGGGAATTCTAGAGCACCAAAGGAGCTTGAGTTAGGCTTAACAGCAGGACAAATTGCAGGGACAGAATTGGATCCTATAATCAAATAGGCATGTGAAGAATTTTTGGTTGATGATGCATTTGTAAAGACCTGGGTCTTTTTATAGTTCTTATGGAAAATGAACATGAGTAAATTTGAGGAAGCTTGTGAGAAGAAGCACAAGGGGAATCTTGATAAGGATCTTAAAAATATTGAAGATGAAATTAGGAAAGAGATGATAGATAGATTTGAAGGGATTACTCCAGAACAGGGGAGAGAATTGGTAAAGAATGCAAGAGTACTTTTCCTCCCTGAATGGGACATAGCTGATGCAATAGTCCTTGATGCAGTTAGAAAACAAACTAAACCTATGTACAAGACCAAGGTAGAGGTAGAAAAGGCTGCCAAAGGAGTTTCTTTTAGTAATGACCATCAAGCTTTGGTCATATGGTCATTAAAGAGAGATGAGAAAAACAAAGGAAATAAAATAATTAAGGATAGTCTCTTTGGTGGTCTCATAGTCAAGAGGGTTTTGGACACATTAGCAATAGAAGCATCAAGTATGGTGGTAGCCATAGCTCACCTTGTAGAAAAGGTGGTAGAAAGGGAAGCAAAAGAGAAGGAGGAACTCACAAGAAAATTTGAAGAAATGCTGAGGGTGTATGGAGATTTGAAACAAGGATTGTTTGAGAAAGATAAAATAATTACAGATTTGAAGAAGAGGTTGGGGGAGGAAAGCTCAATCCAAGCACCATAGGAGTTGTAACTACCTTCTTCCACTACTGGTCCTTCCTCCTCAAGCCCCATTATTGAGTTTCCCATGTCTCCTCTCCCCCCTTCCTTAAGCAGTGAAGATATAGAATAGAGAGAATAACATAAATCTGAAAAGAAAATAAAGGACGCCATTGAGCACTTTGTTAGGAATGTAAAGCCTAAAGAAGTTTATAAACATGCAGGGTAGTTATCTGACATTTTGCTTTCTTTTAGGAAGGAAGAAGACACTGTGGGAAAAATTTTGAATGACTGGGTGCCTAGGGAAAATGTTTTGAAGACATTTCTTAAATCAATTAAAGATCATAGTATTGTGTGCCCCCAATTGGCAATTACTTATAAAATTGTCAAATCTCTCCTTGATTTTGAAGTATCTAGGGAAGAAGTAAAGAGAAAGGGAGCTCTTTTAAGAGTAAGATACCTAGAGAATGATTTTTAGATATTCCCAGGTCTTGTTAGAGCAGATGGAACCATAAAAGAGAGGAGAAAATGGTTGGAACAAATTGAGAATGGAGTGTCAGTCAAGATTGATGCTGTTATTAGCACTGAAGACACTTTTCCTTTTGTACAAACAATTGAAATGTTTCAAGATGCCAGGGTGCATTTTACTAAGGTGATAACTAAAGTTCATCAATTGGTTATTAGCTAGAATAGGATTCTACCAAAGAGGGATGAGATTTTGGCTTTTAATTGGCCTTCTGAGGATACCTTTTCAGCCTGGGAAGCAGCGTCCCTTCAGAGGATAGTAAAGAAGAAGAAACATCCTCTGAAGAGGCAACAAATTGTGTTACCCCAACTCCCTAAAGAATCAAGCGCAGATGTAACACCTGGTAGATGTTGAACTGACCTTGGAAGCTGTTGGCAGATTTTGGTGCTCATCTTTACGATCCATCTCAAAGTTTTGTTACAAGAAAGTTTTATTTTCATTTTTTATCTTATTTGAGGACTCCTTTCTTGTCTTTTCTAAGAATATCCGAAGCTTGTTTGCAATCCTTATGCTATAAAAGGATTACCATGATCAGTGTAAAAAGACCGAGAACTTGATCAATTTTACTGATAAGTTTCTTGAGTCTGGGATATCATAGATCATTTTTTAGACATTATTTCTATAGAAGAATAATATTTTTTGGTTCAAGTTATTTTCAGAAGGTTGCATTGTAAATCATTTTGTGAGCATGATATAATATAGCATTTGAATAAAATCTAGGATTTATATCTCTCCTTGAATATTTCTGTTTGAGTTATGAATTGTTCCAATTCATTGCATAGATTATCTCTGTGTGTATGTCTATATTTCTTAGCTCTAATCTAGGATCAGATTAAATAAGCTTTGAATGTGACATAGATTGTTTAAAGTTTTTCTTAAGGATGCATCAGTAAGTAGTGTGAATCTAGGAACCTTTGATAAAATCCACCACAGGGTGATTAGTATTTTCAAAGGGGAAGAAATTTTTCAAAGTTTAGTATATTTGTTCATGTATAACAATCTTGTAGTGGAGGTGTAGCCCAATGGATAAGACACTGACTGGCAGTGGAATTCTTCTCATAGAGATTAGTGTATGAAAAGGTTCTATTGATAATTCCTTTTTTATTAAAATTGTTGAAATTCTTTGAAGTGTAGTGATTTGCAAAATAAATTACCACCTAGTGATAGTGACAAATCTATGACTGAATGGTCATCATTTAGGTTTCTCTTATCATTCATCTGTTACATTTAAATCTAGTAAGTGATTAGTGAGATAAGTATATTTTTTTATTGGATTAGGAGCACCCTCCTTAGTTTTGTGGAGCCAGAAGTGCAGAGGGTAGTCTTCTCCCTATAGTTGGTCCAATCATCTCTAGAGCTAAATATTTAGATCTAACCAATCCTCAAAATCTATAGATGTATTGGTTTCCTGTTAGAGCATAAAGTCCATTTTGGGAACCAAAAAAATGGTGACTCTGCTGGGGAATAGGGATTGAAATACTATGATAAATTTGAATTTTAGATCTCTGGTATTGTAAATTTGAATATCAAATAATGCAGGTACGAGTTGAGCTAGACTCTTGGCCTTCTTATTTGTTAGAGCTAGTAAAGCACCATTGGAAAACAGAGGAATATTTTCAAGCTTTGGATTAGGTTAGAACCTAAAAATCTCTTTTAGCTTTGCATTTGTTTATAGTAATGTTTGTTTTGATTACTTAATAAGTTTTGAATACTTTGATCTAAGTGTGTGAAAATATTTCCCAACTTGTGTTGGTGGCGACTCTGAAAGTCTCTGCAGCAGTGTTGAGTAAAGATAATAAGAAAACAAGAAATTGTTTCACATACTTGCAATTATGAGTCAAAGAAATACTAGGGCTTGGGAAGGACCATCTAGAAAGTAGATTAGAAGGTGAACTTCCAAGCACTTCTAGGACTTATTTACCTAGAAGAAATCAGAATAGTGGTGATATGTCTCATGCATGGAGACAGAAGAAAGATATGAAAATAAATCACCAATTCACTCATGACCAAGAAGAAAATACCTCTGAGTATGAAGAGGGAGTTGATTTGGGTTTAGGAGCATATGAGGATTTTTATTTTCATAAAAATGATGAAGTTCATCCTAAGAAAAAGATGAACCTAGATGTAGAATCTCAAAAGGAAGTCAGAAGGTCAAGAAGTAAGAGCAGGGGCCTGGAAGGAAGAAATGATCCCCCAACCCAGGGACCTTCTCCTTCTGAAAGTCCTAAAAATCCTAGAAATCAACAAGGAGATTCTACGTCTGAAAATTCACCATCTGATACTACTCTTCCAGATTCAGAGGATATTTTTGAAGAAGTCTACAATTTAGAAAGAAGTATCCAGCAACAAATTGCAATTAGGAAGGAAAGAGAAGCTAAAAAGGAAACTAAAATAAGATAGGCCCAAATTAGGGCAGATTAGCTCAAAAGATAGTTGATGACCTTGAAGGCCATAAATTTTGTAGAAGCCCCCAAGGAGGTTGGTGAACAATCTATTATCTGACCCATTGCTGAAGTTAGGAAGCCTAAGGATAAAGGAAAATAGATCTCAAAAGGGATCACAATAAATGAGCCTAAAAATGACAATACCCAAATAGATCCTTTGTCCAAATTGGAAAATGATTTAGAAAGGGCTAGAAGAGAACAAGAGGTTATTGCTAAAGAATTAGAGAAGGCAGAAATTGAGGCTACTACTTTGGAAATGAAAAAGAAAGTTGATTTTCTTAGAGAGTCTTTTACTCCTTCAATTCCAACTAACCCTATGATGACATCTAATGTTAATGTTGGAAATTCTGCTACCCAGGGTGCCATTGTCACACCAGTGACTATTGCAAATGTTGCTAATGTAGAAAATAACAAAGCTTCCACCTCTCAAACAGATGCTTCATTACAAAGAGGAACAGTTCACATTGAAAGTTACAGACAACTTCTCTTTAACAATATTGTTGGTTATCCTAATTTGATTCCTGCAAAGATTAGAGAGAAATTACCTAAGTTTACTGGAAATAATGTTGTTTCCTATGAAGAGCATCTAAAGAACTTTATTGATATGATTGATGACTATGAAATAGAATATGAAGATGTCATCATGAAATTGTTTGTTCAATCTTTAACTGAAGATGCAAGAGACTGGTTTAGAGGGCTTCCTTATGATTGTATTGGTTCTTGGGATGATTTTATAAGTTTTTTTAAAGATTAGTACGGTGATAAGACTAATGAGGGTTTTATGTTAAATGAATTTAACAATATAAAGAAAAACCAGAATGAGGAAGTCCTAGAATTCAATGTGAGGTTTCAAAAGGCAATGCACAAACTCTTCCAAGTCATGAGATTGGATGAAAAGGTATGTCTAGAAACATATCTGAATGCTTTTGATGCCAAGATGGGATATCTTCTTAGGGATAAGAACCATAGGACTATCAGAGAAGCTTAAAGATTTGTGGTAAACATTGAGAGCAATAGGAGGGTATCTGGAAAACTAGGAAGAAGAGAGGATCCTAAAACCTCTAGGTTTGGAAAGAAAGAAGTTGATAAACCTGCAAATGTAAAACCTATGGAAGATGATAACCTCAAGGAAATCCTTAATGCCTTAAAGGATCTAAAACTATGGGAAAGTAAAATTAAGTTTCATGGAAATGATAGACCTCCTCCAAATAATTTCAATAGGTAGCCTAGGATGCAGAACTATCCTTACAAGAAGAGGAGGAAGATGAATCATATGATGACAGAGGTTGTGGAATGACCTTTGCTAAATTTTTCAAAGAGGTTGACTTTGATGAAGAAAGTAAAAATTAGGACATAAATCATTCTCAGAACAGAGGAGAGGCTTACCATCAACAAGTTTTTTCCAATGAAGAAGAGGAAGAAACTGAAGATATAAATAACAACTCTGAAGAAGTTGAAGAACCTATTGTATTAAGAAGACCCTCTGATGAAGAGATAGACCAGATCACTACTGATATGGTGACATAGGCCAAGAGTAATTATGTCCTTAGAAATAGGACTATCGACAAAAGATTTGGTAAACTAGTAGGTGTTTTTATCAAAAGGGATAAAGAAGATGCAAAATAGTCTGCCACAAAAAATAAGGTTGCTGATGATGCCAAGAAACTAAAGCAAAAGGGCACTGAAAAGCCTACTGAACCAATCAAGGTGTTTAAGATCAAGGCTAAAACTCCAATGGTTACTACCCCAAATTCCCAACCTGAAAATAAATCAAAGGATAAGGAACAATTGGGTACAGCCATACAACCTGAAGTCAAGGATACCCCAGAAGGCAAGATAGACTTATCTATTTTAAATTATGCACCTATTGACATGAATCAGCTGTTATCTTAGATCACAGTAAAAGTTTCTTTATTGGAGATGATGAGGATAAATGAACACAAAGAAAAATCCTTGACATGGATAAATGGTGTTCAAACCATAGACATCCAGGAAACAGTAAATACTAGAATGAAGGATCAAGGTCCAACTAAAAAGGACATTGAAGAAATTATTTCAAAAATTCCTCAGATATTTTTGGACACTAATTTTGTAAACACCTCTATGGGAGTTGTTGATCCTTTTTTCCTAACATTAGTCATAAATGATAAAATGTTGAAAAATTGCATGATTGACTCAGGAGCCTCAAATACTGTCATGCCTGCTAAAATTATGAGATCAATGGGATTGTAGGTTGATACTCCTCATAGGAGATGCCAGGAAATGGACTCTAGGGAGGTACTAGTAATTGGAACAATAAAAGCCTTACCTTATAGGCTTGCTGCTTGTCCTGAGAAATAGCTGACTATGAGTGTTTTAGTTGTGGATATTCCTCCACATTATGGAATGTTGTTATCAAGAAAATGGAGTGCCGTAATGTGAGGTAGCATCCAATTTGATTTATCTTATGCTACTTTTAATGTCATTGGTAAGAGCATTAAGGTACTAAGGGAAGTTAGAACTCCTCACATGATTGAGGAAGAAGCTAGTGATAATAACATGAATTGTTTTCTTGATACTGACATAAATGCCTTTCAAGTATAGAGTAATGATAATGAAGATGAACCTTCTCTGTTAGCTCAAGAGGAAAGAAATATAACAAATCAAAATGATCTTTGGACCATGTACTTTGATGGTACTTGCTCTAAAGAGGGATCTGGTGCAGGTGTGTTTTTGATTTCCCCCACTGAAAAAACTTTTAAATTTTCCTTCACCTTGTCATTTACTTGTACAAATACTACTGCAGAGTATGAGGCTTTACTGATAGGATTAAGATTAGCCTCAAAGAACAAGATCAAAAATCTTAGAGTTATTGGAGATTCAGAATTAGTTCTATCTCAGATTAGATCCAGATATGTTTCAAGAAACCAAAGGTTAAAACAATATAGGAATGTTGTTTGGGATGAGATAGAACGGTTTGATGCTTTTTGTATTGATTGGATGGATAGAGGCCATAATAGAATGGCTGATTTATTGGCTAACATTGCATTAAGACTTGAGGATATCACTTTTACAGGGATATCTATGATTGAGATTCAAACTAGGCCATCCATACCAAATAATTATAAAAATGGGTAGGTTTTTGATGATGATCTAGATATTTTAAGATTTCTGCATTATGATGCAATTTTTGGAGATAAAGAGATAAATTTTGGTGAGTATGTAGAAACATCAAATAATAAGAACTCTCTCCTTGGCAAGGAGATCTTGCAGTTGAAAACAAATAAAGTCCCAAAGGGTTTGGTAGTGTTGGAAAGAGCATATGATAGCCATGATAGCTCTTCCTAGGCAAAGCTTTTAAGCAACCCTAAGGGTGTAGAGGAGATAAATTTAGGAACAAAGGAAGCCCCAAAAAATGTATATATTGGGGGAAGCCTGACTCCTGAAATAAAAAAGTCTCTGATAGGTCTTCTTAGAAAGTATAGACATGTCTTTGCTTGGTCTTATGATGATTTAAAGACATATAGAGAAGACTTGTTTCAACATGAAATTCCTTTGAAGGAAAATACTAAACCTTTTAGACAAAAGTTGAGACCTGTCAATCCTACCTTGGCACCCAAAATGCAGGATGATTTAAAAAAGATGAGTGATGTAGGCATCATTCAACCTATTAGGCATTCAACATGGGTTTCTAATCTTGTCCCTATAAGAAAAAAGAATGGAGACATCAGGTTGTGTGTAGACTTTAAAAATCTGAACATAAATTCTTTGAAAGACAATTATGGTTTACCAAACATGGAAGCAATGTTACAAAGGGTTACTAGATCTGAATTAATGTCCATGATGGATGGTTTTTCAGGTTATAATCAAGTAGTTGTCAAAGAATCAGAATAGTTCAAAACTGCATTAACTACTCCATGGGGTACTTATGTATATGTTAGAATGCCTTTTGGTTTAACTAATGCCGGGGCTACCTTTCAAAGAGCCATGGATGTAGCCTTTGCAGATTTCATAAAAAAATTTCTTATTGTTTATCAGGATGACTTGACAGCTTATTCAGAAAAGAAGGACCAACATTGTGATCACTTGGAAAAAATCTTTGTAAGAGCTCTAGAATATGGGGTCTCCCTTAACCCAAGGAAATGTTCCTTTGGAGTAACAAAGGCTAAGCTTTTGGGACATATTGTATCTAAGGATGGAGTCAAGATTGACCCTGAGAGAGTAGCAGCAATAGACAAGGTACCATTGCCAAAAAATGTAAAAGGTATCCAATCTTTCTTTGGACAGATAAATTTTGTCAGAAGGTTTGTTACAAACTTTGCTGAAATCAGTGTTCCCATCTCTAAAATGCTAAAGAAGAATGCAAAGGTGCAATGGAGTAATGAGGCCAAGCAATCTTTTTCTAATATCAAGATGGCTATTAAAATTTCCCCTGTATTAAGATCACTAGATTTCAGTAAGCCTATCCAAATCTTTTCATTTGCTTCTTATCATACTATAGCTGCAGTATTGTTACAGAAGAACTCAGAGGGTTTTGAACAACCCATTTCCTTTTTTAGTAAATCAGTGCATGTAGCTAAGTTAAAGTATGATATAAATGAGAAACAGGCCTATGCATTGGTCAAAGCTATCAAAAATTTCAGATGTTACTTGGTAGGAGCAACTATAGTTGCATATGTGCCCAGTGCTACTGTAAAAGACATCTTGGTTCAACAAGAAGTTTTAGGGAGAAGGTGCAGGTGGATAAACAGAATCCAAGAGTTTAATGTTGATATCCAAATCACCAAACTAGTAAGAGGATTGGGGCTAGCAAAACTTATGGCCCAAACCAATTTGGATGCTAATCACATTAACACTCTTGAAGAAGAACAAAGGCCATACATTTGTGATTTAGATTGTTGTGAATGGTACAAGGATGTCATTGGATACTTGCAAAGGCTTTTACTTCCTTCTAATATGGAAGACCACAAAAGGAGGACTATCAAATTACATGCTCTAAAATATGTGATCATTAAAGGAGAATTATGGTGGAGTAATGAGGGTGTTTTGCTGAAATGTGTTGACCCTCAAAAGGCTAATGATTTGTTGCAAGCAATGCATGAAGGTGTGTGTGGTGGCCATTACATGGCTAAAACCACTATACATAAGATACTGAGGTCTGGTTTTTAGTGGCCTAGTATTTTCAAGGATGCACATTCTTTTGTCAAAAAATGTGATGCTTATTAGAGATTTTTAGGAAAATTGAAATTCAATGGAAATTTGCCTCTGAGTCTTGTGACTGTGGAAACCCCTTTTCAAAAGTGGGGTATGGATTTCATTGGAGAGACCCCAAACAAATCCAGTGGAGGACATTCCTATATATTGGTTGCAACTGACTACTTTACAAAGTTGGTGGAAGCTATTCCCACTAAAAAAGCAACCAGTAAAGTGGTTATTGATTTCCTGATGCAAAATTTGTTGATAAGGTTTGGATGCCCTGAAGTTTTAGTTGTTAACAATGCTTTGTGTTTCAGATTTGAAGAATTTGTTAGCTTTTGTTTGCAATATTGTATAAATATTTCATACTCTACTCCCTACCATCCTCAAGGAAATGGTTAGGCTGAATCAAGTAATAAAAGCTTGATAAAATTTTTGAAGAGAGTCTTAGATGCAAACAAGAAGGCATGGGATTCAAAACTACAGCTAGCTTTGTGGGCTGATAGAGTGACAATCAAGAAGGCTATACGATGTGCTCCTTTTGATTTAGTATATGGTATCCATGCCAAGTTACCACAAAATAATTTGTTGCAAATGTACAAGTTCATCCAGTTGTATGATGATGATCAAGATGATGAAATGAAGATCAGATTATAGGACCTGATACAACTAGATGAATCAAGGAGGGAAGCACATGATACAAATTTGAGATCTCAGCTTAGGTATAAGAATTTGTATGACAGAAAAACTACAGTCATAATTTTTCAAGATAATGATTTGGTCCTGATGTGGAATGCTAGGCTTGAACACAACAAATTTGACCCTATTTGGTTGGGACCATGTTTGATCAGTCAAACATGGGGACTTGATTCATAAATTCTAAAGGACTTGATTGGAAATGAAATGGAATTGCTAGTTCATGGACAATTCCTCAAGTTGTACTTTTCTTAAGGTACTGTCATTATCCATGAACAGTAGTTAGTTTCCCTTTCCCAGTTGTGTGTTTGTTTTCAAGTTGTGTGAGGAGGTTAGTTGTTCTATTTTAGTAGATGATCTGCTTCTCCTAGAGATTATGAATTCTTGTTATGCCTGCAAGAGGCATACATCCCCAGATAGAGCCACTGTTCACACTTCAAATTTTTAGTACATGAGTCTTGTGAATTTTTTATAAATTTGAAGTGTGTATAGATGTTCATGAAAATATGATAATTTTTCTATAAAAAACCCATAAAAGATCCTGCAAAATTATCTATTTTTCCTTAGTACCCAATGAGCCCTAATTAAGAGTTAAACCTAAGAAAAACCCTAAGTATATGCCATTTTCAAAAAGCCCTAGGTCACTCTATTTTAAATCTATTTGAGCATTACCTTTTTGAATCACTTAAATCTCAAAATTGCATGTGCGTAAAGTTTTCCTAAGTCTCAGAGACTAGCGGTTTTAATTTTTCCTAAATCTGGTGGCTATAATATATCCTAAGTCCTAAATACCTTATCTTCTAATGTTTTAGCTTTCATTGAGCTTGGTATCTTTAAAGAAGATCTAACAGTAGTCGTATAGTTGCATAGAATTTTATAGACCTATGCGATAATGTGACTAACCGTTGATCTTACAGTAAAGCTTAGTGCAGAAACAAAGTGGGACCAGTGTCAATTTTTTCTTCAAAGATGAAAGTAATAAAGAAGATCCGATGGTTGTCATATAATCGCATAGAATCTTAGAGACCTATGTGATCATGTGACTGACCATCAATCTTGCATCAACCTCAGTGTAATTCTCAGGTGGGACCATAGATAGGTGTACATGACTGGTGGTTTCTCATTGGTTAAAAATAGTGGGACCAATGTCAGTTTTTTGCATATGGTTTTTCTTGATTGGTCGATAATACTTGCTGATGTGGAGGATGTTAGTGAATACCATTGCTCAGAAAGAAAGAAGTTACATGATAATTTTCTAGTTGTTGCAAGCGTGGATTCTCTTTACTGACTAAGGTGAAGTGGGACCAGTGACTTAAGGAATAGATGACGATGGGTAAATGTTAACGGTTTGTTGCATGGTCGCATGAGCTTTTTTCAAGCTATGAAATCATGTGACTAACATTTGTTTTAACAGTAAAAGGTTATAAGGGATTTGCCGCTAATGAAGGAATTTACATGACAGCTTCTCGTATGGTCGCATGAGCTTCTTTCGAGCCATGCAATCATGTGACAAACCGTTGGATTATTTGCCAAGTGAAAATCAATGGTCAAAATTTAAATTGAGGAAGAAGTGGGTGAAAGGTTTAGACAAGTGACAGTTCATTTCCCAGAAAATTAATGGCGACATCATGCAAAGTAAATTACTGAAATAATTATGGATCGATTGTGAGTATGTCAAAATCTATGCTTCCTCGAGAAGCCACAAGGAGATAAAAATTTGCAGAGCACTTGGTGAGAAGAATTGTAGAAACTGATTGCTATTTTCTTAGGGATTTTGAAGAAAAGGTTGGTTCTTCCTGCACTTGCTTGTTCTATTAAGAAGTATTGCTTTGCTACTATGTTCTTTTGCACCTAATATATGTAAGCTATAAGCCCTAGAAATGCCACATAGGAAAGAGATTTCTGGTGAAACTGATTATCTTAAGAGGGGTCTACATGAGGACTTATTACAAATTTTTCCTGGTTCAACAGTAAATTTGGTAGAGGTGAAATAGTTAACACCAAAGGACCTAGGCTAAAAGTGGCGGATGGGCTGTATGATATAGGAAATTATATCAGGGATGCTAAGATTGGTTTTCTTAATGCGAGCGGCACTTCTGACTTTACAGGGCTAACATTGTTTACAGTAGGTTTCAGCCAGAGAAATACCCTCGTTCCCACCTGTAATGTATGGGAAAATGATGTAGGCAAGCTTGTGGTACCTGGTGTTTTCTTAGATGTAGACCTAATGATTGAAGTTGCAAAAAACAATGACCCTATTACTAAAGAGATTAGGGGTGTTAGAGGGCAAAAGCTATTGACAATCTCTATTGAGGAAATCAGAATAGGTTTTAGACTAAGTGATCCCTCACCTAACCTAGAACTGATTAATTTTAAAGAGTTAAGAGAGGTGTATGATGCATAGAGACATCTCCTTAGAATTGGTTTTGTAAAATATTTCTACACTCAAATTGGAAAGATGATTGTTACAGGACTAGGTGCACAGGAGCCATTCAAAAAAGATTATTTTGATGTACTGGCGAGAGGTGCCTATTGGTCATTATGTCAGGTTTTTGGGGAAAATGCAAATGAGAAAATGCCAGAGCACCTGATGTATATGGTGATCTAGATCTTACATCCGCATCTTTCAATTACTTTTTATTATGCCTCCTTCATTGCTGACTTAATCCATGATGGATTAATGGGGATTCAAAAGAATAAAGTTGATAAACCCTTTTGCTGGTACTCTTTTATGATGTACATGTTTTTGTTCAAAGGTGTTGAATATTTTGTAAAATAAATGGAATTATCCAAACAAAGAGGTGGAGAGGACATGCCTATTTAGCTGCGGAATACAAATATGACATAGGACAGAAAGGATAGTAGTTATATACGGTTTGACAAATGTTTTGCAGCAAGATTGAGACTATTATTTGTTCATGACAGCCCTAGGGTCCCAGTCGCATTGGCCAAAGTTGTTAGACCACAGCAATTTACAAAGGACCTCAACATAATGCACAATTGGGGTGATTTTATTTTCTATCCCTATTCAATTGTTATTAGGTTATATGGTTTCAAGCGGACTCCTTTTATTTTGCCTTTCCAAGTCCCCACCAAGATTTTCATTGTAGAACTCTTCAGATAATTAGGTGATAATGAGAATAATAGTATTGCTAAAGGTAGAGGAACTTTGTTCCCAAATATTACCATTGCTCAACAATTTATAATCACAAAGGGTGGGTGGCTTCATATGCATAAAATTTGGGATCCATATCATTTGACAACCACAATTGCCCGGACAATAGACCCAGAGGGTTTCTACAATGAAATGTTCAGGAAAGAGGGTCAGATGCTCAGCAATAAACCATATTTTTAATTTTCCTAAAGATATTATTAGAAATACCCTAGGGTTGCAAGACCAAGCAGTCAGAAAGGAAAAGTGGTTAGTGTACAAGAAAACATGGGATTTTGTCTGACAATTTGACCCCAAATATGATCCTATAGGTAGCATAAATCCTATGGGAAAAAGGATATATACTCTCATGAGTTGTTTTCAAGAGATTTTTAAGACTCTGGAGGAGAAGAAGAAAAAGGCCATGGAAGACAACCCAGAGAAGGCTCAATCATTGTTGGGAAAAGGTGCATTTGCAAATGTCCTGCCTCTTGGAAAATATATGTTGCAAGAGAAGACTGGTTATGGTGTAATAATTCTTGAATTTGATTTCAAGAAGTGGCAAAAGGAGGTTGAAAAAATTGCAGATGTACCATAGGACCAGCCAGGTGAAGACATCCTTGATTTTTCACCTCCCACCAAGAAACAAAGGATAGAAGAGAGGCATCATGATTCAGAGGAAGAATACTCTCCTTCACAGTCACCATTGAATATTAGAGATGATCAGGAGATCATAGAGTAGGTTCAAGAGATGGGATCTCAGGGTCAAATATTCATGACTCAAGATGAGATAAATGAGGGAATTCTAGAGCAACCAAAGGAGCCTGAGTTAGGCTTAATAGCAGGACAAATTGTAAGGATAGAATTGGACCCTATAATCAAATAGGCATGTGAAGAATTTCTGGCTGATGATGCATTTGTAAAGACCCGGGCCTTTTTATAGTTTTTATGGAAAATGAACATGAGTAAATTTGAGGAAGCTTGTGAGAAGAAGCACAAGGAGAATCCTGATAAGGATTTTAAAACTATTGAAGATGAAATTAGGAAAGAGATGATATATAGATTTGAAGGGATTACTCCAGAATAGGGGAGAGAATTGGTAAAGAATGTAGGAGTACTTGTCTTCCCTGAATGGGACATAGCTGATGCAATAGTCCTTGATGTAGTTAGAAAACAAACTACACCTGTGTACAAGACCAAGGAAGAGGTAGAAAAGGCTATCAAAGGAGTTTCTTTTAGTAATGACCTTCAAGCTTTGGTCATATGGTCATTAAAGAGAGATGAGAAAAACAAAAGAAAGCAAATAATTAAGGATAGTCTCTCTGGTGGTCTCATAGTCAAGAGGGTTTTGGACACATCAGCAATAGAAGCATCAAGTATGGTGGTAGCCATAGCTCACCTTGCAGAAAAGGTGGTAGAAAGGGAAGCAAAAGAGGAGGAACTCACAAGAAAATTTGAAGAAATGCTGAGGGCGTATGGAGATTTGAAACAAGGATTGTTTGAGAAAGATAAAATAATTACAGATTTGAAGAAGAGGTTGGGGGAGGAAAGCTCAATCCAAGCACCAAAATAGTTGCAACTACCTTCTTCCACTACTGGTCCTTCCTCCTCAAGCCCCATTATTGTGTTTCCCATGTCTCCTCTTCCCCCTTCCTTAAGCAGTGAAGATATAGAATAGAGAGAACAACATAAATCTGAAAAGAAAATAAAGGATGCCATTGAGCACTTTGTTAGGAATGTAAAGCCTAAAGAAGTTTATAAACATGTAGGGTAGTTATGTGACATTTTGCTTTCTTTTAGGAAAGAAGAAGACACTGTGGGAAAAATTTTGAATGACTGGGTGCCTAGGGAAAATGTTTTGAAGACATTTCTTAAATCAATTAAAGATCATAGTACTGTGTGCCCTCAATTGGCAATTACTTATAAAATTGTCAAATCTCTCCTTGATTTTGAAGTATCTAGGGAAGAAGTAAAGAGAAAGGGAGCTCTTTTAAGAGTAAGATACCTACAGAATGATTTTCAGATATTCCTGAGTGTTGTTAGAGTAGATGGAACCATAAAAGAGAGGGGAAAATGGTTGGAACAAATTGAGAATGGAGTGTCAGTCAAGATTGATGCTGTTATTAGCACTGAAGACACTTTTCCTTTTGTACAAACAATTGAAATGTTGCAAGATGCCAGGGTGCATTTTTACTAAGGTGATAACTAAAGTTCATCAATTGGTTATTAGCTAGAATAGGATTCTACCAAAGAGGGATGAGATTTTGGCTTTTAATTGGCCTTCTGAGGATACCTTTTCAACTTGGGAAGCAGTGTCCCTTTTAGAGGATAGTAAAGAAGAAGAAACATCCTCTGAAGAGACAACATATGGCATTACCCCAACTCCCTAAAGAAGCAAGCGCAGATGTAACACCTGGCAAACGTTGAACTGACGTTGGAAGCTGTTGCAAGATTTTGGCACTCATCTTTACGATTCATCTCAAATTTTTTTAACAAGAAAGTTTTATTTTCATTTTTTGTCTTATTTGAGGACTCCTTTCTTGTCTTTTCTAAGAAGATCCGAAGCTTTTTTGCAATCCTTATGCTATAAAAGGATTACCAGGATCAGTGTAAAAGGACCAAGAACTTGATCAATTTTACTGATAAGTTTCTTGAGTCTGGGATATCATAGATCATTTTTTAGACATCATTTCTGTAGAAGAACAATATTTTTTGGTTCAAGTTATTTTTAGAAGGTTGCATTGTAAAGAATTTTGTGAGCATGATATAATATATCATTTGAATAAAATCTAGGATTTATATCTCTCCTTGAATATTTTTTTTTGAGTTATGAATTGTTCCAATTCATTGCATAGATGATCTCTGTGTGTATGTCTATATTTCTTAGCTCTGATCTAGGATTAGATTAAATAAGCTTTGAATGTTTCATAAATTCTTTAAAGTTTTTCTTAAGGATGCATTAGTAATTAGTGTGAATCTAGGAACCTTTGATAAAATCCACCACAGGGTGATTAGTATTTTCAAAGGGGAAGAAATATTTCAAAGTTTAGTATATTTGTTCATGTATAATAGTCTTGTAGTGGAGGTGTAGCCCAATGCATAAGACACTGGCCGGCAGTGGAATTCTTCTCATAGAGATCAGTGTATGAAAAGGTTCTATTGATATTTCCATTTTTTATTAAAATTGTTGAAATTCTTTGAAGTGCAGTGATTTGCAGAATAAATTACCACCTAGTGATAGAGACAAATCTATGATTGAATGGTCATCATTTAGGTTTCTCTTATCATTCATCTGTTATATTTAAATCCAGTTAGTGATTAGTGAGATAAGTATTGTTTTTTACTGGATTAGGAGCACCCTCCTTGGTTTTGCGGAGCCAGAAGTGTAGATGGCAGTCTTCTCCCTACAGTTGGTCCAATCATCTCTAGAGCTAAATATTTGGATCTAACCAATCCTCAAAATCTATAGATGTATTGGTTGCCTATTAGAGCATAAAGTCCATTTTGGGAACCAACACCTATCAATGGAACATAAGTGAAGTTGTATAGGTAACGTCATTCCTTAGTAATGGTTGAGAAGGTTGCACTAGAGGACTTAAATTTTTGTGTTGATATTGACATGGAGAACTTCATGGTGGAAGAGATAGTACTCCAAATGAAAAATACTGATCCAATAGTAGATGAGTTTATACTACAACAAGGTGGACTCTGGAAAATGTACTTTGATGGAGGATGTTCTAAGGGAGGATCAGGAGCTGGTGTTTTTCTTATTTCTCCATTAGGTACTACCTTCAAATACTCATTTATATTAACTTTCCAATGTACTAATAACATTGTAGAGTATGAGGCTTTGATATTGGGTTTAGATGTTGCTATAAAACATGGTATTAAATGCTTAAAAGTCCATGGTGATTCCCAATTGATTATAGCCCAAATTAGATCTAAATATGCTCCTAAAGATGATAGACTAAAATTGTACAAACATGTTGCCTTGAAAAATAATGATATCACTCTGACTGGTGTATCAATGTTAGAAATCAAAAGTAGGCCTGCAGTGCCTGACAATGTGTATAATTGGCAAGTCTTTGAGGATGACTATGATATCCTTAAATTTTTTCAAAGTTTAGATTAGTATGATGGGCAGAAAATAGATTTCAATGCTTCACATCATATTGTTGATGGAAAGGAATGTATTATGGGAAATGAGATTGTCCAACTAGCCTCAAATCATATACCTAAGGGATTAGTGGAATTAGAAGGCATGTTTAAGATAAATGATGGGTATATGTCACAAAATTCTAATACCAAAATGGAGGACCTAGAGGAAATAAACTTAGGTTCAAAAACATCCCCTCAAATGGTGTACATTGGAAAAAAGATGAGTAGGGAGGTTAGGGGAAATTTGGTAAGATTGTTGAAAAGGTACAAGCATGTGTTTTCTTGGTCTTATGATGACCTCAAATCCTATAGAGAAGATTTATTTCAACATGAGATCCCCCTAAAGGATGACACCAAACCTTTTAGGTAGAAACATAGGCCCATCAATCCCCTATTAGCCACAAAAATGCAAGCAGAGTTAACAAAGTTGAGAGATGCTGGTATCATTGAGCCTATTAGCCATTCCTCTTGGGTTTCAAATCTTGTTCCAGTTAGGAAAAAGAATGGTGATATCAGACTTTGTGTAGACTTCAGAAACTTAAATGTTGCTTCACTAAAGGATAATTATGGACTACCAAATATGGAGGCTATGTTGCATAGAGTGACTAGTTGTGAGCTGTTGTCCATGATGGATGGTTTTTCAGGCTACAACTAGGTTTTGGTCAAAGAGTCTGAACAGTTCAAGACAACATTCACTACTCCATCAGGAACCTATGTTTATGTTTGTATGCCTTTTGGTTTGAAAAATGTTGGAGCAACCTTTCAAAGGGAAATGGATGTTTCTTTTAAGGATTTGATTAATGTTCTTATGGTTGTGTATTAAGATGATTTGACTACATACTCTAAGAAGGTCGAAGATCATTGTAACCATTTAGAAAAGGTCCTTGTCAAGGCTTTAGAATTTGGTATCTCATTGAATCCCAAGAAGTGTCAATTTGTTGTAACTGAAGGAAAATTGCTTGGACATAAGTGTCAAAAGGAGTTATAATTGACCTTGAAAGAGTTGAGGCAATCAAAAGAGTCCCCCCTAAAAAAATATTAAAGATGTGCAGTCCTTTTTGGGATAGGTCAATTTTGTCAGGAGATTTATTGCTAATTTTGCAGAATTAGTCAAACCCATAGTCAAGCTCTTGAAGAAATATGTAAAGTTTGATTGGAACTATGAAGCTCATGAAGCTTTTGAAAAACTAAAACAAAGAATCCAAGAAGCCCCTGTCCTGATATCTTCTGATTATTCTGAGCCTTTTTCTTTATTCTCCTTTGCATCTTTTCACACTATTGCAGCTATTCTATTATAGAAGGATGAGCGAGGATTTGAGCACCCAATTGCTTTCTTTAGTAAGTCCCTACAATCTGTTGAGTTGAATTATGAACTGATGGAAAAGTAGGCATATGCATTAGTCAAGGCAGTAAAAACTTTTAGACCTGATCTTATTTGTACAAAGGTTAATGCATATGTTCCTCATGCTATAGTAAAGGATATTTTAGTTCAAAGTTAAGTCACAGGAAAAATATGGAAATGGATTAATAGGATCCAAGAATTTGATTTGGAGCTCCATATTACCAAGCTTTTAAGAGGTTTGGGACTTGCAAAGCTTATGACAAAAGAGAATATGGACCTTTTACAAGTAAATAATGTTTCCATTGGTGGAGGAACAATGACTAGTATTGAGATGCAAACATGGTACACAAACATTGTTCATTTTCTTAAAAATGCTAGTTGCCCACAAGAATTGAATGATAATCAAAGGAGAAGCTTGAGATTGCAGGCTCTAAAGTATGTGCTGATACAAGGTGATTTTTTTTGGAAAGACAATGATGGAATATTGCTCTTATGTTTAGACAAGGGGCAGTCTGAAAAGAGTTTGAGAGATATGCACTCTAGATTATGTGGAGGGCATCATTCAACCAGGGCCACAACTCATAAGATTTTAAGGGCTAGATAATATTGGCATGTATTGTTTAAGGATACCCATTCATTTGTCTAGAAATGTGAGACATGCCAAAGATTCTCAAAAAAGTTAAAATTCTTAGGTGCCTTGTTATTGAATCTTGTGGTTGCAGAAGCTCCTTTTTCTATGTGGGGCATGGATTTTATTGGAGGATTTTCTGAGAAATCCAGTGGAGGGCATAGTTGGATTTTGGTTGCCACTGATTATTTCACCAAATGGATTGAATCCATTCCAACTAAAAAGGCCACCAGTGCAGTAGTGACTGAGTTTTTAATGAATAGCATAATTACTAGGTTTGGTGTCCCCATCAAACTAGTGATGGAAAATGCTATGAGATTTAGGTCACAAAAATTCACTAGCTTTTTCTCATAAATGGGAATAATTCTATCATACTCATCTTCATACCGTCGACAAGCTAATGGCAAAGCAGAATCCAGTAACAAGAGTATTCTGCAAATTTTAAAGAAGATCTGGAAAAGAACAAAAGGAGTTGGCATGTAAAGTTAAAAATGGCACTGTGGGGATAGAATTGTTGAGAAAAGGGCAACATGGAAGTCCCCATTTGAGTTGGTATATGGTGTGAAATCTAGACTTCCTATGAACAATTTGTTACCTATCTACCAATTCATACAAGAGGAAGAGATGTAAATCAGTGACCCATTACAAAATAGGATGATCCAATTAGTTGAATTGGATGATACTAGAAGGGAAGCTCAAAAAGAAAATGTGAATTTACAACAAAAGACGAAGTATCTTTTTGACAAGAGAGCCATTATTAGAAATTTTCAACCTGGTGATATGATTCTTCAGTGGAATGTCAGGGTTGAAGAAAAAGGTAAGAAATTTTTTTTTGAATCCTTGTGGCTAGGCCCTTTTATCATCCATCAGATTCATGGAAAGGATTCATATTTTATAAGAAATATGGATGGTGAAGAACATGAATTTCCAGTGCATGGACAATTTCTAAAGTATTTCTTCAATTGATTCTCAATCTTTTCCATGCACATTACCTTTTGTAAATATGTACAGGTGTGTTTGTTTCTTTCTATAGGTTAGGTTTTTGAGGTCTGCCACCCTGAGATTCATGGTTTCTTGCTATGAACTTGCATTCAAGCATCCTCAGATAGAGCCACTGTTGGGTATTTTTTTTATTTTTTGAGAATGTTGTTGTAGGTCTTTTTTTATATATATCTTTGCAAGTGTTTTTACTTGGTTCAGGGTTTGAAATTTTCAAGATTTGTAGTGTTTCTACTTTGAATATCCTTGCCCTAGGTCTTTTTGCTCTTAGTAGGGTTAATCCTTCAAAATGTCTTAAGTTTTCCCTAGTTTCTTATGTTTTCGCGTTACCTTTTTGGCCACTTAAGATTTTCAAATGTGCACATGATCTTTCTTTCCCTTAGGCATTCAATGAATCTCAGATTAATGTTTCAAGTCACTTTTTTATTCAGCGAACTGGCGATAGTGTCTAAGTCTTTGTTACATTTTCCTTTGGTCGCTGGATCTCCAAGTTTAAATCATTGTTAGTCTTTCCTTCAGCAATTCAATGACTGTGTAATCTCCCATTCTCATAATATTTGGCATTTTTCTCTTAGAATTTAGCAATCTGGCATAGTGGTTATCTCTTAATCGCTGGATTGGGCAGTCAAGTCATAAGTCACCCAGTGATTTAGCAGGGATCATTGATTGTCTATAGGATCAACGATGATGTTTTAACCTCATGATGGACTAGTCTGATGACAAATTATTTAGTGATTCACTGACTAAGGAGTGATCTTCTGTTCGCTAGAGTTTGGCGGCTCCACTAAAATGATTTGACAATTTAGCAACAAAGTGTGATAAAGACATCTATTTTCCTTAGTCGTAGGATATTAGAATAAAATGACTAATCTCTAGGTCTTTTGGCAATTCAAAAAATAAGGCATTTGCTGAATCTCATGATTAAGACATGATGATCTAAAATATTGAGTGACTCAGCGACAACCCTTGATTGCTTTCAAGATCTACGACCAGTGCTTAATCTCAGAAAAAAATCTAAGTGAAGGAAAGTATTCAATGATTTAGTGAATAAGGTCATTTACCCAATCTCATAATAAAAACATGGTTAAGTGATTCATTTAGAGACTACGAAATACCTTTGTTCACTAAATCATAGGATAGATCAAGAGTTAAGTGAAGCATTTGGAGATTAAGAGATAAAGGTGGTCGCTGAATCTCCACATAGGGACTATGGTCAAGGTTCAAAGTGCTCAGGTTTAGAAAAGGATTTGTTCACCAGATCACCAGATGATTGCTAGGTTGAGTTAAGGATTGTGAGAATCAGTGAATTCTTTTGTCTCTTGTTCTCTAAATTAAACCATGGTTGGTCCAAGTATCATGAGAACTGGAGAGTGCCTTCAGTTGCTCATTCTCTGAATAGTGAGTAGGTTATGATGAGTTTCAAAGGTAAATCTAAGGACCGTTGCTCATCTTTGGGATCAACGGTAGTTGCTTAATCTCTAAGAAAGATCATGGGTTAAAAATTAATTCCAAGATCACGAGAATGGCTTTGTCGCTTGATCTCCAAATCTAACCCAAGATTATTAATTCATTCAGAGATCGCGAGAGCCTTTGTTCATTAGATCTCTGAATCAAGTCTGGTTAAATGCTCATTAAAGAAAAAGGGTTAAGTGTTTTTTCTATGTGGAAAAGTACTATGCCAAGATGGAATAAAGTAAAAATCCATCCAATCAGATTTAATCGACAGTTTTCATCAGTAATTGAGGGTTTTAAAGCCAAAACTATGATCATTTCTTTTCTGCTTTATTTTTGAGTTTTTTAATCAAATTGTCAACATTGAAGTATCAAATAGCCTTGATTTGAAATTGGGTAATGTGTAGAATTGAATGCAGAAGTGATTGGAGATAAATTTGTAATGATTTTGGTAACTGTATGCATTCAATTGCTGAAGGTATATAGATGAGACTTCACTGCTTACAACATTCAAATTTTTTTGAAGCTAGTGAAGATTATCAGAGAAGTTGCAAAGAGTTTCAAGGTGTTAAGGAATTTGAAAAATTGAAAGATATCCAAATTGTGAAGATGAGTCAACTAGAGCTAAGCATAGTGTCATCTAATGGGGAAGCCAAGGAACAAGGTGGTGAATAAAAAGGAAAGACAAATTATTCAAATGAATTTCTCAAGTTGCTCCCTAGTTTGAATCAAAATAAGAAGGCTACTGATGATGCTTTCGAGGACATAATGGAGAATTGCAGAGATCCTACCACTCCTTCTGGTTCAGGTTACACTATTTTCACATATTTTTACAATAATAGAGGTAAAGCTATTCCAATTTGCAATGCTTGGGCTTTGGGGCTGGCGAAATTGATTGTGCGTGATGTTTTCTTGGATGTGGATTTAATCATTGAGTTGTCTATGTTATACGACCCAATTTTCAAAACAATTAGAAAGGGTGACTAGTCTTATTTAGTAACCTTGGATAGAGGGTCATTCATGAAGGTCTTTCATTTCTATTCCTCCTCCTCTACTGAGATAGAATTGAAAAAAGAAAAGAAAAAATATGCAAGTCACATAGGTTCAGTAAAGATCCAGATAGTTAGGAACATTCCAAAGATTGGCAAGTACATAGCTCCTCTCCCTACACAAATGAATGCCCCTTATGATTTCAAGTCCCTCAACTTCTATATGAAGTGTTTGTGTCATGGGTTGTGTAGAGTTATAGGAATAGAGGGAGATGTAGAGAAGTTGCCTGATGACTTTTTAATGATCATTCTGGACATACAAAACTCCCATGCAAATACTGATTATGATTACATCTAGTATGTAATTGATAGAATGCATGAAGGTTTGGTGTCTATCAAAGAAAATAAGAGGCCCATTAGGTTCATGCACTACTCCCTTCTGATGCACTTGATTCTTTATTTCAAGATCAATAGTTTGGATGCCAGGGTGCTTAAGCCTAGCTTTATGTTTGAAGGCCAGCCTAATCTGGTGCAGTATTGGATCAGGGTTTGGAATTATACTTCCAATGAGTTTGATTTTTGTGTTTTCCAAAACTAGATAGTCCACCCAATTCTTAGACTGATAGGGACTAATATGGTGAGGTTCCAAGTCTAGGTTTTCAAGCTTATAAGGCCTTTGCAATATGAGAAAAAATGGCAGGGAAATCACAATTGGGGTGATTTCTATTTAGGAGAGAATAGCACCATAATCAGGGTCTATGGATTCCTACAACCCCCACATATACTTCCAAAATTTGTGCCACCAAGGGTTGCCCAATTAGAATTTTTATGGCAATTGATTTGGACTGACAAAGAACATTTGGCTCCTCACAGGAAGGGCACATTTACACTGAGACAATTTAGGATTGGGAATTTCTTGGTTGGTAAGAGGGTATTGCCTCAAATCATTTCATGGCTTAATCATTTCAAGATGATCTCCAGCAGTTGTAGATATGTATACTTTGAAAATTTTATCAGAATTACAAGAATGACACTAATTCACAACATTGGTACAATAAGGGAACATGAGGGTTGTGATGAGGAATATATCATTAGAAACATCTTGGATGAAGATGAGATTGTTAGGAGGCTCACCAAATTCTATGATCTTTCAAGGTTGGAAGATGAGGTCAGAAAGGCCAAGGTTGATTTTGGAGGGTTTTTTCTTGATCTCCCCTATTTGCAAAGAATTGACAGAATGATTGAAATGCATGGTACCCTATCTAGTCAATTGGAGGGGATGCTTGAGGAGAAGTTGGATGTGGATAAGGGCTACTCCACTTTTGACTATGAAGAATATATAGATGAGTCATAAGAGAGTGATAGTCCACCTCAAACCAATGAACCTCCTATTATTGACATCACTCAAGAGACATAGGAAACCCTTGAACCACCACAAAAAAAGGAAAAACTTGAAGTGGGTGGGTCTTCCAAGCAAAAGAAACAAAATAGGATTTTTGACAGGGCCTCTAATCTAGTGCCTGGTGATCTTGCATACCATCACAATTTGAGGAAGACTATTAGAGAAGGAAAGAAGATAGTATCAAAAGAAGAGGAGGAATTATCTCTACTACTTGGAAGGGATGAGAGGAAGCTGTATTAGCATGAGTTCCTTAGTCATGACCAATTCATCAAGAGTGATGAATTTAGAAACTTCCTCATTTGGAGGAAACAACAAGAAGTGGCTAAGGCTCTGCTAGAGGGTATGGAAACAAGTGATGAGACCTTAAGGGTGCTAACTTATTATGACCCTAGCCTAGAAAATATCACTATTGAAGAAGCTAGAGAAATGGTAAAGTCCAGTGGGATGCTTTTGACTCCTAGATGGGATCTAACCTTGGCCTTCATCATTGATCAGATTAGAAAGTAGCCAGAGGGAATTCTATCTTATGAAGTGCATATTGGAGACATGATAAGGGGAAGTGAATATGATCCTAAATCCCAAGCTATTTCAATGTGGTCTCTTGCCGCAAGGACCCAAAAGCCTTCTATGGTAAGTATAGAAGATAAGATGGAGGGGGAAAAAATCATCTGGACTATCCAGAATACTAGTGATCTTGAGGTGTCAAAGGTCGTGACACATTTTTCCCATCTCAATGAAGCAAAGAAAACCTGTATGCACCCTAAAATGGTCACCTAGACTTTGGGCCCCCATTCAGCAATTTATCAAATTCCTGAATCAATATTTTCAAAAATCAACATTTTTCAATTATATCAATTTCCTTGATCAAATCCTATTTTATCATTTTTTGATTATTTTCCTTGGGCTAACCATTTTATCCTAAGTCTTTATTTATTTAAAAGAAATATTTCCTCCCCTTTTAATAAATAAAAAGCCCCCACTTTTCCTCTTATCCTAAGTTGCACAAATAAAGTATTATTCTTATTTTATAAAAAGAGAAAAAGTACTTTTTATCTCATATGGACACTAAAGTCAACTCTTATTTTCCTATTGGAGGATATTTTTGCACAAGGATCAAGCTTCTATTTTTCTCCATCGTTGATTAAGTCTTTTGCCTCTTAATCTTGATCGTCCATTGATTTTCATTCTCTATAAAAGAAGAGCTCTCTTCTTCATTTTGCATACACTTGAATTTTATGCTATTGTTATGCTACAGGTTTTCTAAGTCATCTTGAAGCTTTTGGAGACATTCTTGCATCAAGTTTTGAAGATTTGGAGCATCATTGGCATTCATCTTGCATCTACATCACATCCTAGCTTGCACATAGTTGAATCATCGTGGTATCATTTCCTTTCATGTTTTATATTAATCTCACATAGTTTAATTAGAGGGTTTGTAACTCTTTCATTTCTATTTTCATAGCCTAATTTGCATACTTGCATGTCCATCTTAGATTAATTTTTCATTGCATTTCATTCATTTGGATTTCATTGGAGATATTGACATTGTTTCCCTTGTCTTTGATTTGGAATCTCTCATTGTGTGGTTGACAAGCAAAGTCATATGCTTCATAGCTCTAACTGAGAGCAAATACATAATCTTGCAACTCCATGCATAGAGAGCTATGGATCGATTTGTGAGGGCTCATTCTTGAGTTTCCTTACTTGCAATGATTCATAGAAGTGTGACAATATTTTAGCACATATTTTTCATGCCCACCATGGGGAAACCCACCTCTTGCATGTTGGTTGTGATTATTTTAGGAGCTAACCCTTGTGCTGATTTGTTTGGAGATGGAAAACTCTACATTTAAAAGATTTGATCATCTCTCCCAAATGGCTTGGTTTTTTGGTCTAAATTTTTTTTTTCAGGTTGGAGACATATCAAAGAAGCTCCAATAAAAAATTTAGAATTTTGTGAAGTATTTTTTATTTTTTATAATTATTTCTTGATTTTTCATAAAAAATTAATTTTCAGCGCAAATTAGCATATTTTTTAGAAATTTTTATAGTTTTGGAAAGCTCTTCTAATATCATATTGGTTCCATTCTTTGTGATTTGAATTTGGATAAAATATCATAGCTCAAATAATTTATTTACAAAAACTAGTCTATTTTGGTAAAATGAGTCTCTAGGGCACAAATGAAGAAATGTTTCTAAAATTTTGACATTTTTAGAAAGCTCTCTATTTTTTGATAGAGGTCTTTTTTCTTCATTTTGAATTTAGGGTCCGAATTCATGTGGTATAAGTCCAATCTTGTTGACAAGGTCAAAAATCAAAATTAAAAAAAGGGTATTTGATGATTAGCATGCACTTATTTTTCACATGGTTCAATGCATGATGTAAGCTTTCATTTGGATTATTTGTGGTTATTATTGCTCCTAACAATTTATTTCCATATATAACCATCTTAGGGTTTGCATAAGTTGAATATACATTGCATATCTTGTTTGGTGTTTTTCTTGTCTTGTTCATTTGAAGGTTCATACCTTGCTTTCATGGAGATGCTTAACAAAAAAACAAAAATGAGGTAAAATCTACTAAGTGCATTGCTTTGAACTTGAGGTATTTTGTTACATCTCTAAAACATTTGGATTTTGGAAATAAGAATGAACCTCTCATGTGTTTGGCTTGAGTGTTTACATACTTTCATAGAACACATTTCAATTGATGCTCTTAATGGGAAATGAATGAACATAGATTTGCTTTCATACAAGTTTGTGTAAGTGAATGCTTGTGTTTACACCTTAAGTAATTCTTGGTTCCAATATCAAAAATCTCATTGAGTAATTTAGGGCATGGATTCATTCCTTGTTTACATGAAGAGTTAAATGCACCACTTTGTGGACTCACTCCATGTTTACTTGGAAAGTTAAATATTCCATGGTTCAAACCCTTTTGCATTTGTGAGTAGTATTGATAAGCAACTTTAAATCACTTTTGATTGATCTTGTTTTTTGAATTGGGTGTTGGACTCGCTTATTTATAATCCCCCCTCATTTCCACCCTTTGGATGCAAGGTCAACATTCATACATAGGAGAGGGGTCTACTTGAAAAGAGCATTAAGTGTTCCACAAAGTTTCCCATTTTTTATGCTTTCTTGATCTCATTAGTTTTCTAAGGTGTGGACTCACTTTGAGTTTGTGTGAGTAGTTAAATGTTTCACTTTTGGACTCACTTTGAGTTTATGTGAGGAGTTAAATGTTCCACCTTGTGGACTCACTTCACATTCACTTGAAGAGTTAAATGTTCCACTTTTGGACTCACTTCACATTTACTTGAAGAGTTAAGTGTTCCACCTTTAGTGCTTTAAATACTTTTGATAGTGAATTACTTAATTTTATTTTTAGAAGACCTGCTTGGGGACACACCACCTCAGGGGATGACCTTAACTCCTATGTTTCAATGGAGTATAAATAGCAGGTGGTGAATCGAAAGACACCTCTCTTGGGAATTGAGTTTGATATCACTCTTGGGTAAGCCTCAAAGAACTTTATACCTTGGAGAAGTGAAGGAGGAGATTTGGGTTACCGTCTCCCCCCGGCTGTGTGATTTCAAATTCTTCTCATCTATGGATTTGGGCCTCACATACCTTGCATATATCAAGGAATCCCTTTAGAAGAGCTATGTATAGCCTTGTAGATAGCTTGCTAAAATGTTATTGTGTTCTAAGTGCCTGCTAAAACATTCTCAAGAACATACACAAGTAGTTCTTAAGGAGTAGAAATACTAAGTCACTATTCTTGTTCATGTGCAAGTTTGCTTTGCCCCTTGCTCATTGTTTGAAGACAATTGCTTGCTTGAACTCTCTGATTGCTGTCTTGTGTGCTTAATCAATTTGCTGATATACTTACTTGATCTTTTAAAACAAACACAAACTGAGTTCCCGAGTTTTCCTACTGCTGCTTGCAATCTAAAGTTGATTTGTGTCACTTCTAGTCTTCCTTGGTCAGTCTAGATCTTAGATCTTAGGTGCTATGACATGTTGCTCAATATCCAAATGAATGCCAATGGTATCAAATTGCAAAAAAAATGACTCTTAGTCTTCTTTCTTCCACATCTTCCATGTCTTCTAGTCTCCCATTTTCATTTGATCTCTTCTTCCTTCATGATTCTTCCTCTTCTTCCTAAATTCTTCATGTCCTCTTGATTCTTTTCCTCTTATTTTCTAGTCTACCTTCTTCTATTCATCAATTCTTTCACTTCCATCCTTGATTCTTCTTCTTCTAAAACCATGAATCTCAAATATCTGGTTTTAGAATCTTTATTAAGAATAGATGATCTTGAGCTCATTGATGTATTTGAAAAGTGTTGTTCCTCCAAAATTCTCATGAGTGACAAATGTATGACAAAAATAAAAGAAAAATCAATTAAATCAGATGCTTTTACTAGAATCATACTCATGATCTCATCCAAATATTATTCATCTTCTAAATCTTCTCATCATTCCTCACATTCTAAATCTTATCATGATTCTTCTAAACATTATTCACATTCTTCATCTTCTAAATCTTGTCACAATTCTTCTAAACACTATTCACATTCTTCATCTTCCAAATCTTATCATGACTCTTCTAAACATTATTCAAATTCCTCATTATCCAAGTCCTCTTCCTGCACCAAGTCTTCAATTTCCTCTTCTTCACTATCTCATTCTTCTTCTACTTCTTCAAAGAGTCTTACTTATTTTCAAAAGACATACCATAATGAGCAACGTGATAGTCCTTATGATACCTCTTCTATGAAGAGTGACACACCCACGTATGATGACTATGATGACTATGATGATGGACATATAGTGATACCTATGACACCTCTATTCCTAAGAGTCCTCCTAGTCGTGTCCTTGTGCCTACTGAAAATGGGTCCTCATATTGGAAAGATCGTGATGGTGATCCGTATGATTCAGATTTTGAAAGAAAATTTGATGAGTTTTGTGAACAATACCTTGATTATAATCTAGCTACTACTGTTAAGGAATATAAAATGCGCTGTGCTAATTTGAAATGTAAACATTATAAGAATCCTTCCTCTAGGAACTCTCATGCTGAAATAAAGATTGCACTCTCAAGCAAGATAATGTTAATGATGAACCTTTGTCTTATGATGGTTCTCTTCCATCCGCTACTTCCTCCAATACTCATACATTTCCTAAAGCTTCCAATTCTTCCAAATCTTTCACAAATTCTTCATCCAACAAAGATCCTAATACTTTTCATGTAGTTCCCTATAGTTATCCTCAAGGGCTACCTCTTAAAGATACTCAAGCTAACCTTCACTTGGTTGCAAATACTTTCAATAATGCAAAACCTAAAGAGCTTAAGCCTTCATCCGCTATAATGCATACTTCAGCTGGTCCTTCACCATCTCTTCCAAAGTCTTCCATACAATCCCAACCTACTTCCTTGTCCGTAGAAGTGGCTCCATGTCAAGAGGACTCTAAAAATGATAAAGAAAAGAACATAAAGAAAGATCAAGATCAAGAACCCTCCATGTCATCCAATCCTGTTCATAATATCTCTCATTTGTTTCATGGTTCTTTCGATCCTTTACACCCTTCCTCATCTATTCCACCATGTCTTAAGTCTTCTCCTAAGCAAGATCAAGCTACTAATCACATCATTGAGCTTATTGATAAACAAAATAACCTTACTACACTTGCGCTTTCCAAAGATGATACTTCCATTAAGGTTATTAAAAATGGTATTATTACTTCCAATGTTGAGCCTATTGAAAATCAAGAAAAAAATGATGTGCTTATGCTATCCAAAGATCCTTGTCAAGATCACAGTATTCCATCTTCTTGTTCTACCACTCTATGTTCGCTTCCACTTTCTACTCTTCCTAAGTCTTCGCAAGCTTTGAACGGTTCTATCAATGAAGTTGCTCCTATTCAAGATGTGCACGATTCTATTGAAAATCCTAATGCTCACTCTAAAGATGCTGATGTCCTTGGTTGTCATATAGATTTTGATGAACTTATTGATTATCTTTTTGTATCTTCCTCATCCATCCTTGGACCCCCTCCACCAATACTAAGGACTTCATGTCTTCCTTCCATCTTGGGTCCTTATGTCCCTTCACTTTCCCCTCTTAATTATCCTAATTTATCATCCATCTTAGGTCCTTACATCCCTCCATCTCCTATCTTTCCTCAACATCAACATAGATGCATATCCTTGAATCCTTTTCATCCATCCACCCATCTAAACCATTCATATTCTCCTCCTTCTTGCATAAATCCCAAGTCTTTTGGAAGTAACCTGAATGTTCAATACAAGAAAAAGAAGCAATACAAGAATCCATAAAAAAAAAAGATCACCATGTCTTCTCTAATCAACATGGAAACATAAAGTCAAAAGAGATATCTTAGAAGAAAACTACAAGACAAGTATGGGTTCCAAAATCCATCATTGAAGATATTCTCTCTAAATCATCAAAAAGAAATGAAAAACTTAAGGCTATATAGATTCTAAAATCTCTCTTGAAAGAGTATGATGTTGAACAAAAAGTGAAGTTGACATTCAAGCTTCCGAAGGCTTCCACTTCATCTTATTCCAAAAAAATTAATCCATTCCATGTGCCTAAACCGCAACCTCTGCTATCCATTCACCATATTACTTCATGTATTCCTTCATTCATGTTTCCTCCATCCTCTCGCCACCCTTCAAGGTGTGTGTTGATGTTGATCTTTCCTTCCTTTCCATCTACCCTTTCACAATCCTTCCATTCATTATGCTTCTACCTTCTATCCTTTTTCCTCATTTGCCTATTCCTCCTATCTTCCAACCTCACTCGCTTTACATAAAACCTTATCCTCCATTTTTCTCTTCCATCTTCCTTTCCCTATTAGCATCTTTGAGCATATCATTTTGAATCCTTGGCATATCATGGTTTATCTTTTCAAGGAGCATTATCTAAAAATCTTGCCTTCTTCCAAAAAAATAAAAAAATAAAATTTAAAAAAATAAAAAAATTGAAAATAGAAAAATTGAAAAATTGAAAAAATTGAAAATGTGCATTGGTGGAAACCTAAAAATAGGCACCTTGGTAGCAAAAGTAAAGAGAAATAAATTCGTCCTATAGTGAAAACCACTCCCTTGTGGCACCTTGGATAAGTATCATGATGAAAACCTAGCAATCAGGCATCATGCGTAGTTCTTCTACATATTGCATCCATTCCATCTTCTCTCTTTGATCTTGACAATGTTGACCTATACACGAACATTTGGCTATCTTGTGAGCTATCTTATGATGATCTTGCTTTAATTTCATTCATGTTTTCCTCCATTCATTCTAGCCTGTCGCTATCCTTTTCCTCTTTGGTCTTGATCTAATAAAAAAGAGTAAAACATGATGCTATGAAGTCTCTTGACATGTCTACTCCTTTGGACTACATCCTTTCCTTCTTTTGCATTATGCTTTTGTGACTTATCCTATGTTGGCCTTTCATTGCTTGTCCAAATGTGCTTTACATGACATTTTTTTTCCCTAGCTTGGGTACTCTTGAGGAGTTTGCCTTTGAAGATTTCTTCCCTCCATTCGCCTTCATTCTATTTTCCTCCATCTCTTTCGCTAGCTTGCTCATCCTTCTTGTCCTCCACCCTGCAACATTTTGGGACTACACGATGTGATCTTGCTTGGGAGTTTGATGTCATTTTGTCTGGGGGCATCCTTTGTACATACTTATTGATCCTGAAAAAATCCAAAAAAATGGTATATTGTTAAAAATTCTAAAAATTGAAAAATGTCTTGAAAAAATGATCATCTTAGTGAAAATCTAGTAATAGACGATTTGATGTATCTCCAAAAAATATATATTGCAAAAAAATACCCAAAAAAATTGATATATGATGCTGAAAAAATCCTAAAAAGCATAAAAAGTCCTTAAAAAAATACAAAAAAATAAAAAAATTCAAAAATTCAAAAAAAAAACATAGAAAAAGTGCCTTGGTGAAAACTTCGAAACAAGTGCCTTGGTAGCAAAAATACAAAAAAATTGAAAAATTGAAAAATCTCCAAGTTGTGAAAACTTGGAAATAAGCGCTACTTGAGGCCTTTGCACTCCTATTTGTTAGCATGCATCCTCGACACTGAACCTTTCTCCATCATGTCTTGACCTTATTTGACTTGGTCTAGAATTGGTCTTTATCTTTGTCTAGGGGGCATACCTATTAGCATAGGTCATTTGGGTGCATTTGTCTCTTGGGGCATTTCACAATCAGGTGTTTTTCAACACCACCCCAACAATGTTTTTCAACACTACCCTTGCATCGAGTGTTTCTTAACACTTATCAGATGTCTTACCCAATAGTCTAAGTATGATGCAATATTTCTCATTGATAGATGTGATAACTAGAGTCTGACTCTATGACCAACACACATGCACTTAGACAATCAACTCGCTTGAGATATGTTGACTTTATTTTTCTTTGCATGTTGTCTATGAGGATTTCTTTGATGAGTGGTCTCTCCCTGAGAAGTTTTTGATGATTCATAGCTAGAAGACTGAGGGTATGAGAACATGTTTTCTTTCTTTATCTGCTTGTGGGTATATTTCATTGATCCTAATTGTCATGAGCATTTATGCTGGTCCTACTTGACACTAGGGATTGACAAGGTATTATCCTTGACTATTTTGCGAGTGCATGCTTCTAGTTATCCTAGATTTCATGTGTCTTAATACAAGCATAATCTCACCATATCAAACTTAGGTAATCTCACTACATTAGTCATCTTGACCTCCATGTCTTTGATGCCTAGGTGGGATTTCCACATTTCTATCTGATAAAGATCATATTCATATCCATATAGTTATGCTAGTGTGCATTGTATGATCTTACGACGCTACCAATAATGCTCGATGATGATAATTAGATGTCTATAGGCATTGTGACTTTGCAAGTCAACTAATTTTATAGTAGCTTGCATTCTTAGGTTCATCATAGTTTAGTTTTTGCATCTTGCATATGGAGAGAGCTCTTCTTTTTATCATCTACAAACTAGTTGGTCAACTGTGCTCATTTTTTGATTCTTCTTGATCATATCTTTCATTTCTGGTCTTTCATATCATGTCATTTTCTATTCATTTTAGGATCAAAACTAAAATCCGCATTCACCTTGATCATCAAACTCACATTTCATTCTCTTCTGTATAGTTGACTGACCTTTTGAGGCATAATTCTTTGATCTTTGATGGAATTTCTTCCTTTTCATGTCTTTCAAACTTCTAGTCTTCCATTCACCCCACTTCTTTTCTTCTAATTCATCACTGGGGCATGTTTTCACTACCTAATGGTTATCCTATTATCATTTATCTTTGATTGTGATTTCATTATGATTTGATCAAATATTTATCAATTTGTTGTTCTCCTCTATCTGATTTCAATTTCAATTCTGAGGGGGCAGTACCTATTGGATTTTAATCCTTGATTCCTTGATTTTCTTGATTCAGCTATCCTTCTGTGAGTTTTCACTCAAGCTTGAGATTCTTATCTCTTATTTTGGATATGATCCCGAATCGACCTCATGTCCAGAATCCTTTGTCTATGTTTTTTTCGGATGTGATCCCGAATCAACCTCACATATAAGTTGTTTTGTGATCCCAAATCGATCTCACATTTCAACTTCATTCTTTGACTGCATGTGATCCCAAATCAATCTCACATTAGTCAAAGAGGGGCAAATGTATGCACCCTAAAATGGTCACCTAGACTTTGGGCCCCCATTCAACAATTTATCAAATTTTTGAATCAATATTTTCAAAAATCAGCATTTTTCAATTATATCAATTTCCTTGATCAAATCCTATTTTATCATCTTTCGATTATTTTCTTTGGGCTAACCATTTTATCCTAAGTCTTTATTTATTTAAAAGGAATATTTTCTCCCCTTTTAATAAATAAAAAGCCCCCACTTTTCCTCTTATCCTAAGTTGCACAAATAAAGTATTATTCTTATTTTATAAAAAGAGAAAAAGTACTTTTTGTCTCATATGGACACTAAAGTCAACTCCTATTTTCCTATTGGAAGATATTTGTGCACAAGGATCAAGCTTCTATTTTTCTCCATCATTGATTAAGTCTTTTGCCTCTTAATCTCGATCGTCCATTGATTCTCATTCTGTATAAAAGAAGAGCTCTCTTCATTTTGCATACACTTGAATTTTATGCTATTGTTATGCTACAGGTTTTCTAAGTCATCTTGAAGCTTTTGGAGACATTCTTGCATCAAGTTTTGAATATTTGGAGCATCATTGGCATTCATCTTGCATCTACATCACATCCTAGCTTGCATCATAGTTGAATCATCATGGTATCATTTCCTTTCATGTTTTAGATTAATCTCACATAGTTTAATTAGAGGGTTTGTAACTCTTTCATTTCCATTTTCATAACCTAATTTACATACTTGCATGCTCATCTTAGATTAATTTTGCATTGCATTTCATTCATTTGGATTTCATTGGAGATATTGGCATTGTTTCCCTTGTCTTTGATTTGGAATCTCTCATTGTGTGGTTGACTAGCAAGGTCATATGCTTCATAGCTCTAACTGAGAGCAAATCCATAATCTTGCAACTCCATGCATAGAGAGCTATGGATTGATTTGTGAGGGCTCATTCTTGATTTTCCTTGCATGCAATGATTCATAGAAGTGTGACAACATTTTAGCACACACAACCCAGTTATCAAACATATATGCTCTATTGTTTGATAATTCAGTGAAGTTTTCCAAGGAAAAACACCTAAGGTTGATGAAAATCAAGGCTCTAGAGGATGAATTGGATGATCTAAAGGCTAAGCTTGAAGAAGCATCAGAGGTAGCTCCCCCTCCAACTTTACAAATTGAAGCTGCAGTCAAGCCAATGGTAGAGACTTTTGACAAGCCACCTGAGGATTTAGAGAAGGTAAGGCTTGATGAAACCTTAAAAGCTATATGAGATATTGTGCAACATAGATGTGAGAAAATAAAGGAGAAAATGGACTCAGTCCATAAATCAGTGGGAATGTTGCATAAGGTTAATGAAAATGTGAAAGAGGTAGTGGCTACTCTAGAGCCACTTTTCAATGTTTGGTCTCGGAGGAGTTCTCTATTTCAGAAGCTTGATGCATTGCAGCCTCACAAATAGGATATCCTTGAGGTGGTCATTGAGGTTTGTGAAAAGATAGAATTAATTAGTGCCACCTCAAGATTTTTCAAAGGGAAGTCAAATCAAGTAATTGCTAAATTGGCCATGTTTGGTCAAAGCTATAGCAAGTATTTTCCTTCAATCTATAGGGATGATGAAAATGTGATTTGTTTGGATGAGTGGAAGTCAGGCATGGGATAGGAAATGATCAAATAGGAGGTCTTCCTCGGCAATGATGGTTCTCTGGACATGAATAGTTGCAACAACATAATTGACAACCTGATCAAGGTTGAGAATGATTGCATCAAGTTTTTTGTAGATATTAAGTCCATCACTAACTCTAGGTGGGATAGGAAAATCAAGTTTTTGTAGGATTTTTAGGGGTACAATTGGCCCTCAAAAGATGATGTGGCAACATGGGACAATAATACAAGGAAAAAGAAGAAAAAGCCAGCTGTTATAGAGCTAGAAGCAGAAGAAGAAGAGTGAGCTCCACCTAGAACCTGATCTAGAAATATATAGGGAGAGTGAGTCATACAAATAATGATGTATGTTAGCCTATAATGGTGGTCATCATTCATGCAAAAACCTCAAATAACCACTCATAAATATCCTCAGACAAAGGTGCCAACTGTGAAGATTCCATTTGTTGAAAAGCTACTTTATGTTTGTAGTCATCATATTTTATACTTTTGTCTATATTGCAAGTCACCATCCTAGCTATCCAAAGCTTGTTGCATCCTTTCTTTAAGGATTCCAAGATAGCCAGTGATATATATAGCAAGTTTTCTTCTTTTGTAGGGGTGGTGGATATTACTTTGTAAAGAGAGTTCTGATAATAGTATTTTTGTCTTACAATTCTCTATCAAGAATCAATACAATATACTAGAATTCCTTTTCTTATTTTTGTTGTCTTCACATGTGGATGTTTGAACTCTTTTATGTATTAAATTGTAAGGCATTTTAGTACATTGTTTACAAGGTAAATATAGGGGTTAAGCTTAAGTTTCTTTCAAGGGAAGAATAAACCTTAAGGGAGATCTCTGAGAATTTATAATCCATCTATGAATTTGATAGAAGGATTATTAATTGGGAAAATGGAGTGTAAGGAACCTCATTTGAGTTGTGGGATATTTGTTTTGATAAGTTCTCTATTGATGTAGAATTTTGACTCTAATGCCCTAGGATATGGCACTAGTTATAGCTTAATTTGCATGTGTTCACCATCAACAAATCAAATAATCTATTCAATTTAAATTTGTTGTATATCTTGAAGTTGTATAATCTATGCCAAGCACATAGATAACTATTATAATGCTTTGTAGAAGCAATTCTGAAAGGTAAACCCACCTGAGTTTTAAGCTCGAAGAGAAGAAGGTTTTTAAACCTTAGTACCTTAGTGTTTGGAGTTTGTTAGATGCATCTATTGAGAGTCCTAGATTTTTAATTTTAGATGTTTCTTAATCCTGTTTAATCATCTACAATTTTAAGCACTAATAGGGTAAAGTCATCATATTTTTCATTCCACAATCCATATTCAATTGTGCCTTTCAAGTACCTTAGTATCCTTTTTACTGCTGCATAATGTGATTCTTTAGGATCAACTTGAAATCTTTCAACGATTCCAACCGCATGTGATATGTTTGGTCTTGTATGAGTTAAATATTGCAATCCTCCAATCAAAGATTTGTACCTCTTCTATTTAACTGTAGGAGTCTCATCTGTGCTAGATAGCTTGTATCTAGTTTCCATAGGTGTGCCAACCGGCTTACAATTCTCCATTCTAAATATCTTTAATAAGTTATTCAAGTACTTTGTTTGACATAAGAAGATACCATCACTATTTTGTGTTATCTGCAATCCTAAAAAATATTTCTTCTCACCAATCATACTCATTTCAAATTCAATCTTCATTTCATTTGTAAATTTATCACTAGCTTCATCTTCTCCTCCAAAGATAATATCATCAACAAAAATAACTACAACCAACAAACCATTTTCAATTTCTTTGATATACAAGTTACTATCTGTTGTGCCTTTAGTAAATCCTAATTTTATCAAATACTTATCCAATCTTGCATACAAAGTTCTAGGTGCTTGTTTAAGTCCATATAAAGCTTTGTACAGTTTACATACCATGTCTCCTTCATGAGTTAAGGGAAAACCTTCAGGCTTCTCAATGTAAACTTCTTCTAATTCTCCATTCAGAAATGCTAACTTCACATACATCTAATATACTTTAAATTTCTTATAGGCTGCATAAGCCAAAAATATTCTTACTACTTCAATTCTTGCTATAGGTGTGAAAGTTTCTTCATAGTCAATTCCTTCTTGCTATGAGTATCCTTTACATACAAATCTTACTTTATTCCTTACAACTTCTCCTTGTTCATTCATCTTGTTCCTGAATACCCATTTAGTTCCTATAAAATTCTTATCTTTAGGTCTAGGGACCAAGTCCCAAGTCTTGTTCTTTTCAATTTGATCTAGTTCTTCCTTCATTGCTTTAATCTAATTTTCATCTTCACAAGCTTCACTAGTAGATTTAGGTTCAATTTGAGAAATTAAACATAATTGTTCTTGTACCCTATTTTGTGTCTAAACTCCTCTTTCTATGCTCCCAATAATTTGCTCAACATGATGATTTCTTGCTAGATTCCTATTAGGTGTCACTGTCTCAATTCTTTCTTCAACTATAGGTTCTTCTCTGATTTCCTCAATGTAGCTTTCATTCTGCAAATCACTATCAGTTTCATAGAATAATTCAACATTTTCTTGATCAATTCTAGGATGATTTCCTTCATCTAATTCAGAATCAAGTATTCTTTCCTGAATTTTGAACTTTTCATCAACTTTAACATTTGCGCTCTCAACAATAGTTTTAGTTCTTTTATTAAAACATCTATAAGCTTTTCTTTTCAATGAATAACCAAGAAATATACCTTCATCACTTCTAGGGTCAAACTTTCTAGTGTCATCATCTCTCTTAATATAACATTTACTTCCAAAAATTTTGAAACACTTAACTGATGGTGCATGTCCAAACCATAGTTTATAAGGTGTCTTGTCTATGTTTGCTCTGATCTGTACTCTGCTAATTGTATATACTATTGTATTCATTTCTTCTCTCTAGAATATCTTTACCAAGTCATTTTCAAATAACATGGCTCTTGCTGCTTCAGTCACTAACCTGTTCCTTCTTTCTGCAATACCATTTTGTTCAGGTGTTCTAGGGGCTGAAAACTGTCCCTTAATGCCATTCACTTCACAAAAAGTGTTAAATTCTCCACCTCTATCTGATCTCAAACATTTAATCTTCATTCCAGATTCATTCTCAACTTTTTTCTTAATTTCTCTAAACTTATCAAATGCCTCAAAATTTTCTTTAAGAAATGCAATCTATATCATTCTTGTAAAATCATCAACAAGAATCATAAAATACCTTTCACCATAGAATCCTCTAGTCCTTGTGGAATTGCTCAAATCTGTATGAACAATTTCCAACTTCTCTGTTGTTGTAAACTTCTTGCTAGGAAATGAGCTTCTCTTCTGTTTAGCTATAACACATTCCTTGCAAATCATGTTAGTAGGTTTCATAATCTTAGGTAAATATATTATTGCAAGTGTAGTACTCACTTTCACAATGTCATCAAAGTTTATATAACAAAATCTTATGTGCCATAACCAACTGTCATCAATCTTAGTAATCAAGCATGTCATCTCAGTAGGATTCAACTGAAATACATTACCTCTGGTTCTTGATCTAGTTCCAATCAAATTTCTATCCTTGTCTTTGATTACACAAGTTTTCTCAGTAAACCAAACCAGGGATAACTTTAAGAAACCACCCCTCCCAAAAAGCATAAAATCGTGATGAATCACATGGTTTTTGGAGGGAAATTTTTTAATATTGATGGTGAATTGTGTTTTAAAATATGGATATTTAGTGGTGAATTTTTTAATAACGTATACCATTTTTATAAAAATATGTCGACTACAAATATTTTTTATAGGAAAATTATTAATTTAATTGGTGAATCAAACTTCCTTATATTGATAAATTATGGTGAAATTATTTTCCAAATATTGTAATTAATTTATTTGTCATGGCAAGTGTTTTTTTTAAATGCATATAAACTTGGCAATTTAATACAATAGTTGTATAGTTGGTATGGAGATTTAATAATTGGAAATAATTATTAAATTTTCATCCTCCTGAGTTTTCATTCTTAAAGAATGACATGTGTGATGATTCCAGAGATAGTTTTCAGTAAAGGAGTTATCTCACCACATTCCATCTGAAATGCACCTTCCACCGTTCATCTCTCTTAATCCAATGGTTCTGATTTGATGTTGAAGTTGCATCGGGTCCCATCAATATGACATCATAGACTCACACGTCCATTGGATTTACAACATATCAATGACCAAAGGTGAATTTCAGGTCTATTGTTTCTCTTCATAATCTTTACGAAAAACTCTCGATGGAATCATGGCATGTGGTATGATTGATCATACCAATAAGCCCACGATCAATCATATCACGTGTCATGATTCCACTAAGATTTTGTCATAAATATTATGAAGACCAACTATAGGCCTAAAATTCACCTTTGGCTATTGATATGTTGTAATCGAATGGACGTGTGACACTATGAGTCTGTGACCTCATTTTATGACACTAGTAAAGAAGAATTCTTTTGGAAATCTTTGGTAATATTAGATAGAAATATTAATTAATTTTGATGAGTAGATGAGTAATGACATCAATTAAAGTAATGTAAATTAATGGTTTCTTAGATGGTGCCTTTCAATTTTCATTGACAAATATGTGTGACATCATTATCTATTCATTACCTTGATAGAATAATGCCTTAAATTTAAGGCTTGAATGAAAATATCATGTCAACTAAGGACATTTTTTTTCTGACCATTCGATCATCTTACATCAATGGTAAAGCTTCATTTCCTGCCGCCATTTTGTAGCTAACATACTTTTCTTATTGTTTCTATGAAGTGGGCACAGGTTTCAATTTTTTTTATAATAAAGAATTGTTATGTCCACCTACGTGGCACAATCCTTTTGGCCTTCATTATTCCCAATATAGAAAATGTCTTAAATAAGTGTTGTTTCTAATTTCACCCAGTGTTGCATTATATATGTGAGATTTGGAGATTTTTGGATAGTTACCATTTATCTTACAAATTAATTAGATCTTTAGGACAGAGAAATAATTTTAATCAAGACTTATAAATAGATTGATCTATGCTCGTTAATTTATGATTGTGAAAGCATATTTGTGAAAATAGCTAGTGAGTGCTAGGTTCTCTTTGATTTTTGTCAAAAATTAGAATACTAATATTAGTTTGATTTTTAATGGACACTCCAATTCATTTAAGATTCACTACTTGGGAGGATCAGAAGGCCTTTTTGGGCCTGGTCACAGACCCAATCTTGGTGTCTGTTGCTATAGTTAGGAGCCTTCACCAAGGAGGCTATAAGGATGGTGATTGGATGTGAATTTATGGAGAGTGAAAATAGGTATAGAGTTAACACTGACATTTCCTCTCGGTTCTTGACATCTCTATTGGACTTGGGGGGGACAAGGTGGATATCATCATGCTTTTGAGGAAAGTTTTCAAAGAAGAGTACCTCAGCGATGATGTGCATGTTGTCGTATTTTTAGAAATTGGGTTTGGAATTCCTTGGGCAAATGATTTGTCTAAGATTCTGTGACTAGGAATAAATGTGCCCAAGAAACCATTTCTATTGAACCTTGATGTTGAGCAGCTCACGCATCATCAGAAGTGGGCATAGATTGGGAGGGATTTGCTTCAGAAGTGGCACCTACTAGAGGAAACCAAGAACTATCGATGGCTAGAATAATTCTCTGAGATTATCCTCTCTTCAAAGTTCCACATAGAAGCAAGGGAGCCTCAGCTAGATAGTCCCTAACTCTTGAGTCTACCTAGTCTCTAGTCCCTCTACTATGTCTCCCTCTGGTGGTAGTAGCTTACCAGGGTTTTTTCAATGATATAAATTGCAATCACGTATGTTAAAAAATAAAATATGAAAATGTTTTAAGAAATTCGAAGTGATTTTCTTTTTTGTTTTGATTATAAGAATTGTTAATAGATATGGCCTATGGACATCATTGAATTGTAATAAAATTTTGCCTTATATAATATAAAAAATTTACGTTGCACTTTTATTTCATGTAATAATTAAATGTTTCTAAACTTTATCATTTAATGGCAACTGGTTCAAATTTCATGGATAAGGTATTCTAAGTGAATATAGTTAATGATTATATTCATTAGTGTGTATTAAATTATTAATATTTTAAAATCATGACAATCATTGGATTACGAGAGATGAACGGTTGAAGTTGTATTTCAGAAGTACTATGGGTTTCAAAAAGATTTTTTCAAAACTCGCTCTAGAAACGTGACACATTGACATGTAATTCGTTGAAAAGATTACGTTACATGTACTATGTTTTAGAAAAATTACATTACCATTATAGTATAATTATATACCATTACATTTAACGAAAGGTTTTTAACATTTCCTTTTTAAAAACATATCGACTTGTAGTAGCAGAGCTAAAAAGAACTGTTGAACCGTTGCTGAAGATTTCAAGACTGTAATTTGTGAGAGACTTAGCCGTTCTAACTTCTATCTATCCAGATTTCAAGGTTTAATTTATATTAAGATATCTAGCCTGATGCATCCCGATTTTGTAATGTCTAAAATTTAGTTTAACTTGATTTTGAAATTTTAATTCTTGCATGTACAATTGGGGTTTTCTTAAATTGGGGTTTTCTTAATTAGTTAGTTATTATCTATTATTTTGTTAGTAAATATCTTTGATTCTATGTTTTTTCATTCTTCTGAAGAATAATGGGGAAAGAGAAAACTCAAGGCCAAGGGCAAGAAGATGGGAAAACTTTAATAGACTGCAGAAAACTAGTAGAAATCCCTAGTTTCACTGATGAGTATCATGATGTTTATGATCCTGTTATCGATGGTGAAAGAAGAGTTATAACAATTAAACATACATTGTGCAGTAAGGTAACTGGGCCAAAGAGGTCTGAATTTAAAAAATTTAACCCAATGATAGGTGCAAAATCCAATAAATTTACTTCATGGGATGTTGGTTTGGGTCACATTTTGTGACCCAAAGTTTTCCCTTGCCTAGAAATTGTCTTGATTTGTGCAAAAAATTATGATGAAGAAAGAAAAGAAATTGTGAATAAAAAAAATCAGGAAGAAATTTTATCAATAACCCAGGAAGAATTTCTCAGTTTGCTAGACCTAGGGTTTGACCAACAAAATTATAATGTCCATATTGACTTGGGATTGCTAGCAGAGCAATATGAGGTAGTCCCACCAAATGAAAAAGATTCATTTATAAAGGGTCTAATAGTTGTAGAGGAAAAGGCTTCATTGGGTGAGAACCATAAGCCTCCTTATGATTTTAACATTTTTGTGCCATGGGTTTAGGATACTATATCCTTGCTAGCATTTTGCCTGGGATTGGAAAACAATGGGGAAGTGGGTGCCAACATTATTCAATTCATTTGGGATATCCATTGTGTCAATGAACTAGTAAGATATAATTTTGTTGGACACATGGTTCAATCGATGCAAGAACAATTAGCATTGATTAAAAGAGGCATTTCTAAGATATTTAGGTTCACAACCTACTTGTGCTATCTTCTGCAAGCCAAGCATGCTGTAATATTAATGAGTAATGACAACAAGCTTGAAATTAAGAGGGAGACAAGTAATCCAATATATAACTGGACACCTCAGATAAGAATGTATGATAATAGAAGGAATTACAGTAATTTTGTAGACTTCTTTTTGGCACCATTGTACAAAAAAATAACAAGCACTCCAATGCCCAAATTGTCTACTTCATGTAGGGATTGCATCCAACTTGGAAGCACAATTCAATTGGCTGACTGGTACTTAATGGAAGAATACACTGTGCTAAGGTTTCACAGATCAGAACTACAACCCCACAAAATTTCAATGCATGTGACAAATAGGGTGTTTGCAGTAGAATATGTAGTATAGCTAGAGAGCACAGATAGACTCTTCATTGGCCAGATAAAGAAGAGCATATTCCCTCCCTTACCTTTCTCAATTGGAGGGTTAACATTTGAGAGAAAGGCATTCAAAGTGGCAAAAAAATTTATAGAAATTTTTCAATTTGATTTAGAGTGGTACTGGAAGTATGATCCACTCAACGTCATTCAAACAATTCTTGTTGTTAATAAGAACTCTGCAAACTTATTTCAACATGAAAGTAAACCATTGCTAGAGAAGTTGAAAAACAAGGATAGCTGGGATGACGATATAAAAGAGATGGAGAAAGTTTCTACTAAGGAAAATTTTTTAGTTGAATAGTTGTCATCAAAAATTATGACAACAATAAACTAGGGAATTGTGCAGCCTAGGATGTCCTACAATTTCTACGAAAAAGATGCTCATCCATCAAACATAAAAATACCAAAGAAAATAGCAAGATTGTAAGGATAGAAAATGGACTAGAATGAAAATGAATGATTTTTGGAGTATAAGAAATGATCTTGGTGAACCAAAGACTAGTAAAGATATGGATGAAATAGACAAGGATATAGAGTTTAGCAAATTGTGGAATTTGGAGCATCCTAACATGGCATACAAAAATAGTGATACAAACAGTGAGGATGATAATCTACCAATTGCATTTACTCTAGGGAGTCAGAGTGGAGTCAGCGAGTACCAAAAATAAGTATATAGCAAAGGGGAAATCATTGTGTAAAAAGTGGGTTATAAAGGTGGTGGTTTGGGTCCCATAAGTGAAGGAATCTGGAATACAATTGAGACACAAAAAATTGATCATGATCATGGTGTAGGCCTTGGGTTTAATCAGTGGACCCATTACATTCATCAGGAACCACTATGCCCACAAGAACATCCATTGCCGTAGGTGGGATTGGGGAATCTACTTCTACTGGGTCTGGTAGTGGCACTGGTGCCAGTGGGGTTGGGTAACTTATACAACAAGTTCCCTCTCTAAAGAGGCCACTAGAATCTACATAGAATCCCATAGAAGAAGATAGTGTCAAGAAGAAAAAGGTTTCCAGAACAATGACATTCGATCATAAAGAATTGTTTACAATTTTAGGTTCAGCAAAACCATCTAGAAGTTTAAATCCTCAAACAACATTAGTTAGATCAACAAGCATTGCAAGCTTTGGTTCACCTTTCAAACATTCAAATCCTTCTACAACACCAGATTTTTATTTCAAATATTTCTATAATAAATTTGTAGAAACAACAACCAAGAATAAGGAAATAAAGAATAATTTTCAGATGGGTTCCCTTATTGTAGCTGTAGAGGAACAACCAACATCCAACAAGGTTTTTCCAACATATGACCCAAATAGAGACATGATGGAGTTCATGGTTGTTATTCCACCAAAAAAATATTGAAACCCAATAGAGAGTTAGATAGATCCATCTAAATTTCAAGTTAGCACTGTCCAAATGGATTTTTCCAAAGTTAAAAAATGTGGACAAAATCAATTTGTCAAAGTCTACAAACCAAGTGTCTACAATGCACTGGTAAAGCTAGAAAGAGAGAAAAGCAAGCTCAAGAAAATATAGAAAATTTACAGGTAGACATTGCCAATGAAAAAGAAAAGAGGAAAGCTTCAGAGAACAGTTTGAAAGCATTACAGAAAAGATTAAAAAATCAACCTCTACATTAGAAAATATAGAGTAGGAACATGTAGAGGCAGTAGTGAAGGAATAGGAGTAGGTAGAGCTGAAGGCACTGAGAGGAAAATTGGCATAAATTAGTAAAAAACTAGAGGAAGAAAGAGTCATTTTAGAAAAGTTATTTAAAACCATGGAGAGTAATGTTGCCTCCAACCGGGAATTGCAAAAGCAATTGGACTCTTAGATGGATAAAGCCAATCATTGGGAACACAAAGTAGTGGAAGAGAAAAATAATTGTGAAAATATGGAAGAAGAACTAAAGAAGGCCAATAATACAATTCAAACTTTAACAAATACTAGTAATAATTTAGTGAAGCCTACAAAAGAACACATTTGCGGCCAAATAGTGGGGATGTCTCATAGCTTGGGTGAGTGGTTTGAAATGCTTCAAAGTATGAGAGTATGTTATTTGAAGCTCCATAAGAACATTGAATAGAACATGGATGCTGTCAAAAAAGGAAAAAAAGAAAAAGATATTATGCAACAACTCTATAGTAAGAGTGATATTTATCTATCAAACAAGGGAATTAGTACCCACCTTGATGCCTCAATAAATGTATCAAGTATCATTAAAAAATTTGAGAAGCTATGGGAAGCATAGGAACTGGATGACAAAGCTAAGAAGAAGATCACAAAGATGGAACAAAGGAAAGAGAATTTGGAAAGTCTTGGTTTGCCTAAGGGATTTGACGTAAATAAGTTCATTGGAAGAGAAACTTACAAAATAAGGTTGCAGGACAAAATAAATACTGATTTACGCTTTCTTCCTACAAATATATCTCTTGATACATTCATGGATTTCATCAAACTAGTGAGAACTTTGAATGGAGTTTTAGAAGTAACAGTGTTGTCAAGTCACACTTCCAAATATGAATTGCTAACAGAGTTGCAGGAGAATGACTATACTATGAACCAAATTGTTCTGCCATTAGAGGATGTTTGGACTGGCCTACAAAGATTGCTCTGAATTTTGAACTACTGTAAATTGTAATATATTGAAAATGAATACAAAACAAATTGTGCTCTATCTAATTTTCAATGTATGTTGAGTTACTCTATTTTATTCAGTTATTCTTAGTTTATTTACTCTATTTTTTATTATGGTAAAAACAAGTTTTGAAGGGGGCCCGAAACCCTTTACATAACTGGTTCAAAAGATAACACTAATGAAGTACCATAAATACAACGGTCTAGCCTAAACATAGGACCAGACACCTCATGAACACAAAAAACAAAACAAGCACTCAGAAACGGTTTAGTCTAGCTAGCAAAAGGTCACACAAACCACAAAACACTGATTAGCCAAAGGGCAAAGACTAATAAGAGATCCCCTGTTTATGAGATCGGAGAGTCATGTCAAATGATGAGGATGATTTCTTAGAATTTTTCCTTTTGACAATTATCCAACCATCTTCAACTTTCGTTGCCTTCTTCTTCCAGCAATCCAAATCTAGAGAAATAGCCTCCAACAAAGGATCCAAAAAGCACCCAGCAAGAGAAAAAGAGCCACCAAAACTGACATCAGTGGTCTTTCTAGCAGAACTGGCAGGAAAACCAAAAATAGGAGCAGAGCATGCAAGGCTTCCAGTAAGAGAAGCATCCACACTAGAATCCACACCAGTAGGCCTGGTAGGAATAGCTTCCACGCTAGCAAGGCTAGCAAGAATAGCTACCACTGATCCACCAGTAGAGCTAGCAGGAACAACATCCACTGAAACATCAATAGAAGAAGAGGCAAGGCTAGTAACAACTTGCTCAACCACTTGTGAGAAGCTCCGAAGTGAAGACACCTTCTCCACTGCATAGTGCTAGGAAGAAGCACCCTTCCACCATGAAGCATTCTTTTTAAATTTTTGAAGATCACATTGAGAAGCAACATGACCTATCTTAAAGAATCTTCTACATCTGAAGAGGAGGCCTTCATAGTCTAGTTTTTGAATCTAGCTTCTTCCCTGAGGAGAAAAGAGTTTAATCTTAGAAGGCAGGCCTTTTGAAGCGTCAATATCCACCAGTATACGAGCATAAGTAGAATGGAAAAAGTTCAAAGATTTCTCATCCACCGTTAACATATCCCCAATCACATCCCCCACAGTCTCTAGAATGGAGTCAATCTAAAGATGAAGAGGAATGTTAGGCAACCTAACCTAGATTGGTTGCAAATCAAACGATTCAGAAGAAGGAGAAAAATAGGAATGCCATGGCTTCAACAATAGCATAAAATGATCCTCCGAACTAAAGAAATTTTCACATAGAATAGACTATCTATCCTCCACATTATCAATTTTTTCCATGAAGAAGCCTTTAGCCATAGGGAAAATATGGATGGAACCAGAAGTTAGAGGTTCCCAAAATTTTGAAATCCAAGAATGTAGAGTAGGTAGAGAGGGCTAGAAACCCTTGAATCTGAAAATCAGCCCATGCTCAAAAAAAATAGAGGCTATCGCATCGATCTCAGTGAGAATATCCTTATTTAATCTATTATATGCTATTGGAATACAAAATTTCATTCAGGAATTTCAAATTCAAATTTGAATGATCATTGATGATACGATACAAATTACAGTAATAATACTCTTTGTTCTCAAATTTTAATGATGAAACATAATACATTATTTCTTTTATAAAATGAACATTGAATGATAGGATATAGTAGTTAATAAGTTTAGAAAATATGTATTGATTTCTACTGCTAATTTATCCTAAATTTGCCAATTCATCTCTACTTCATCATCATCATCTAATTCTGGTATTCTATTTCCTTCATTATTCTCTTCATTTTCATTTGTGTCTTCTTCACTCTGACCTCCACTTCTAAGACTCCCATCGCCACCTATAGTTTTCCCACTTGGAGTTAGAGATTAGTTAATGGTGTTGCCCAACCCTCTTCTTTTGCATCTTTTCTTCCAGATTTATATTGCTTTTTGATAAGGAAAAGTATTGACATCATACCTAGATGTGTAGACCCTCAAGCATGTTTCCAAATTCTTGTCTAGTTTATTTCTTAGCTTTGATTTTAGGAAGCCCAAAGAACTGAAAACTCTCTCATCCTCCACTAAACCCAATATCATGGTTTGACATAGATCAACAAGCTTGAAGAACTCTAAAATTTCTTAATGCAACATTGTGCTCTGTTTTAGTTCTATCCAAAGCCTTGTTGTCAAGCCCTCTTCATGTGGGTTATGGATTAATTGATATTGATGCTTCGTAGTCCTTGCAAAAGTGCCTGATTTTTGTCTAAGAAGACCCTCATCTAAAATTTCATTGATAGTCACTCCATTGAATTCTACAGATTTGCAAAATTCCTTTATCAAAGTCAACACCCTATTACGATAATCTTCCTTAGATTTTAAGCACCAATATTGAGGAAACACAATTTCCACGGCCTCAAGAAGTTGTTCATATGGGAATCAGAATCTTATTTTAGAGGAAAATTTAAAGGCTATGTCCCTTGCATTAGCTTCTATAGACTCGACTATCTTGTTAAACTCTTCCCTTGTAACTCTTGTAGCTTGCTTCTTTGGGGCACTGTAGTACATTGGTATCTAAAATCCCCTTACATAAACACATAAACCTCCATTTTAAATGATCTTTAAATAATTATCGGATTGTCCAAATCTGTTAGTTTCTGCCAGTGATTAAATCTTTCATCAGATAAATTTGGGTCATTTTGATAGAGACTATCGAGAGCTTGGCATGACATTTTACGCAAGTAAGCATATTATGAAATATACATGGCTCTTTGCTGGGATTTTTTTCATAATGAACATCATTTCTTCTACCATGGGAAGAAGAGATGCTAAATTCAAAAGTGTCTCTATATTGCTTAACCTTCGAAGCAAGTCGCCACATCTCTAATTTTTTGCATTGTCATGATTTTGGTACATAAGTCCAATCAAAGATTGATATTTGGAAAAAACTCGATGCGCTGGTCCATCCAAAGAGATCCATCTGGTATCAACATCTTTAAGAAGCTTGTTTCCATTGGTAATTCCATCAGCAAAGTGCTGAAATTCCTGAAAACATTTGGGACTTCGACAAAAATATGAGTACAACTCTCTTACTAAATCTTCAACCTTGTTTACTAAAGGAAACTTCTTAACAACTCTAAAAGAAAGATTCATCCTATGGGCCATACAGTGAATTCCAACAACATATGGTGAATAAGAAGCCTGCATTTTTGTTCATAGACCATTCCTTTAACCTTACTTTACTGAAGCTCCATCTGCTCCAAGACAGATTAAATTCTTCGCTATTGTCAATTCATCCATAGCTCCATATTCAATTAAATGGATCTTTACTAATTGAAATAAACTTTCTAATGTCGCATTGTCCCTCAATTTTGCAACAGTTAGTAGATGTGGTTGGCAGACATTATTCTGTATAGTATAAACATGCATGCATACCCATGATGTATTATCTATTTCCATAACTTCGTCTAAGGAAAATGCAATAAAGGTTAACTTTTATTTTTCTTTGTACATCCTCTATTTCAACTTGGGCAATACAAATTGCCCATTCCCATCCACTGTTTATTGACCGATGAGTGATAGGATAGTTAGGAACTTTTAGAAAGTGTAAAAAACCACTCATTTTTGGATAGTCTGTCATTGGATGCCCTCTGCTCAAAATATGGAAAACATTACTTAATTGAACAACTTTTCCACATTCTTCTACTTCACTTGCTTTTGCAAAAATAGCATTAATAGAACCTTGAACTTCACTAGGCTTCATCTTAAATTTCTAAAACAAATAATATTCCTCAGCATTCCTTTTATGTTGAGATTGCTCCTTTTTTTTATATCTTACCACTTTTATTTCCTTTCCATCTACAGTTGAGGTTTCGTAAACCTTACCAACATGTTTCTCTATGGTATCTAGTTTAAGTTGCAACCGCTTTTCCTTTCTATACTTCTAACTACAAATCATACATCTACATTCTACTAGCAGCTCACCTATGATTGGATTATCCATGGGTTCAATGAATGGATACTTTTCCGCCCAATCAAATTTAAATCTCCTAGACATCTCCCATTGACTATCAGTTTTTTCTTTTGATTTTCCTCTCCCTTTAGTGTTACTATTAATTAAACCATCATCATCACCAAAGTTGATCGATTCATCCTGGTACTAGTTATTTACTTGAAATTCATCTTAAAGGTCATCTTCATCAAAGATATTAGGTTCCGTAACTTCATCACTAGATTTATTAGGTTCCCCAATTTTTTGAATAGACTCCTATGTAGGTTGAGAACCTTGAATTTGTACAAGTTCCTTTGATGATGTACCTTCCTCATTTTGACCAACACCATTGTGTCTACCCCTGCCAAAGTATGAAGATATATTTTTGCATTTTTGTGGCCTCTCTTGGACATCTCCACCTTCAATAGTCCTCTTCATGTTTTACTTTAACTTTGACATCTACAACAAATTAAGGCTGTAATAAATTTTTACTTGAATAAGATACTACATACTCGTAGTTGTTCTAGTTCATTATCGATCACAATTGTGAGCTCAGAAATAGAATCAACTAAATTTTTGTAGTACTAAATCTCTTGAAACTATCCTTATATACAAAATCCCATTTCAAATTTTGGCGAAGGGGTCGACAATTGCATATGATGACAACTAATATTTGGCGAACCCCACGTAATTTCAAGTAATTGACTAGGAAAATAGGGCGGGAAATTGGGACACGATTATGTATGATACATGGAAAATTGGGTCCTAGTGTAAATAAAACTTTCACTTTGGACAATGGGTCTTTGGTGAATGGTGATCCTCGATAAATACACCCTTCCTTAATCCATGGCGAAAAAGAGTAAAATATACAATAGAAAAATGGGTGAAGAACTTGACTACCATAGTGAAATTACGTAAAAATAGTGGTGAACAATCTAACCACTAAACATGTGTTTTATAAAATCTAGGCAAACCGGGCAACCAGTATACTGTGCTTTTTTTTGCCAATTTCTATACGCCGAATGGGACATATTCACCAATTGGTGAATAATAGCCACTAAAATAATCCCTAAACCAAACTTGATATCCCTTATGAACTAGCCGTCCAACACTCAAAATATTATGTTTCAATCCATCCACAAAGTAAACATCATTAGTGTTAGTCTTTCCATCAAGAGTAATAGATCTTATTCCTTTTATCAAACAAGTTGCATTGTTTCCAACTCTAACAATTCCTCAATCATAATTGTTAAACTTTATGAATTTCTTGATGTCTCCAATCATATGATGTGAACAACCACTGTCTATAATCCAATCAGATCTCTTTTCCACTTGAGAAACTAAATCTTTTTCTTCTTTAACTTTTGTTTCAGAGTTTTCTTCTTTTATTGCTACAAATCCTATATCATCATTCTCATCATCACTTTCACTTAGGATTTTCTCCACACTAGCCTCAATTTCTTCATCATTAGCATAGTAACATTCTCTAGATCTTCTAGGTTTAAATTTCTTTCTATACTTCTTTACTCTCTTAGGACATTTAGATGCAAAATGACCATATTCTTGACAAGTCCAACATTTAAAAATTTTCTTACCTTCCGGTTCCCTTTTCACAAGCAAGACAATTCCTTCCTCAATCTTCCCATCTTCTTCATTCTTCGATCCACTACCACTAGCATAATCTCTTCTTAAACTAATGCTTATTGACAAAGTAGGACAAATACCAAGTGCGTTAAATGTTGTCTCCAGTCTAGATAAATCTCTCGACTGTCTCAAGATTATCTCTATTGCTTCTAGTCTTTCAAGAAGGGCTTATCTGGTAAAGTTCTCAGTATAATGTATAGCTTGCTCAATCATCTATGTTGTCTACTTAAATAGAGGATTTAATGTCTTTAGAATTTTCCATATCACTTCATTCTTTGTCTTTATTCCTTCACAAGATTTGATACCTGCAACAATTGTTGACATTCTACCAATATAGCTTCTAACAGATTCATCTTCCATCATTCTTATATCTTCAAATGCACATATCCAATTATGTAATCTGACTCTCTTTGTAGGTTCATCACCTTCAAAAGTAGATTGTAAAGCTAACCAAATTGTATGAGATGTTTTTAGATATTTTACCTGACTATAATCATTTTTTGGAAGGGCTGATGAGGGTGCTTCTCTAGAAAGTATGATACATATGAATAGATCTCTCTTCTCATTAGTACATTCTTCAATTTTGTCTTCTTCAATGATAGTCTTCTTTTTCTTTGTGATTAATCAGTATCCTAGTCCTAAACAAAGAAAATGTGTCTTCATCTTTTCTTTCCAACTGTCAAAATTCACTCCATCAAACTTAGGGCTTTCTTTCCTGAAATGATTCTCCATGGATCTCCTTAAGTTGTTAAACTTTTCCTTCAAGGATCTGCTACTCTGATACAAATTGTTAGAAATTAAAGTCCACCAAGATAACTGAGAGGGGGGGTGAATCAGTTATCAGATAAATAAAACTTTTATCATCTTTAACAGATTTTAACCATGTAAGCAATGTAAGAAACAACCATAGAAAGATATACATACACAATAACACAAGACATGTTGACTAGGGAACCTCTTAATCAAAGAGTAAACCCCGGTCGGAATGATTCCCACAAAAGATGCACTAATATGAAAATTCCTTTTGAGAGGATGGAATCTATTAGGAGCCTTATGAAATACATTCAGTGCATATGAATCTCTATTAGGAGACTTTGAATCCCTGTTAAAAGATTCTAACCCGGCTAGGAGTTATGGAAGACAAAAGGACCTACTGTCCAAACAACTTCAAGGGAAAGATCATTGAACACACTGTCCAACTGATCTCTATATTAATCAGAAAAATAATACCAAAATATTACTGATCTCAAAAAATTATCACTTCTCCTCTAACTGTTCCAAACTGCACCAACTACATCAAATCTCAATACCAGATCTCTGCAATTTGCATATCCTCTTACAACAAATATTGCATAATTCCAGAATTCACTTTCATAATATCTCTCATGTACATTCTTACAATAAATAAAATCAAATTTTCATTTATACTAGACTCAAATAATTACAAATGAGTCGGCATACAATATATAAAATAAAATCTTCTACATGTTACACAATATTCCATAATTACATAAAACTGTCGGCTTGCAATCAAGATAATTCTTCACTCGTGCAACTTGTGACCTTGTTGTCATGTCCACATCACTATCATCATGTCTTCATCATCTGTACAACCTTGCATGCTCATATTATATCCTGATTAGGAGATATCATCCAATTTCCACAAGCCGCTTCTCAGGAACACTACCTGAAAACTACTACTGAATTACACATAACTATCATAAATAGTTGAATTTCGGTATGCCTCTTGACCACAATCCTAGGACACATCATAGATTAAGTCCTCAGCTCTGCATATTTCTCTACAATATCCCACGTGTGCTAATAAAAACATTTTCTACTTCTCTGCTAATCTTCAGTAGATCACTGTGTTGACATCAATGACAATCACAGTCATGAATGCAACAACAACTACTACAAAATGGCTGTGAATACTCCCCCATAGGATATATTTAGTATTCATTCCTAAAAATCTCCCCCATTGGCATTGATGGATTATTTTGTTCATATCTTTAATATGTTGTTTTTATGATCAATTGCAAATGTAATGGCATTGTAATATTGTCTATGTTTTCCAAATGCATCGATCTCTTTGTACTTATACAAGACAATGATAAGAAGAGACATGTCTTTTAAAGGGACATGTCTACTCATTAATCTTTATTAATTATTTAAATATATATGTATATTAATATATAAATAATATCAATTATATATATATGATAATAATCCACATATATTAATTATATGGATATATATATAGTAATTATAATACATATTATTATTATTACATATATATCGATATATACTTGATAATTCAATAACAATGATTTTATCTGAATGAAGCTACATTCCTTAACATAGTAGGTATCTTATCTGCATGGTTAGTATCTCTAAACATTCTAATACTACTATTTTTATCATTAGATCCAGGTTTCTTACAATCAATAGCTCTAATACCAATTGTTAGAAATAGGGAATACTGAGAGGAGAGGGTGAATCAGTATTCTACTGTAAGCTTTTACTTTTTCCCAATTATGGATATAACAAATTAAATCGAAGCTCAAAAAATAAATTAAACTAAATAACAAGCATAACAATAAAGAAAATGAACTCATAACAACATGTTTTTTCTCGAGGAAACCCTGGCCAAGGGAAAACCTCGGTGGGGATGATACCCATAATTGATTCACTAATCAAAAGTATCTAGTTAAGGATGTTGACCTTGTTAGGAGTCTATTACATACATATAGTGTCTCTATCCTGATTAAAGGACTCTAGGCCTTGTTAGAAGCCTCAACCCTATTAGGAGTTGATATTACAAAATAGAGTGTTTGCAAGATGGGCTCACTGTCCAAACATGCAATATACAATGATATCTGAATACAAAGGTAAAGTACATAACCTTTCACTACTACCAAATAGCTTTCCTATTCTAATTTAGCTTTCTAGGCTCTTCACTTTCATACACAGAGTCTTCTTTCTTTTCTTCTTACAATATACAACTTCGCATCATAACATTACAAAAACTTATTGCTTCTATATCTTCACATTACATGCTTCTTACATAAATACAATTTATTAAGAATAATAACTTCCAGTCGACTTTAGTAACCATAAACTCTTTCCAAAATAAAAAACTAATTCATTCTTCCTAAGGGTTAACATTTAGGATGTCATCCCTTATATGGTTAATTCATTATTTTGATAAACAAAATAATCCCTTAACTAATATTCTCATTATGTCTTCTTGCTCTATTTAGGTCAGCTTTAGGACTATCTCTCGTATTCTTCAATATCTCCTTCTGTACATGTCGTACATACTTGCTCTTTCATATGTGACTTTTTTATACATAGAATTATCCATGTTCAAGTTCCCATGCACTGAGCCTACTTTTGTGAACATCGCTAACCAAAACTATCTCTGATTAGACTAGTAAATACTGCTATACTTAGACAATTTTTACTTGCGCTCATACAAAAAAAAATTCTTCTATAGTGCTATCATCATAGTTATTATATGTTTCCATAATGACAAAAACCTGATATCCTACTCAGCCAAATTGCCAATAATCTCCCCCTTTGTCATTGGTGGAAACATATAAGAAAATTGGCTAAGTCTTCACAAAAAAACTTTAAACTTCAAAATTGTGGCCATACTTATATCTCCGAAATATGTCTATACTCCCCCTAGGAGTATGCATCATACTATATTGTACACAATTTTCTACTAATACTACACCCCCTTTGACAACAATGACAAAAAGGTGTCAAAAACTCGTGTCAAAAATATTTACCTTAGGATTTCAAAATTGGAAAGTTGGTAGGCTTGCAACACAATCTGCAAAATTTGTCTTCATACTTTCTATCTCCTTATCCCATGATTTCTTTATAGCATCTAAAACACTTAGGAGTGCAAACAGACCATAAGATGCAATTTCACATGTCTGTAGATTCTCATAGTGAAATTTTCCATAAGATGTCTTAGAAGAAAGACATTCCTCCAACTAATTCTCAATAATGCTCAATTTTATAATGCTCATTTTAATATGTCTTAGGCTTTCTCAATAATGTTCATTTTTTTGTAATTGTTATAAATAGGGAATACTGAGATGGGGAGGGGGGGGTGAATCAGTATTCTACAAACTTTTACTTTGTATACAGGGTGTCTTAAGTACACCTTGTTTATTCTATCCGTGGTATTCCTATTATCATTCCAGTCTTCTCCAATAGTATAAGGAAATCTCCTTAATAAATGAAAAAAAATATATGAATTGTTACAAGTAGTGGTTTCCATTGCACCAAAAGATCGACCTGTTAATGCCTGATAAAACCACTAGACTTATAGAAGACACAGGAGGTGATTAAGCCATGTCACAAATCCCGAGGGGAGCACTAACTTTTTTCCAACAATCTCCCCCTCAGTGCTACTTGAGGGGGTTCAAACCTATGACCAATCTTTGATACCACTTGTTACAAGTATTGGTTTTTGTTGCACCAAAATATTGACCTGTTAATGCCTGATACAACCAATAGACTTATAGAAGACACATGAGGCGGTTAAGCCATGTTGTGAATCTTGAGGGGAGCGCTAACTATTTTTCCAACATATAGGAGATGAAATTGAAGGGAAAAAATAATGGTTAGATGTTGTGATGGTTATTATCATTGAAGGAGAAGTGTTTATGATAAGAGAAGAGATTTGAGAAGAGTTGAAGTGGATCTATCAGGGAGAGAGTGCTAAAATCAAATCAGTTTTATTGAGTTCATTCTCAAAGAAGGTTCTAATAAACCTGCAATTAAAATAGTTTAACTAGGTTACTCTTAACAGGGTATGCAAGACCCTAATAGGCCTAAATTTTAATCCCTCTAACCAGGTGACTCTCAAAAGGAGTTATAAATCCCCTAATAGGGTAGTTCCTAACAAGAATTTTAAATAGCTTATAACTGGGTTAACTATGTATACCCTTAGTAGGATGTTGTAATTTCTCCTAATAGGGATTATCTTATTTGGTGCACTAGTGAGATTAGTGTGTGGTAATTCCCACCATATTTTTTCCTTCTAACAAGGGTTTCCATGAAAAAGATTGGTGTTATTGTGTTAATAATTGTGTGGATGTTTTATGTTTTACATTTCTATGTGATATTTACTTTTGCATGTTGGATAATCTACAAGTTATGTAAATGTTTATATAGAACCATGGTCACAGTGATTCACCCCCCCTCCCTCTTAGTGCCTTGAAGCATTAACAATTGGTATCAGAGATGAGTGTCCCTGAAGAAGCCTTATAGTTTGGGGAAGATCCTTGAGATAGATATGGATATATTGAGATATAAAAGGAAGCTTGAAAAGAAACTTGAATATGTAGAAGATTTCATTGACCAGTTGAAAGACCAACTCAAGAAATCAAGAGCCAAGAGATACAAAAATTTTGAACAATTGAATGAAAGACAAGATCTCATTGAAAATCTATCTTAAGGTAGTGGATTTGAGGAGTCACAAGAAGCTTTGGAAGAATTGTCTTAGGAGAATATGGAGTTTCATAAAGATGAGGAGAACATTAAAAGAGAGTTAGAAGCTTTATCAATTAGAATGGGTAAAGAAATGGAATCCATGAAGACAACAAAAGTAGCAAAGAAAATGGAAGAGGAAAACTTCATGCACAAATACATGATACAAATGAAGAGAATCAAAAGGTCCTAATGGGGAATAAAAAGCTAAGACAAAAAAATGAGCAATTGAATGGTGAGTTGAAGACTGCAAGTGATTTTCCCAAGAAGTTCGAAAAGAGTACTGAAATACTTGATGAACAACTCAAGAATCAAAGAATGTAGAGAGAATATTATGGATTAGGCTACACCAATTATGAGGTTGGTGAATCTTCAGGTGCCAAGAAGGCCATACAAGATGTTAAATCTATACCTAAGGTGAACCAAAGGAAATCTGGTAAGAAACCCTATAAACCAATTTGTTTCAATTGTCATAAGGTTGTACATACTGCTAGTGTGTGTAAGAACATCAAATATAGTGTTCAAAGTTTTAGATCTAATGCTAGACCAAGTACTTTTCATATTTATTATTATAATTACAACAAATATTGTCATAGAACTAATAAGTGTAGGGAAAAAGTGCATAATCAAAGGCCATATGTCAACCGATAGAGTCCCTATCAGAATGAGAATCAATGAGATGTTACATACTTAATTTTTCATAACTATGGTCACATGGTGCTCTATTGTAGATTGAGGACCAATAGAGGTAATGTAGGACCTTGAAGATAAACTAATATGGAATGTAATCATTGTCATAAGATATGATACATTGCAAGGTTTTGTAGATCAAATAACAATAAGGTGAACCAATTAGTTAATCCATCTAATAAGAAAAAGGGAAAAGAGACTATGAATTTTGAAGAGACTAGAAGGAAGATGAGTCAAATCTAGATGAAAAAGATTGATGATAAATCATTTGAAGGATGGACACATTTCCATCAGGTGTGGATAATTCATCATCAAACTATGTCATCTTTAACTTTGGGGGAGAAAACATTGTTGAATCCATTAGAGACCTCCTAGATGAATGTGTGGTAAGTACTATTTTTATATTTAGATGAATTTGGTTGTCCTTGGGTTATGTATAAAGTTTTGGTGAGATTCATGAAGTTTTGGTTAACCACTAACAAGATTTGTGGATACATATGTTATTTTGTTGTCAACTAGTGATGCATTTAATGTTTGAGTGAGATGGAAGATAAAAGGTAATTTTATGTCTTATTTTGCAGTTAGACCAGATTGTCAGTGATTGAAGTGTTTACAAAAATTGTTGAATTGATTTAGGTCAAGAAAATTGAAAAGGTTTGTATAAGTCATCACGTGATAACTTAAAAGGTATTTAATGGATCTTTGAGCTTTTAATTTGTTATTTTCAAAATGGCTAATCCTATTATTTTTGAGATCAAAGAGAAACCTAGGCCAATATTCAAGAGATAACTCGATAAATCAATGGAAAATGATCCAAAGGGTGCCCTAACCAACATTCCCTATGGTGTAATGCATATAGAGGATGTTATATCTTATATTCATTGCAAGATAAAAGACTAGGATAAATTCATATAGAGTCACTATAAAAAGATTTGTGCAATGATTGGGTGCTAAAGGATGAGCATAAAGTGGATGCAGATAAAGGTTTTGAGAACACAATTTACTTTCCTTCAGACTTTGAAGAAGAATAGATCATATATGTGTTGAGCAGGGTGCATGAAAAGTTTATATTGTTGGATCGACCATGCAAGATTACAAAAGATGCCATTCATACTGTGACATGATTATGTACTACCAGAGAGATACCACAACTTAGATCTATTCTACAAGATGTGGTCATAGAACTGACAAAATCCAAATGGGACAAGCAAGCGATGACCATTAATGATATTGTAGATGAAGTGGTGAGGAGTACATCCATGGTAGTTGGGTACAAAATATTCTATTCAAGAAGAATAAATAATGTTCCTACCACAATAATTCATAGTGCATACAAGCTAGTAAAAGAGAATGCAAGGTATGATTTGTGTGGCACGGTGAGAGACCAGTTCTTTCTGAACATGGAGAAGATAAAGAAAGAAAAAAGGTAAGTGTTTAAGTACAACCAATTACTTGTAGGTTTAATTTTCTATTTTCATAATTTCTTTCCTAGTGTTGGACCAATTAATTGGGTAGAAGGTTGATGCAAGAGCATCTTGGGTTCATCAAAATCTTTCATCAACCAAAAATAGTTCTTTGTTATTTTTTTCTTCTTTACCAGTTGGAGAGATTATGCTGGGTGATCATTATTTGTTTGAGATACCATGTGTAGTTGAAAATTTTTATTCTAAACCTATCTAGGATCATCTTCCTATGATCACACGTCCCATTGTTCATGGTTGTTCAATATTTGATCCATCTTCTATATGTGGGTAATGTGTTTGTTTATTTCTTGGACCTATTTAGAGATTCGATGTACAACCACTGATGTTTGGCTTTTGACCACTGTGATCATAGCATGTGGTCTGTGGATCTCCTATGGATCATTTCCTATGATCACACATCTTTTCATTTCCTTTCTTGGATATATTATTCATTTTGGTGGTACCTATTTGTCTGTACATGTTTCCTTCTATGGGAACATAATTATCTCTTGGCCGACCTATAGAGGTGCTTCCTATATGTAATAACTAGATGTATCTTGAGTGGGTGGCAGTAATTGGTTTGAGGAACCAAGATCGGATACTTTTTTGGATTAGAATTAGGATTGAGTTTCATTTCATTGTATATGGTAGAAATCGGGAAACCTTAACAACCTAAAAAGTATGTTTTTTGATCTCTGAATGAATATATTACATCATCCATTCTCTCTCTACTTTTATGTTGTTTCTTTCACATGTTTCTCTTTGTTGTGAGGTTGGGCATCTCCTTTGGGGATTCTCCCACCTTGGCACTACATCAAGCGGTATCAGAGAAGGTCTTTTTTGTAACAATCCCTAGTTGAATTGGTTTTAGGGTGGATGATTGCGGTCTAGTCTACAATTGTAAAGAGTTGTAAAAATGGTTCATGGAAGGAGAGATGTCGATCATATTGTGTTAGATATGTTAACACAGATTTATGGTAGGCTGGAAGCTATTGAGACAACCCAAATAAGAGGAATACCTATTGAATATGTTAGTGAAGATGAAGCCAAAGATGTAGAAGGAGCAGAACAAGCCCCTGTTCTTGAATAAGGTGAAGAGATATTTTGAGAGATTTAACAAGTGTGGATGAAAAACCACATTTAAATCCTCCTATTTATAATGGCAAGTTATATTCAGATGAATTGTTGGAATGGATCTCAGAAATGGAGAAATATTTTGAACATGAAGGTACACTTGTGGATAAGAAGGTGAAGTTTTCCAATACAAAATTGAAAGGACATGCATCTTTGTGGTGAGAAAATGTGTAGCTTGATCAATAGAGAAAAGGAAGGGAAATGATTAAGGTTTGGGATAAGATGGTAAATAAATTGAAGGGTAAATTCCTACCAGGTGACTATCAAGCTATTTTGTTGAGAAGAGTCCAAAATTTGAAGCAAAGGGACACTAATGTAAAGGAATATACTAAAGTGTTCTACAAATTCAATATCAAATTTGGACATATGGATAATGAAGTTGAAAGAGTTGCAAGGTACCTAAATGGATTGAGAACTTCTATACAAGATGAAATCAGTTTGGTCAAGATGAACAACATTGAGGAAGCCTATCAATTTTCATTAAAGGCATAAGAGAAGCTAAAAAAAAGACATCAACATAGGTAGAGAGGTAGAGGTGGTAGATTTTATAGAGGAAGAGGTAGATCCTATGGAGAAAGTAGTAGATCTAATCAGGATAAAACAAATCATGATAAAAGTAAGTTAGAATGGAAATGAGAAACTTCATACTGAGGAAGAGGAGGTTATGCAAGAGGTACATAGTTACCTAGGTAATGATCATAAAAGAGAAGAGAGAAATTGGTTTTAGGGAACTTATTTCAAGTGTGGTGAAGAAGGACATAGGGCATTTGAATGTAAGAAGGTTGGTAGCAGTAATAGGAATGTAATTGTCCAGGAAGATTCACCTGATTCAATGAATAAAGTGGAAGGTGGTGAAAAATTGATGATTAGAAGAGATTTGTGGAATGAAGGATCTAAAGAGAACCCTCTTGGGAGAGGCTTATTCAAAATCATATGTAAAGTTTCCAGAAAGCATTTCTAGGTGATCATTGATAGTGTAAGTGTAGATAATTTGGCATCAAAAGAGTTGGTTACAAAGTTGCAGCTGTTACAAAGGATGAAGCACCCTAAGCCATATGAAATTACTTGGATTAAGGATGAGCATAAGATTTTGGTAAGTGAAAAATGTCTTGTAAAATTTAATATTGGAAACTATCATGATGAAGTTATTTGTGACATTATGTCGATGGATTGTTGTCACATATTGTTGAGTAGACCATGACAGTATGATAGAAAAGCTATACATGATAGTAGATTGAATATGTATACTATTGTGGCTAATGGGAAGTAAGAAAGGTTTGTTACCTTTGATAGATGAATATAAGAGAGAGAATTGCACCACTTTTAGAGTTTTCTTGGTTGAAGGAAAACTGTTCATAAAGTGGTTGAATAATAATGATGTGTGTTATGCTTTGATTCCTAATAAGCTAGTTGTAAAGACAAAGGATGATTCATCATTGGAAGTTAAATAATTGTCGATATAATTTAAAGATATTATTTTAGATAATGTACCTGATGGGTTAGCTCCTATTAGAATCATTAGGCATTACATGGATATGATACAAGGAGCTAGTTTATCTAATAAGGAACCTCACCGATTGACACCTATAGAGAATGAAGAATTGAATAGAAAGGTTCAAGAATCATTGTAGAAGGGTTTGATCAGAGAAATTGTGATTCCATGTGCAGTACTAGTTGTGTTGGCACCTAAGAAGAGTGGAGAATGGAGGATGTGTACATATTCAAGAGCTATAAAAAGGGTCATAGTGAAATATCAATTTCCATTTCCTAGGATGGATGATATCATGGATTGTTTGAGTGGAGAAAAATAATTTACCAAGATTTATTTGAAGAGTGGTTATCATTAGATTAGATTCAAAGAAGGATATGAATGGAAGAATTCTTTCAAGACAAGAAAAGGTTTGTATGAGTGGTTAGTTATGCCTTTTGGTTTGACTAATGCATCTAGTACTTGTATGAGGTTGATGAATGAGGGATTGAAGAAATTATTGGGTAGGTTTGTGTTTTTAATCGGATGAAATTATGATATTTAGTAAGAGTAAGGAAGATAATTTGTTGCATCTAATACAAGTATTGCAGAGATTGAAAAAGGAAAAGTTGTTGATTAACTTGAAGAAATATTCTTTCATGAAGGAAGAGATACTGTAGTTGGGTTTTTTTATTTTAGCTTAAGGTTTGAAGATGGATCCTGAGAAAGTTAGAGTAATTTTGGAATGGCCTACACTTGAGAATGATAGTGAAGTTTTATCTTTTCAGGGATTGGAAAGTTTCTACCAAAAGTTCATAAGGAATTTTAGTTCTATTTGTAATACTATGACAGAGACAATGAGAGGAGACAAGAAAGATTTCAAGTGGACATATGGAGTTGACATAAGTATTGAGACCTTGAAGTAGAAGGTAGCTTAATTATCGGTACTAGCTTTACCTGATTTCTCTAAGGTATTTAAATTTGACTGTCATGGGAGTGGAAGTGAAATCGAAGCAGTATTGAGTCAAGAACGTTAACCTGTTTCTTTTTATAGTGAGAAATTGAATGATGCTAAGAGGAAGTATACAACCTATGATCAATAATTTCATGCTATTGTTCAAGCTCTAAAGAAATGGAGATATTATTTGATACCTAAGGAATTTTTGTTGTACATAGATTATAAAGAATTTTAGTATTTGGGTAGTCAGAATAAGTTGAATCAGAGACATATGAAGTGGGTTGAATATTTATAGAATTTTACTTTAATGTTGTAACATAGAAGTGGATTGTCAAATAGGGTTGCAGATGCATTGAGAAAAAGAAGAATTTTATTGACTTAGATGAGAGTTGAGGTACTTGGTTTTGATGATTTGAAAAGTTTGTATGAAACTGACCCTGATTTTGTAGAACCTTGGAAAACATGTAAGGAACCAATCACAAATAATCAGAGTAAGTGGGTTGATTACTTCATTCAAGAAGTTATGTTGTTCAAAGGAATTAAATTATGTATACCATGAGGATCAATAAGGTAAAATATAATCAAGGAGAAACATAATGGAGGACTTTCAGGATATTTTGGCATTGATAAAATAGTTAGTCTAATTAAGGAGAAATACTTTTTGCCTCAGTTGAATAGGGATGCTCATAAATTTTTTAGAAGTTACAGAATTTGTCAAGTTAGTAAGGGAGTGAATCAGAATGTAGGGTTATACATACCTAAGTTACAGGTATTCCTAGTAGACCAATGGAAGACATTAGCATGGATTTTGTTCTTTTCTTACCAAAGACACAAAGAGGTAATGATTCTATATTTGTTGTGGTAGATAAATTTTCAAAGATACATTTTATTCCTTGTAAGAAAATGTTAGATATTGTTCTTCATATAGCTGATCTATTATTTAGAGAAGTTGTGAGATTGCATGGGTTGCCTAATAATATTGTTTATGACTAGGATAGTAAAATTGTGGAATACTTTTGGAAGACACTTTGGAAGAAGATGGGTTTATATTTGAAGTTCAGTTCTATATTTCATCCACAAACTGATGGAAAAATATAAGTTGTGAATAGGAGTTTGGATAATTTTTTAAGATGTCTTGTTGGAGATAAACCTGGTAATTAGGATTTAGTTTTGACACAAGTAGATTTTGTATATAAAAATTCAGTGAAGTGGAGTACAAGTAAAACACCTTTTGAAATTGTTACTGGCATTCATCCTAAAGGAATATTATATTTGAAAGGTCTTGGATTAGAGGATAAGAAAAGTGTTGAAGCAGAGGGATATGCTGGATTCATGAAGAATTTTCATGATGAGGTGAAGTATAATTTGGAACATAGAAATTAGAAATATAAGGATACAGGTGACCAATCTAGGAAACATAAGAATTTTAAGGTTGGTGATGAATTTATGATTCATTTTAATAAGGGTAGATTTCCCATTGGAACCTATAGTAAGATTAAGATGAAGAAGTTTGGGCATTCTAAGATACTGAATAAATTTGATAGTGGTAATGCTTTTTAGGTTGAGTTACTGGTTGGCATGGATATATCATCTATATTCAACATTTCAGATTTATATGAATACCATGAGTCAGATGATGAGACAGAAATGAAGAAAGAATATCCTAAGAAGTAGAAAGATGATATTAAGAAGGTCTTGGATAGAAGGATTAGGAGAAGCACAAGGGAAAAGGATTACATGGAGTACTTGGTCATGTGGAAAAATAGACTGGTAGAGGATGCTACTTGAATTTCCCAATCTAAGTTGGATCATTTGGATTCTTCTCAGGTCATACAAAAACTCTGATTCAGAGCATCAATTTTATCAACCCCAGGTGTTTGATGTAGGAGCATCTTGGGTTCATAGAAATCTTGCATCAACCAAAAATAATTCTTTTTTATTTTGTTCTTTACCGATTGGAGAGATTATTCTCAATGATCATCATTTGCTTGAGATAGAATGTGCGGTTGTAAAGTCTTAGTATAGACCTATCTAGGATCATCATCCTATGATCATACCTCCTATTGTTTGTGGCTATTTGAGATTTGATCCATCTTTTGTTCGTGGGTAACGTGTTTGTTTCTTGCTTGGACCTATTTAGAGATTCGATGTGCTGTCATTGATCTTTGGCTTTTGACCATTGCGATTGTAGTGTGTGGTTCATGGACCTCACTGTATCATTTCCTATGATCATGCATCTTGTTATTTCCTTTCTTGGATCTTTGATTCATTTTGGTCAGACCTATTTGTTTGTACACATTTCCTTCTTAGGTACTATAATTATCACTTGGACAACCTATAGAGGCACTGCCTATATGTAATAATTGGATGTGTCTTGAGTGGGTAGTATTAGTTGGCTTAGGGAACCTAGATCTAATGCTTTGTAGATGAAAATTAGGATTGAGTTTTATTTCATTATATATGGACAAAACTAGGAAGGCCTGGCAACCCAACATGTATGTTGTTTGATCTCTGAATGAATATATTGGATCGTGCATTCTCTCTCTACTTTTGTGTTTTTTCTTTCCTGTATTACTCTTAGCTATGAGGTTGGGCATATCCTCTAGGGATTCTCCCACCTTGGCACTACGTCAAAGATACACCCGTGGTAGTTCAAATGGAGAAATATGTTAGGATGCTTGGAAATCAGTTTTTAGAGAAAGTATGGGGATACTTTAAAGATTTTCAAAAGAGAATGCATGATAGGGAAATGATTCCATCACATGTTATTGAGAAGTATAAGGATGAAATATGTTTTATGGTTGATACTGATACATGTCAAATGAAGGTAGTATTCCCTAAGACTTCCCAGGCCTTACTTATGGGTTATGAGATAGAAGTTAATTTAGCTATTGCTTATGCAGATGAGCTATTTAAGAATCCCATTGATCCTAATGCTAAAAGATTTGGAACTTACAAGGAGAAGCATATTGAGTTTTTTGATACTTTGAATGCACTGGTCATTGAAAAGAAAGTAAGAAAAGAGGCAGCGAAATTATTTCCGCAAAAAGGTTTCACTAAGGAAGTCATTGATAAAGAAAGAGAAAAACATGAAGCTAATTAAGTTGGCTCCTCAGCTACTACTACTATAGAATAAGATGTAGAAGTAATTTATTATACAACCACTAGAGCCCCAACCAATAGAAAAACAAGAAGCATAACAACCAAGAAGGAGAAACCCTCTCATCCTATCAAGACTCCAATAAAGAAAACTGTAAAGGAGACACAACTCAAGAAATCTAAGACAAAAGAAGCTATTGATGCAAAGGTTGGTGGTAAAAGGAAGAAGGAGAAATAAAAAGGGTAAAAGGAAGAAAAAGAGGAAGAAGAATGAAAAAACTGTAAACAAGAAAAGAGAAGGCTTAAGACAAAAGGTAAGAAGTCCAAATTGGTTTGTGCTCCTACCACTAAATCTGTTAATTTAGATCTTAGTAAGTTCATCCCTATTGATATATTTGTTTATGAAGTCAAGAAGTGAGGTGTACTTAGTGGCGCTAAAGGTATTATGATAAGTTTAATGAAGAAGATCAAAGGAAAGTTGAAAATTCTATTGTAGAAAGTATAAATAAGTTTAGTTAGGTTCTTATGGAATTAAAAGGACAAATTCTTACTTCCCTATACAAAAAAATTGAAGCTAGATAGAATGTTTCTCACTAAGATTACAAAAGAGATCAATCCTTATAAAAGGAGATCAAAACCCTAAAAGGGTGAACAAACCTAGGTTGCATGATAATAATTAATAAAGAAATTAATTAGTATATGCCTAAAGTTTGGCTTAAGTAGATAGAGATAATAAGTGAATTAGTAATTAAATCAAACATGATTTAATTAATAAGAAAACACTTTATTACTCTAACACCCCCCCTTAAGATAAACTTGGGGAGAAGCTAAAAAACCTAGAAAGAACTACTGAAAGCAAATGGGTCCCGACAACAAAAGGCCTGGTCAAGTACCCAAGTACAAAAAGAGAGTCTCTAAAAAGAAGAGAAATAGAGAAAACCACATGGGAAAAACTCTACTCCAAAAAGAGCCAAAGACTACTCTGAAGGACTGAAGAAGCCTCCAAAACTAGGAATGTTCCAGAAAATAGGAAAAAGGATGAACATGTAGAACATCACTAAAGCAAGAAACTACAAACTCTGTCAAGAAGTAACTGATGATCTAAAGATCCTCCACTAAAATATGACTAAGTAGAGAAGACTATAATCTACATGAGTACCCTCAAATGACACTACCCAAATCAGGAGGCAAACAAAGGAAAACAACTGAAGTCAAAGATATAGAATACTATAATCTACATGAGTACCCTCAAATGACACTACTCGAATCAAGAGGCAAACAAGGGCAAAAACCTGAACTTAAAAGTACAAATGAAATAAAAACACCAAAAGTCTAAAGAGCTGACCAATCAAAGCTGGAAGAGTGCGTCCAAAAATAGGAAAGAAAGAGTGTCCATATGGTAAATGATCCATCTCACTAGAATGCATAGGTACCAAGCCACTACATCTACCTAGTACATAGAATCAAATATTGAATACATAGCTCACATTATCAAACCAAGGAATTAATAGAACCAGTAGTAGAAAACCCCCATAATGTTGACAAGTGAGTAATGATAGGTACAATAAAAAGATCATCTAATATGACCTGCATGATGAAAATGAATCTAAAACATCAAAGGTGCAGAGAGAGTACAAACACATATAGAGATATCTGAAGCTAATGTCATTGGAGGAATGCTCACATGACAAAAGTAGATGGAAAACAAAGGCAAACATCAAACCCCCCTAACTCTTTATAATGGAGTGCGAGTACATAGAGCACGAACATGTGTAAATAAATCCCATACATGCAATAGAATGACACTTTATCTCTGTGCATGTGCATAAAAGTGTTAGGAATGAATTTTGAAGCCTTTGGCAGTCATTATGTAGCAGTGGTTGTTGCATTCATGACTATGATTGTCATTGATGTCAACACAGTGATATTCTGGAGTTTAGTATAGAAGCAGGCACAGTTTTGTTTTGCACAAATGTTATATTGCAAATTGAGTTATGCGTAGTTGATTATATGTTCTTTGGTGTGTTATTAACCTATGGTTAATAGTGCAAAAAGAAATTCATTTATTCATGAAAGTTATAAGCATTTTGGTGGAAGCAGTATTCTGGCAGTGTTCCTGAGTAGCAGTTTTTGGTAATCGAAGGATATCTCCTAACCAAGATGGAATCTGATTATGTGCAATTAAAGGGAAGTTTTATACTTATTGGTGGTGATGTGGTTCATGGCACAAAATTTGAGTTCACATGATTGGAAAGTTACTATATTTGGAAGCCGACAATTTTTATGTAATTTTGATGTAGCATGTTGAAATTATTATTTTATATTTGGATGCCGACTCATTTGTAATTATTTGAGTGTGGTATAAAGGAAGGAATGTTTTCCTTGTTGAAAGATGGGATTGTAATAGTTGTGATATGAAATTGTGAAAGTTGTGATGCGAATATATGCATGAGGTGAAGAATAGAGCTAATTCAGTGGTGAAGGAAGACTTGCGAAGTACAAAGATCTAGATTTGTGATCTTGTGTAGCAGAGAGTGTAGTTTTGGCATAGTGTGAAGGAGGTAACATATTTCAAATTATTCTATTGAATAATCCTAAGATCTGTTGGACAGTGAGTTTAGAGATCTTGCCTTGAAGCTATTTGGGCAGTGGGTCCTTCTGTCTTCCATAACTCCTAACAGGGTTAGAATATTTTAACAGGGATTCAAAATCTCCTAACAAAGATTCATATGTACTGAATGTATTTCATAAGACTCCTAACAGGGTCCATACTCTCACAAGGAACTTTCATATTAGTGCATCATTTTGTGGGCATCATTCCCACTGGGGTTTACTCTTTGATCAAGAGGTTCCCTAGTTAACATATCTTGTGTTATTGTGTCATTTTGTATGATTATCTTTCTATGGTTGGTTACTGCATTGATTATATGGTTTAAAGTTGTTGAAGTTGATATTGAAGTTGATAAATGATTTAATTATTAGATAACTGATTCACCCCCCCACCCCCCTCTCAGTTATCTTGGGGATCTTTTCTTTCTAACAAAAAGAATGCTACAAAATTGAAGTATACACTTCTCAAAGAAGTGCTAATGCTACTAAAACAAAAGAACAACCAAAGATGAGCCATCCCTCAAAGGGAAGAGATCCCAGGACTTGAAACATCCAAGATATCCACCAAATTGTCAAAATGCAAAAATCTGAATAAAATGTACCTGGAGAAGAATTTGGAAAAATTACTCACAACACTCGAAATCTCACTGAACAATCTTTCCAACAATATATCATTTTCCCAAAACAAAGTCTGGATGTGGAAGATAGAGCTCCCGGAGTGCAAAATTGAACACCTGACTTTGATAGTAAAAAAAATAATAAAAAAAACAAAATCAGAAATTAAAACCTCCAGATCTGGATAGATCTCAAAACCATCATTCTGATGATATCTCATTTTCTTGATTTCGACACCATATGCTCAAGTTATGTGAAAAAAAAACCATAGGTATGTTGATGGGCCCAAAAAATGGTCTCCAAATGTGCTAACATGTGTTGACATCAGTACTTCCTAGGACTAAAATTGATGGCCAAATGTTCGTCACATCATAAAAGGCACCTGGGGCTAAAAACAATTGGGCCCCTGGTGGCCATATGGCCAAGGGCTGAGGTTGCATTAGCTACGGGCTTGAATTTGACAGCCAAATAGCCGTCGCCGCCCAAATTTTGTTTTTTTTTCAAAATTGCATGCGCACCTCAGGATGCGTGTAAGGCTGTATAGATTTTTCCTTGATTTGTGTGCTAAGGTATTTGATTTTTGCCTCAATTTCCATGTTAGGATAGTCAATGTTTTGTCTCAATTTGCATGCTAGGGTGGTACAATTTTTTCCTCGATTTGCATGTCAGGGCCGTACAGCGTGGCATGTAAAAAAATTATTGCCTCAAATGCAACTTCACCCAAATTTGACGTACCTTATATTAAAATAGGGGTTTTTGGATAGTGCGAGCTCAATGGCGAGGTTTGTTTGGGCCCAAAGTGCTCCAAAAAACTAGTGACCACCTCAGGATTCATGTTAGGGTCGGTTGCAAATTTTTTTGCCAGAGATTCCAACTTTGTCTAAATTAGACAAATTTTATATGGATCTAGGGATTCTTGGATGCTCTAAACGCAATCGTGAGGTCCGTTTGAAGCCAAGATGACCAGAAAGAGATGTCCTACCAAGATCCAACAAAAAACCCTCTAAAACTGTAGATCTGACAAACATGACTAAATCTCTCAAGAAGATGACTGGGGAAAATAGATCTAAAGCTCTAATACCATATTGGAGTTGATGAGTAAAAACCCCACATCTCCCAAGAACACTTTCATGCAAACACCTGTCACAGAAAGAGAGAGAAGCAAGAAGCTAGAGAGGCCTGAATGCATGGATCCATGAAAGAGGAGACATTCTTGATGTACAAAAAGAAAAGTTGCAATTTAATAAAATGAATGTTTCTCAATAAGATTACAAGAGAGATCAATCCTTATAAAATAAGGTCAAAAACTTAAAAGGGTGAACAAACCTAGTTGCATGATAATAATTAATAAAGCAATTAATTATTATATGCCTAAAGTTTAGCTTAAGTAGAAAGAGATAATAAGTGACTTAGTAAATAAATCAAACATGATTTAATTAATAAGAAAACACTTTATTACTCTAACAACAATGTGAAGCTCAAGAGGAGATAATGGTATTAACTTCAAATTTTGATCCTATCAATGGTTTTTTAACCTTTTTTGGCAAAAATGTTAGTGCAATAAACCATAAGCCTAAGGTTTATAGAGATGAACATGAAAAGAGGATAGACAACTTATTTGAAATACAAAATTTATTGATTCCTAAAGTGGAAATCTTGCATCAAGGAGTGAATGAGGTAGAATAGTTTTTGGCTACCCCAGATATGTGCACTGTGGATGGATTGGAAGATCTTGCACATCAGTTGCATGGACAAATTTTGATCATGAACAACTTATAGAAAATTTGGGTTAATGATCTACTGGTTTGGAAGGAAAATTTCATTGATATATTCAATAGATTGTAATCTATATATGCTACTCCATACTTAAGTAAAATTTTACTTTTTGCATATCATTTGTATATCTTTGTCATTGTTGTCAAAGAGAGAATACTATAGGAAGAAAACTAGCTAAGTATTTGAAAGGGGAGAAGTATAGTTATCAGAGTTATGTTTGTTTATGCTCTAAATTTTTTATGCTTTTAATGTTGATTACATTTGTTGCATGGTTTGACACTTAGCAAATTTTTCTTCTAGTGTTACTATCAATGGAAAAGGGGGAGATTGTTGGCATTTGATGAAGGTGTTGGAGGGATTATTTTCATGAGATGCATGTTGGAGTGTTTTCATTGCTTGAAACAAAGTATTTGTGGATGAATGAGTCTAATATACCAGTGATGTTCAGATGATCACAAAAGGATTTATCTAAGTATATAGAGTGTTTGTTGACAACATAGTTAGTCATGGTGAATGCAACGTGCATTGATGATATGAATAGATCTTGTGGTGCGATTAGAAAGGTAGAATCTACAGAGTCATATTATTCTACTTCTATGATCGTATAAGTTGATTTGAAATATAGTTGAAGATTTGGAGGAAACACCAGTGATATCGACTAGAATAGTCAACCAATTTGTTAAGGTGATGAAATCAAGGTGGTGGTTGAATTTATGATGATATATGTTTTTTTTAATTATATTATCAAAATATGACATTGTGGATCACAATTTCCTATGTATATGTGATCTCTTATGAATTTTTGTGGATTTTGGAGGCTAACATCAGTAACACATTTTAGGGTTATTTCACTGACCTAAAAGTGTATATAGGAGATGAAATTGAAGGGAAAACAAGATGGCGAGATAGTGCAATGGGCCAATGGCTATGATCATTGAAGGAAAAGTGTGTATGATCAAAGAAGTGATATGAGTAGAGATGAAGTGAATCTATCAGGAAGAGAGTACTATAATTAAATCAGTTTCATTAAGGTCATTTTCAAAGAAATTTCTAATAGGCTTATTGTTAAAATCCTTTAACTAGGTTACTCTTAAGAGGGTATGCAAGATCCTAATAGGTCTAAATTTTAATCCCTCTAACCAGGTGACTCTCAAAAGGATTTATAAATCCACTAACAAGACTTTATAATTGATTTTAACCAGGTTATAGATAATCTTAACCGGGTATACCCCCAGCAAGGTGTTGTAATTTCTCTTAACAAGGAAGCTCTTATTTAGTGAACTAGTGAGATTAGTGGGTGATAATCCCAACCTGGTTTTTTTTTCCCTCTAACAAGGGTTTCCATGCAAAAGATTGGTGTTATTGCATTGATGATGGTGTGGATGTTTTATTTGTTATGTTTCCATGTGATATTTACTTTTGCATGTTAGGTATTCTGCAAGTTAAGTAAAATTTTATATAGATTTTTGGTTGCAATGATTCACCCCACCCCCCCCCCCCCCCCCACCCTTTATTTTCTTGTGGAATTAACATAATCAACATGAGGTTATAGAATATTGTATCTTAAGGAAGTGGCTATTTGCCATCACCTACCAACTTGCACTAAGATATTTATTCAAACTTGGAAAAAATATCCTGCTTCTTTTTAGCACGTGACTTAATACCTACTTCAACATTTTTAATTAGATCCTTAATGATGTGACCTTTATTGATCATGAATTCTTAAAAATCAATACATCTTTCTCAGGATGGTATCACACCATACTCACATAGCACATCCATGTTCAAGTTTGATAACTTGAGCTAAGCTTCTAAATATTTCTCTAGAGGCTATAATTTTATTGTGAAATCCTCTAGAGTCTAATTCAACTTAGTTTTAACAAATTTACATTGGTCATAATTTAGCAAGCTTTCTCCACTAATTAGATACCTTTCTCAATTAGCCTATTTTTACAAGATTTTATTGCCTTCACCCTTTCTTCATATTTCTCTACCATTCTAATGGAAAGTTTAGCAATAGAGGAAGCCAAAGGATCAAATTATTTAGATGACTTGGTGATCTTTTGAATCACTAAAATAAGCTATGTATTTTTCTCCTTGATCTGTTCTTTCTTCTTCTTGAGTTTATCATAACTCTACAGTAATAAAGCCATTGACTCCTATATATCGATCTTGATTCTAGTATTTGTTTTCTTACCCAATTCCACCTTTACGATCTTATAATATGAAAGCTACATTTACCCCTCAAATTTACCAATAAGTGGTTCTTCTACTTCAACATGATTTATCTTATTTTTATCCATGATCACTCTAGAGACTATTTTATACTCTCTTAGCAACCTTAGGGTTTATTGGCTCAAGCTTCTTGAAATCTTTTGTTTTTCCTTTTAGGAGCAGAAACACTTAGCCATGGACAAAGCTCATAATGGGATTCTTGTGTATCTTTAGCTATATTTTTTGAAGGGATAGATTGGGTCTACATTTTAGTAGATATAATAGATGAGGTCTCATTTTTAAAAACAAATGGAATGTGTTCTATTGAAATAGAAGGCGTAGATTTAGTCATGAATCTATCAAAGTCAATGAGGGTAGAATCATTCATAGATATGGACATAGTGGAAAAAATCAAATGAGAGGAATTGGAAAACACATTAGATAGATTACATCTTATGGTGTGTCTAAGGTAGATTTAGTAGCTAAGGAAGAAATTAATTGAGTGAGAATGGAAGGTTCTGTATGGGAAACCATTATAGTAGTAAAGGAATCAACAGTAGTATCCTGTGTGAAAATATGAATATTTATGAGAATTGATACTTGATGAATCTCAATGGGGATAAATATTTCATTTGTTGTTTCTAAGGGTTCTTGGCTTCCTCTTCCTAATCATTTTCCTCTTCATTAACATCTTCCACAACACCCTATTACATCCCTTTTTCAGGCACTACTTCTTGGGGCCTATCCTTAAATTTCTTGATGGTGATCTTGATTTTAGTTTCAAAGGAGGAAGCATCTTCTTGATTCTTTTTCCTTACCTTAGGTTTGTGCCCAAAATATGGGTTATCATAAGATCCTGTATTGAACTTCTTTATCTAGATATATACCTTTACTTATTAATCGAATATTTGTATTGGCCAAGATAGGTTGGAACCTATCTGAGATGGAAGTGCATTCTTTTAGTGATCATTATATTATTGAATGGGATAATTTGAAACCATTATCTCTTCATATTTATGAATCAAGGACATCTTCATCATCCACCATACCATCTATAATATTGGATAAGTATAGATCAATAATCTACTCCAATGTGAGCCTATTGTAGACCATTCTTTTAATATCCTCTTCTATGTAGAGATCAAATCAAATATCTTCAACATGGTGCACATGAGTGAAGAACCTTTTTATTTTATCCTTCATCATTAATTTAAGTCTTTCCTTATTTTAAATTTATTCAACTTGATCTCTTAAAGTTTTATTTCCTTGGGCTTGACTTTGATGGAAGATGTCAATGAGTACCTCATAATTTCTAGTGGATGCTGAGAGGATATAACAAATCATGTCTTATGGGAAGTTGATTGATTTGCATGTACTACCATTGACTACCTTCCTAACTCTATTAACCCAATCTTATCTATTGGATATGCTGGAAGCATTTATGAATGATCTTTAAATCAACCTACTCTCATGTATGTAAATGTAGATGACTATAGAAAAAACACCCATATTCATTGAATTTATTCTACTCTTTTTTAGACACTCTTCTCTTTTCTAGTGTTTTTATCAAATGAAAACATGTACATGCACTATAGAAAGCATCTCAAATCCTTTTGTAATGGAATCAACTTGTTCTCAAAGTTAGTTGATTATAGTATTTCCACACTAGTAACTTAGATCTATCAGCTTCATAAGTGAGTCTTAGAAATTACTTGAAAGAATATGAAATATACATTAGGTAGGAGTTCATGTAAAATGTAAAAGTAGTAGGAACTTATAATATCTTCTCACACAAATAATCACTGGTAAATGCACCTTGAAATATCTATCACATCCCTTTCTTTATAATGGGGATATACCTATACATTCATGCTTCAAACATGTTAAACTTATTTAACCCTTTGATCCTACTAAGGAGAGTGATTATATAATTGATATCCTCTTTGAAATAAATCCTATAGAGCATTTTAGGCCACATCTAGTTGATATTGTTGTTCTATATTTCAAAAGCCAACTAGTGTTGATAGTCTTTCTACAATCTTCCTCATTCTTATATTATAGTAGGCTTGAGCCTTTTTAATGGTGATGTTAGCATGTGTAGGTGGAGCTACAAATTTGAAAATCTTATCAATTTAGCTTCTACATCCAAAATCATCATCACCATAAAATCTTCATCCTTGATAGTTCTAGTCTATTTATCAAAATGAGAGGTTTAAGCCAAAATAAATTTTTGTTCCAAAACTACCACAAGGAAGGTTGACAAAAGATGGATGTGACTTTTGAGGATCTATTTCATTCCCAATGCCATTAATTTCTCAGTTCTATTAATGAACTTGAACATGTCAACTTTCCCAATCTCAATATATTTGATCTCCTTAATGTTGGAGACTACTGAAGAATACAAAATGGTGTTTTGATACTTATCGTACTTGTACTTCATCTTATTATCTAGAGAAGTAGCTAGTTATTTAGACATTGAATAAAGATCTATAATGCTAAGATGAAAATACGAAAAACATAAAAACATTAGGATGTATCACTATAAGCTCCACCATATCCTCCATTGATGATGGGTATTGTAAAACCAAAGCCTATTCCTTAATTCATGAAATCTTGAAAGGCATGTGTTCATAGGACTGACAAGGATGAGACAAAAAGGACATGTGTGTGGGACCAGGTTATAACTTAGGTCTTTAAAAATGCATTGCAATTGAGGGAAAAGAACAAAATTTATCCTATTGTAATCGAGCCTAAAATCCCAATTACATGGTCAAGAGAAAAGACATTATGTAGTCAAAATACAAAGTCCCAACCCATGGGGGTTTAACTTTCGCCCATATTTTTTACTTTTTGGCAAATTAGTTTTTGGTGGAGTTAAATTTTTCCACCATAAATTCTTTCTAGAGGAGGATTAATTTTTTGAAGTGACAAAATTATTTTTCTCATAACGTTCACTCCTTAACTCAAAATTGAGTTCTATTTTTTTGTAAAAGTGCATATTTTTTGTCATGAATCCAAAGGACACACTCACACATTTTCATTATAAAGCTCCATTTTCAATATTTTTTTGGGTTTGGTTACAAAGAACTCCTATAAAGTGCCAAAAATAAGGGGGAAAAGATAATCAAGGGGTCAATCTTGGTGAGATTTTTATATTTAATTTTGTTGGTTCAATGTGATCATGTCTTCGGCAAATAATCCCTTCCATTTGAGTATTCCACATAAATATCCTAATAAATTAAAAATCAAATATTGATATTGTGGAAAGTATAGCCAAACAATGGAAAAATATTAGTTTCATCAAATTGAGGAAATGCAAAAAATTCCTCTCAATCATTGTATTACCTTAGTTGATTCTCCAACTCATATAGAAACACCGTCTGATCTCATTTGGCAATTTAGTGGCACACCAACACTTGTTTCTACATTTGAATTTGGTGTTCACTCATTCATGAGTTCCAAAAATTTGTTGCATCAAGTATTTGATATTTTCATACCAGATCCAGTATATTGGGATGCATATCTATCAGACGTAGAATCTTTGTATGTAGATCCCATCTTATAGATCTGGGTGCGGCATTGAAGACATTCATCTTCTATTTTGTGATAACTTTCATGTAGTTTCATCACCATTTATATATTTGGAAATTTCTCTTACCTCACCTACATTAGCTCCTATTGTGACAAATTGTGAAAAAATTCATGAGCTGCAATATCCAACTCAGCTATCTTCATTTGTAGTAGTTTCAAATTCTCATCAGTCTATACATAACCATACATCCACAATCCATGTTCTAGAATATGTTATGGTACATGATCCATCACACATTATCATTGGCTTGGATATCTTTGAGAATCATTCAAAGGCATCATTGACATCATTTTAGTCTTTGGGTTATGTGCAACATTCAAAGAAATTCATCTTGCTTCCTATGTATTCCTATCTAAAATGGAAGTAATCTTGCACACATTTATGGTGTTTTTGCTTCCCAAGGGGATGAATGTTCAATGTTAAAGGATAATATTTAGCATCCAGTGTTGAGCATCTACCAACACTACATGGAGTTCATCACTTCATATCTTCTGGGGGGGGTCATATGATCTTCTCTACTTTCTCTCCTATGGGGAGAACATATTGTATGTTATGGTAGAAGTAGTCCTTGGGGGTTATCATGTGTCCTACATCTATCACTCTTCTTCTTCTTCTTAAATTTTATATGTCATTGCATCTTATCTCTTTTTCAGATGGAGGTTTCATTCCCATTGTTTTTTCCTTATTTCTCCTTTTATGCAAGATTTCATTGTACATGAGTACCTCACCAAGCTAGTAGCCAAGACTCATTTGTTATCTTGTCCTCCTAAGTTATTCTTAAGGGATGGTGTTAATGTAGTTATTAAATTTATTTACACTTAGGCTTATTCAGCACAATTAGTCATCTATGATCATTTGACACTTGTTCACACAAGTCAACACCATTTAGGAGTCATCTAGAGAGGTGTTGATTCCATTTCAACACCTCATCCTAGGTTTGTGGGTGGAAACTCACCACCACTCATTGAGTGTTGGATTAGACTTTGATTCAACCCAATCACTCTTCCTATTTCTACTTCTCCAGTCAATTAAATGGTTGACTTCGGGCTCTCATTGTGTAATGTTGTGCTTCATTTTTATCTCTTAGATCCTTGAAATCTACAATTATAAGTCTTGACTACATAGGGAAAGACTTTGTGATCAATCTGTGTTAAACATTTGTGCATAGAAAATTATATATATAATACAGGAAAGTGTAACCATGTGCTCCACATATACATGAGCCAAAATAAACTAGGGCATTATAAGAAAAGAATGGCAAGAGAAAAAGTACTAAAAATCCTCGTCAAACACAAAAATGAAATAAAATAGAATCCCTTACCAAAATAAATGAGCTGCAAGCAAAAACATAAAAATAAAATAATATTAAGAAGTGGCCCTACCCGAGGAAAAGCAAAAAAATCACTTTATCAATAGCTCAATTTGATGCAGATAGATGGTTGAAACTTTTCACAATGATTGCAAATGGAAATAGAGAGGCAAAAATGATCTAAAGGAAACTTGAAATGAGTTTTTAAAAAAAACTAAAAAATAGACTTATAAATCAATTCAAAATCAATTTCATAGGAAATAAATGCACTTTCATTTGTAGTTAAGACTTTTTGTTTTGATTATAAGTGCCTTTAAAATACTCATGTAAGTCAAAACTTTAGGTTTGAAGTGCAAATACATTTTGGGACATAAAGTCTAAAATTTGTAATACATAATGCAAATTACTTGCACTAAAGGGTAAAAACCCTAATTTTGCAAGGAACTTGAAAAAGCCTAACTTTGAAATAAAAAATAATAAAATGAAGACCAAAAAATTTAACCCTTCAATGAAAAATAACACAAAAAATGTAAATGTTCGAAAATATGTAACTCATACCTCCAAAAATGTTTGTTTAAGTACACAGGCTACAATTTTTTATGAAAATTCATAGAGGTTGTCCTATGATTTCATCGAGCTGAAATCAAAGATGACAAACCCACACTCATTTTATAATTAAAAGATAAATGTTATTTTCTTATTGGTTTCCTTGGTAGCTGGCAATATTGGCATGTACATTAATAGTATGTCTCATTTACCTTTTTGATGGTTTTCTCTAAATTTGATCTCCATTTCATGATGAGGATTAAATTTCTTTGTGGCAATTGGGTCTTGCATTAATTATTGACAATGCATAACTATTATAGTTTAAAACAAAGGTTGCAGGTAATCATATTTGGATTGATAAATCACACTTTGATTGTGCCTTATTTTTTTCTTCATATGAAGCTATTATTAGTTGAAAATCTTTTGGATATTGGATGAGTTGGCATTCTCTTACATGGAAAATATTAGGATGACATTCTTTTTATTGAATGATACTTCATCATTGTTTTATGTTGATCATAAATCATCTTTTCTCTATTTAAATGGCAAGTTTTATTCACCTAATCACAAGTTACTGTGGTTACTTTGGTCTTATTTTGAGGTGTGCCATTTTTGTCATGGAGATTCATTGGAAAAGATTGGTTGAAAAGATGTCCCACGACTTTTTCCATAGAAGTGGCTTCTCGATTTATCACTATATGTATGGATTTACTTCTTGGCAAGTACATGGTTATGAAAATTACAATTGAATTCATACAACCATAATTATTCTCTTTATCTTCACTTCGTAAAGAATTCATTAATTACATTTTTGTTGTTTGTGTTCTTCCTATTGGAAGTTTCAAATAGATTTATTTGACCTAACAGCTAATGGTTTCTATGATGAACTTCTCTTTGTGATTAGGTTAGGTGTTAATTGTGATTTTTATGATGACCCTCTCGAGGAATTCCATCATTTGATAGACTTTGTGGAGAATAAAAAAATCTCTCTAATGGATTAGACAAATTCATAGACTTTATGATCCTTTTCATCACCATGTTCATGATGATGACTCTTCTCTTCAAGTTGGAGCTATGTAAGAGTTTCCCCCTCATGTGGGCTCAAGTACTTGGGATTTTTAATGTTTTGATTACTCATAGCTTTGGTTGTCTCCTCTCCAATTTTTTTCTTCAAGTTTATTCTATATGCACTTTGTGCATCTATTATGGACTATACTTCTTAAAACAAAATCCCATTCTGTGTCTTATATTATCCCATTTTCTATCTTATACTATGTTCGTCAACCCTTCTCTTTGTTATTTTTTGTACCTTAAGGGAAACTTTAAGGTTGTATGTATTGGTTGCTCACAGTTTTTGATCTATTTCTTGGTATTTTAGCAGTCGTTTTTCCACAAGGGTTTATATTTTTTCTTCAATCCTATATAAATATTGTGCCTCTTTTTATTTTCAAAAAAATCTTTAATGTATCTACTACTTTTATAAAAAAAATCATATTGAATAAACATTTTAGTCACCAAAATAAAATATATTACTATTAACATTCTTAATTAAATGCATTCTAGAATGACCCTAGATCTATCTCTAGTGATTAGATGACCAAATTAATGTCCTTTTATAAAATCATATGATTATGGATCCAAAATGTATATGGTAGGCTCTAAGAAAGAAAGAGTAAAAAGGACAAACAATTTTTAAATTTAAAATTTGGGTACATCAAAGTTGAAGGCATGATGAAGAATTGTATAGGTATAAGTGATCATAATAATAGACAAAAAGCAATTAATGATTAGTGTCTTATTACTTTATATAGCGAATATGTAAGTTAGAGATATGCATGTATATTGAAGTAAGATATATGAATTACATATAGTTGTATGTATGTGGATAAACATTCAGTAGAAGTTTTGTAAACGAGTCTACTTTGAATGCAATTGTATCTTTCTTTATAGTGTACAAGTATCAAGATATTAGGTTACAATTAAAAAAAAATTAAATAGATAATGGTATGAATTTTTTTTATTGAATCACTACATAGTTTGTACTCTTCAATGTATTGTTGAACTTTATTTATTTGAGATGAATATTAAATTTTTATTTCAATAAAGAAAATAATTATTATTGAGTTAAGTGTAAATGGATAAATTTGTGCCATATAGATGTAATATAGAAATATTATGTATCAATACAATTATATATATATATATATATATATATATATATATATATATATATATATATATATATATATATGTATGTATGTATGTATGTATGTATGTATGTATGTATGTATGTACACGTGTGTTTCTATCTATCTATATCTATCTATATGTGTATGTATATATGTATGTGCACATTTATCTCTCTCTAGAGATAAATGTGTGTATATATATATATGCACACACAAAGAGATATGTATATGTATATGTATATATTTATGTATGTATGTATGTATGCATGTATGTATGTATGTATGTGTACACACATACACATATTTATATATGATATTATGTATGTATGTATAGATCTAAGAGAAGTTGTAATTAAATGTGATAATATATTATCTAAAAGACATCCTTAAAAGTTATATAGAACTATTCCAATAATATTTGATATTTTTTAAAAATGACACAATATACAAATCTTAAACAATTTATACATGTATGTACATGCATATCTATACAAATAAATATCCATATGTACATATCTAGATCCATCTATGTATGAATAAATTTATACACATACATGCATACATATGTACATTTATATATGTATATATTCATGTGTGTATGATGTATATTATACATAATTTGATTACAATAAAAAAAAATCACAGGAAATATGTTCCTAGATATGTATTAGAAATTGTATGCATGTTATTCATTATGTAATAAATTTATTATACAAAATTGATATATTGTACAAAAAAAATATAAGATTAACTCACATTATTTACACAAAAATAATTTGTACACTTTTCAAATATTGATCAAACAAATAAATAAAATTGTTTGTAGATTCTAATACCCATCAATAGCATTACACAAATAAAATGATAATGCTTTGAATTGTAGTGTTGTGTCAATTGTTTTTCATGAAAATACATATACACATATTGAGTGTCAAATGAGAATGACTAAAGAAATAAGAAATTTAATTGTTAAACTCATTTCATTATTTTAAATTGTATCTTACATTACTTTTAACTTTGTCTAATATAGCTACAACTCGAAATAATAGATAGATATAATTGAATTGAAAATAAATACTACTCTTGAAAATTTATTCACTTTATAGATTATACATCTTTTAATTTTAAATTTTATTATTCAATAACATGCCACACTACTAAACTTATAAATACAGATATTTTTATTAACCATTCAATAGCAACTACAAATAATATTATTATTTTTATAGAAAATCATAAAGATCTTTAGTTTACATCATTAAATTTTTTGTTACAAATATCAACTAATATTTTATTTTTATGGTACATTAAAGAAGCTATCTCCAAAGAACATAAATTGCGAGGACAGATTTTTTTGCTGATATATGTTGCTTCTCTCTTTATAGTGTGACTTGGACTTCACAAAACCTTAATAAATATGGTCTTTGACATATTTAACAAAACCCTATAAACTTCAATTACCAAAAATAATCATCTTCATACATATTTCCTTCTACTCTGGGGAATATTAAAGTTCCTTTGTTCGTATTTTCTACTAACAGTCTTCCTTGTTTGGATGAGTCTCCACATAACAAGCAGGAATAACGTCCTTTATATTTTCCTTCCCAAAATGATCAAAGCTTAACTCAGAACCATTAATTTCAATATCTTGGGTCTCTCCATATATTTCTTCATTTGAATTCCTCTTACCATTATAGCTGGAATGATAAGAAGGGGAGGGAGTATTTGTCTCAACATCTGAAAACTTAGAGTCATATTTTTCCAAACTTTTGGCACTTTTGTACTTGTGAAGTAGATGGAGTGAAGAAGATCCTTCTGGCGTAGTTTGTCCACTTGATGAAATTTCCTGCATTCTCATATTATGCCTAAGGTTCCTCTTAGCTCTTTGGTGCCACCTCTTCAAAGAGTTCAGAATTTTTTCATCAAATATGGCTCTTTTCATGTTTGTCCCCATCTACAATCATAAAATCTCATATTTCACGTTTGCAATTGTAGTGAAGAAAGCACAAATAAAATATATTTCTATAATTATCAAGGTGAAAAATATACCTGTGTAACAAGAGCATAAATAGGGAGAGTAACATAGCTACATAGTATTTGAACTGCAATCCTAATCACAAGAAAATGAGCTTTGAATTAGAAAATAAGTGTAATATAGATAAAATAAATTTTTGACAGTGTTGAATTTTTGATTTAGATGGTATAATAGTTTTGGTATTAACGTTTTGGAGTTATATTTTGTGATTTATTATCACATTTTCTAACTTTCTATTATTCTGATGATAAATCACAGAAGATAAGAAATATTGATATAAAAACTATTACTAAATTCAGAAATACATCATAATTAAATTATAGATTGTGAAAATCTGCTATCATTAAAATATTTTTTTCTAAATACCTTATAAAAAAATTTCATACTAAATTTGATCAACAGGTCACTTATTATAATCTTAGACATTAATAGTGAATATATTTTCTTATTAAACTACTGTGTAAACATTTTGTAATGAGAAAGCCATTAAAACATACCCTGAGCTTATTCTAACTACAATATCTTGTACTCGTTTATGGAAGCAGGATTTCAAACCGTATTCGTACTGCATCAAACATATCATATGATTTTATATTGTTTTTAAAGGCATAGAAAATTCTATCAAAAAAACAAAGGAATTAGGGTTTCAGATGTAGAAGTTTCTTCCTTACCCATGCCCAAAAGAAGAAAGCCAGCTCAAAAGCGCTCTACAAAAGGAACATTCTATAATTACAATCTGTTTAGCATGGATAAAAGAAAACGAAAGAATGTTTTCAGAAAAGCTCATCTAACCTGAAATAGGGTAAAATGAATGAGGTGCAGAATCAACCGAGGTTTACCAAACCAGAATAGTTGATTATTGGGCTTCACCACTGGAGCTCCTTGCACAACAGGATTTCTATCTTGAATAGCCAATGCCATTTTTGTTATTATAACTTGAAGCTTTGTTCCCACAATCAGAAGAATCTGTAAATCACAAACATTTTAGGCCCTTCTAAATTACTCTTCTTATCGTGGACTTGTACAATGCACAATGTTAAACATGTGTGATATTTTTATGATGGACATTTGGGGAAATTTGAATATTGGGGTAGTTTATAATGTACCTAGAAAAAGAAATAAGAACACTATCATGTATAGAAATTATGTATAGAAATTATTTGAGGATCTTGAGGAAATTATCCTTTTTCAAAGTAAAGTTTTTAATGGACTTATACAATGTATAATGCTAAAATTGGTGTTTTTAATGGATTTATACAATGTATAATGCTAAAATTGGTGTTATATGTTTATGATGGGCATTTGGGAAATTTGAGTATTGGAGTAGTCTATAATGTACCTAGAAAAGAAATAAAGACCCTATCAAAATTATTTGAATTTCTTGAGGGAATTACTTAGAGATAAACTATTTTCTTTAATTGTAAAAAAAAAATTGATGAGTGTGATCAAATAGTTTGCAAATTGTAGTGAATATGTGATGTCTTAAATTTACATATAAGATATGTTGATTGTATACAAATAATTCATGTGTTGTGGTTAGATTTTTGTTAGAGACAAGATATAAGTAATCATAGTGGTTTAAACATTTCATGGAAGTCGATTAATCTATCATAAAAATAGTTATGTAATGATTTTGTAGAGTTAAAAAATTATATATTTCACATTTTTCATTGTGTTTTACATCAATTTTATTGCATCTTGTTTAAGTATGACTAAAATTTATTTTAGACTTTTAAAAATCTAAAAGCAATGAAATATATGTTAAGCTATTCAACATATAATCACTCTACTCTAAAACCATTCTATAATGCTAAAAATTCATATCTTTCAATGCGAAAATTATGTTTTATAGTTAATTTAGCATCCATCTCTTGTTTTATAGTCCATTACAATTTCACACTCTTTTTTGTTCCTTTGCCTTACTGTGTCTCTTTATTGCTCTTTCTAATCCTATTTATAGCCCCATCACTATCAAACTAATGTCATGTGCTAGTGTGGATATCAAATCATGTGTCATGAGTGACTTACTAATGATTTAGCCCTTTCTATGTGGACTATGGTGGTAGGAAGCATAGTCTTGGTGGATAAAGGTGCTACATGTCATATCTTGATCAAGCTCTTGTAATGTCTCAACCTTGTGTGTCATGGTTTTCAAGAGATTGTAGACTCTATGGATTTTAGTTGACTATGTTTGACTTTATTAAATATATCAACAAATGATTAGACTAGTTAAACATTTGATTATTATGCAATATGGATAATATTCTATGGATTTACTTTGACTTATGATTATTTTTCTTTAATATTATGTGGTTTAAATTATAAATGTTTAAATTCTAAATGATTATTTGAAAATACAAGTGTAAATTTGATTTGAGGATTATGTTTTATGAGATAATGTACTGATGAAAAAATTTAGTGTTCTAATTGGTTGGCAAGAATGAATGCCAAAATGTGGCCCAAGAAGAAGTGGCTATAGTTGGTAGTTTGGAAAGTAGTGGAGTGATAGGATTTGACCTTCACACACTCACTTAATAGTCATTTAGGTTTAGTTTTAATAGATTTTAAGTCTATCTCCAAAATGCATTCCTAAATAAAAGCTCTCTTAATTAAAAGTGTTAATTAGATGTTGAGAAATATTATTTTACCTCAGAAAGAAGAATATATATATATATATATATATATATATATATATATATATATATATATATATATATATATATATATATATATATCATAAACTGTAGTGCACGTTTATATGGTTATGGTACAATATGAAACATGATTTAGCGGATGTAATGTAGCTAGCATAGAGAAGAATTGTTATACATATCAAATAGATGTGTATATTGGCATATGATCCTATCCTAGATCATGTGATGAATTTTGTAGTGTTGTCATTATTGGCAACAAGTATTCATATATATATATATATATATATATATATATATATATATATATATATATATATATATATATATATATATATATCATAAACTGTAGTGCACATTTATATGGTGATGGTAGCATATGAAACATGATTTAATAGCAGACGTAATGTAGCTAGCATAGAGAAGAATTGTTATATGTATCAAATAGATGTGTATATTGGCATATGATCCTATCCTAGATCATGTGATGAATTTTGTAGTGTTGTCATTATTGGAAACAAGTATTCTGGGCATATTGAATCTCATATACCAAATGATCAAGATGATTGCATAAGAATTTTTCTAAGTGTTCAGTCTACTGGTGATAACATAGTAAGTTGTGGAAAATGGGTTGCACGGTGATGGTCTAGGCTATTAAGATGATGTGATCGGACATGTGTTATCTCTATTGAGCATTAATGGTTGTCATTAGTATCAAAGGTTATCAAAGATATTGGTCGGTTACATATATGAAGCTAGTCGGTAACTATAAGAAAATAGGCCAGCTGGTTAAGTATATACACTAAGCATCAGACAGTTTATCGAGCATCAAAAGACACTTTTATCGAGCAATAGTAAACATTGAGCATCAAAATAAACACCGAGCAGTTTATAGAGTGTTTACCGAGGATCATAGGAAATGACGTAGTAATCAGGAATGGCACATTCTTCTATGCAAACGGTTACAATAGATCAAAAAATGTTTTACCAAGATCGAGAACATCTTTTTATTGAGATACGATGAAGATCCTATGTAATAGTTTGATCTAGGTTATTTTTGTACACCATAGATCTTAGGGTTTTGTCTAAGATTTGTAAACCTAATTTTGTATAAGCGGCATCAAGAAGTATGCTATATATTTTGTATGTTACATCATTTTTTATGTGAACTGATGTATGAGCGAAGAAGCACTTGAATTACTTTCCAAACTTCAAGATTATCAGTTGACAGAGTAGATCAGTATTAAGAGGTTATCAGATTATGAAGAATCAGAGCAGGCTAACCGAGTAATTTAGAGAAGAGATTCATCATAGTAAAGGTGATATTTTATCAGTACTTTACTAATCTGTATCAGACAATTAAGTTATCATTAGCAAATAGATACCTATTGCTTTCTAATCATTGTAATAGAGTTTTGTTAAATCTCTTAACAAAGTAGACTTGACAGTCTTATTATAAATCTCTTAACTGAGTGCACACTCAAGTAGTGTTGCTAAAATCCTATGACTAGGTAGATCTAGCTGATCTAATATGTTACTCCTAACAGGGTAAGATCACTAGAAGTGATAAAAACGTGTATCCCTAATAGGAAAACCTTTTCTATCTGCAGTTGTGAAGAATTTGTGGGTGTCATTCCCACCGCAGTTTTTACCTTCTAACAAGGGTTTCTACGTTACCAAAATACTTGTGTTATGTGACTGTTATATTGTTGATTTTATTTTGTTTACTTTCACAAATTGAATGGATGAATGATACATGCATTAGATAGAATTTATTTTTCAAGGTTACTACTATTTGCTATTGTAAATCTAAAAGGTTGATGTGTTAAAGTTTTTGTGGGCACTGATCCACCCCTCCCCTCTCAGTACTCTATCTCTCCTAATTCCAACAATTGGTATTAGAGTACAGTTCTCTTATTGGACACTTTAACCACTGAAGGGTAAAGATCTAAGTCATGGAGAGGTATAAGTTAGATAAGTCTATTGAGAATCAGAAGATTCAGATGTAGATGTTTGTTGAACAGTATAAGCAAGCCAAGGAAGGACTGAAGAAATTACTGGTTGAAAGAAAGAACCTAGCTATTCTGCAAAATGAGATTGGCTACCATGAAGAAGAAATTGATGATATATTTGATCACATTGGATCTAGTTCTAGAATTATTTTTGATGGACCTGAAAGCATGATCTCTGATTTGTCTAAGAAGAATCAACATTTAACCAAATAAGTGAAAGCACTGCAAATCAGTCAAGAATCGTAGATGGTAAGAATGGTTGAAATAATGAACAATGCTAGATAGGTTGAACAAGAAAGGAATTTGGCTATTGAAGACCGAAGATAGACAACTAAACAACTACAAGCTGAAGAGAGTGAGATACAAAGACTCATTGATCGTCACTTTCAAGTATCTAATCAGATGATGATAGTGAATCAAGAAGTAAACAAAGTGAATGGAGAATTGTCTAGAAGACTTGAAGATGTTGCAATACTCAGAGAAGAGAATGAAAAAATAAGAAATGAAATAAAGACACAAAAATAGCATAATGAGATGGTGAGGCTAGCTGAGAACAATTCCAAGAAGATCGATGACTTTCTGGTTAATCAAAGAATATTTGGGAGTAGAGCTGGATTAGGCTATACCGGCAAAGGAGAATCATCACAACAAGTTGAACAAGTCAACAAAAATCAAAATCCAAGACCTAAAGTGTTGACATGTTATCACTATGGCAAACCGGGACATACATCTAATGTGTGTAGAAGCAAAGCACAAGGTAAACCTCCTATCACTCCTAAGTTCAATGGTTATTGCTATTATTGTGGTAAGTATGGTCACCAAGCTTATGAGTGTAGAGCTAAATGGAATGATATTGCTAACAATACTAATGTGGAGAAAATATTCTATACTTGTAATAAACATGGACACACTGCACGAGAGTGTAAGGCTAAGATGAAGCAAGTATGGACTCCTAAGTAGAAAACACAATGCAAGTTGTATCAACCAAAGAGACAAGGTAATTCTTATGTTTGGGATTATAACACATGGGCTAACTGTGTTGCGTGTGGTAGATATGGGCACATTGCAGCAAATTGTAACATGAAAAGATGTGCTGGACAATCAAAAAGCTGGATAAGCACTGGAATGGCATGTATGCATTGTCATAAGGTCGATCATTTAAGCAAGGACTGCAGAGATAGAGCGCCAGAAGAAGGTCATGTATTTGAGAGTGGAAACACTATTGTAGATATCATGAGAATAAGGAATAGCATGTGGAAGAAGGCATCTAAGGAGAATGCAGAGGCAAGTAATGATGTCGGTGAAACCTTGTCCACTGGATTGGGTGACATCAATACCTCCACTTAAGGTGATATAGGTATGTATGGGACTGACATTTCAAAAAGATCACATTTTACATATAGTTTTCTATATATGTTGTGCACATACCAAATCTGCATGAATGAAGATGCATTATGGTTTATATGTTTTTGAGCTAACAAAGTTATACAGTCAGTAAAAGTTAGACCGAGCATTGGTTACCCATCAGTAATCACTATTCAAGGTTAATTGAATAACGGTATCAAACAAGAAAAGAAGTCTTGTGTTAACCGAGCTAATGAAAGATTGTATATGTCATCGAGTTGATAGTTGTCATGAACTGGAAAGTAGATCAAGCATTTATTGCATAAAGTTTTGAGTGGGAATATAAAAAATTCTATAAATACGTGGAATATAGAGTTTATTTTTCACATTGCAATTTTGGAGAGCTAAGATTTCATAGGGAAAGTTCTAGCAAGAATCTTTCACACAAATTTAAGCAGTTGTAGAATGAACTGACTACACTCTTCGATACATTCTGAGTAAGTTGAAACCCTACCAAACACATTTCTTGTACTTATAAAAAAACCTAGTTTGTTGAAATGGCATCTATTGCGAGTTCATCTAAGGTTGTGGATGAAGAAGTTAATTTAATAGTGTTAGCAAGTTATAAGGAACCTCCTTATAAGTTACACCCTAAAGTTGCCTCGAAAATGGATATAGCAGGCACTTTTTCTAGCATCCCACCTAGGGTTTTGTTAATGGAAGATATACAATCATACATTCATTATAAAATTGGGGAAATTGGTGATTTCGATATGTATGTTGCATATTAGGCTCTTTGTGATGAAAATATAAAGTTGAAACTAGAGCACAAATTGGTTGAGACACTTGGTCTTACTCATGCCCTAGATTTTTCCAAGAATTTTAAGAATGAATGGATTAGGGTTGTGTTGATCCGTTATCATGAGGGCACATTCTGGCTAGATAGGCCAATCAAGGTCACAAAAAGAATGATTAGCAAGGTTACTAGTTACCCTACTACTGATAAAGCCAAAGCATTTCGAAGCTTATCTTGAGCTAATGTTGAAAATAACACTAGTGCAGCATGGGATGGAAGAGCACTGAAAGTTTCAACAATTATGGATCTCAAAGTTAAGTTCACAACACATGTAATTGGGTACAAGATATATCAGTCAAGCAGGTTAAATAGTGTACCCTATAGTGCAGTCAACATGACACACAAACTGATAAAGAAGGGTCATCAGATTGACCTAGCTGAGCTACTACTAAGACAGGTTGAGGATAACATGAAGACAATAAAGGCATAAAAGTCCAATACCTGTAAGTTTAGATCACTCCTAGTATGCTTATTTTTCTATCTCCAGAAATTCTTTCCCTTTGTCGGTCACACTAACTAGATAGATGATACACCGATCATTTCACAAATATTTGATATTATGAAAGGTTTGGGAGATAAAGCTGAGAATGTAATAAATAGCTATTTTGAAGATTTTAAAGTGAAGATGAATTTAAGGAGTAGAATTCCTGATGAATTGGTCGATAAATATTCAATGGATATTTGTTTCTTAGTGAACACCAACTACACTATGATAAAAGATGTAGAACCAAGGACAAAGTGGTTAGCACCTATGGGTTATGAAATGGATTATGATTTCGGTTTGAAATATATTAAGGCACTACTAGTATTACTAAAGGACCCTAAGGCTACAAGGTTTGGAACCTTTGAGGAAGGTAAGTCAAGAATAAAAACTAATCTGGTCATCGGTAAAATGACAAGGAAATCAAAGAAAATGAAGAAAGTTTTAACTAAACACTTTGGAGATGCATTAGACTCATCTAAGGAATCACCAGTTGAACCGACAACTGAAGGTTAGTTGATGTTGGTTTACAAACCATATGATAGTGAGGAGGCCGAATCTAAAAAAGAACAAGAAGCTACACTGGCTCCTCCTACTAAAATTCCAAGGAAGAGGCAGTTTCTAGTGCAAACAGGTGCATGCACAAGGTCATCAACTGTAGCTTCACCACTGAAGAAGAAGGTAGTTGAGAAGGTAATCAAATGAAAGGCTTCTACACTGACAAAGATTCATGCAAAGAAAGGACTCAAGGTTGTAGCAGAGGCACTAAAGAAAAGGAGGAAATTGATAAGAAATAGAGAAGACCTTGAGGATGATGAAGATGACAACAATCAATTCAAGGTTGTCAGTAACAAAAATAGGTCAACCAATGAGATTGTTGAAGATATAATTGAAAATGGAGATCTTGCAGATCTGGAACTTGGTAAGTTTGACGAAATGTCAAAAGAAGACCAAAACAAAATTGAGGAATCCATCATCTAGATGATGATCTACTTCAAATGAGTTCCACTAGAGTTTGAATTATTTCTACCCAAGACATTAGAGGACCGAATAAATCAAAAGTGGTCATATGCCTTGGACATCGAGAAGAGGATGAGGGAATAAGCCCTTGTAGTGATTGCACCAGATTTATCTCTTGATGAGATTACAGAGCTTATGGATACTTATGTATAGAAATTCAGTGTCAAGCACTGAGAAATGAAAATAATAGATGAGAACCTGGCAGATCTCGATGAGTCTTGTCAACTTATCTAGAGTTCACTTTTAGCTGTCAAAGAGCATAATGAGAAAGTTGTATTTCAAAATTTGTCTAAAAAGAGAAAGAATTCAAAAGGTAAAGGAATATATATTGAGGATAATGTAGAAAAGAAGAATAAAGAGTCAAAGGTATCACTTACCAAGGTAATTGATACAACAATTGGTCAAGAAATTAAGAATAGTTCATAGAATGCATTGAATCTAGAAGTGATTCAGATTAAGGATACAAATGACAAGGATGTACTCATTGAGGACATCACAAATGGTGATTCTGATGACAGGGATGATGATGATGTGAATAATGCACCAGAAAACACACAAGATGAAGCACAAGTTACCGAGTGTGCATTTCCATCACTACCGGGTGAGCTTCTTGTACTTCCTGAAGCCATAGAGATTCTATCTCAAGAACAACCCGAAGGCTCTATCCCTAAGAAACCTAAAGATACAATAGGGGAACCAAGCAATGAACCTACTACAGAGACAAATAAGTCCGAAGGAAAAGAGGCTCATAAATCAAAAATTAAAGGAAAAGAGGCTAGTGAAATAGAAATGAAGGCACAAGAAGAGCCTAAGACAACTGAGAACATCCCACCTGACACCATATTTGAGGCTCCACCTCATTCAACCAACACACAAGTTATCGAGGAGTGGAAGAAGGAAGATAGTGTGTCTACCTGGCATAACACTCTGAGGGTAGAAGACAAAGATATTGTCACCATTGTCAAGAATTCACCACTTGCACTGGAGAAGAAGAAGAAGAAGAAGAAATGAAAAGGGTGGGTCACTCTAGAAGAAGTCATTGTGATACTTGACTGTGACCCGAGGACCCTTAGCCCTGACGAATTGAGAAAATATGGGGAATTATGTACAAGAAAAGCAACACAAGAAAAATTGAGACAAGAGAGTAAGAGAAAGGAAATACTAGAAAATGTAAGAGACATCTTACAATAGGTCATCCTTGAGATACATACAGATGAGGACACACCGATTATGGACCAACTTTCTAGTCTTGCTAAAGGAATCAACACCCCATATGTCAATGTTGACAAAAGAATTGAAGAACGAGTAGAATCAAAGATACAAGATAAATTAGCTGAAAGGATAAGACAAGAAGTGGTAGTCAACAAGGTTAAACTTTCAGAGGTAATAACTGAGATTCAGTGTATTACTAATTCTATTTTCTAGCTCTTGTATAAGCTATGCACTGTTGGAACCTTCACTGCAGAGATCAGTGAAAAGATTAAACAGTTTGAGAATGAAATCTCAGTCAGTGCACTAGTAGCTACAACTGAGCCACAAGATTTTTCAAAGCACATACTCAGAGTTCAAGAACTCAGGCGGTTAATAGTAGATCTCAAGAAGCAAGAAGAGTGTATAACTGATCAGGTTACTGAGTTGCAGACAAAACTCCTTCCATACCTAAAATTTTTTGAGAAACATATTGTCAAGGCACAATCGCTTGTTGCAACACCATAGATTTCTATGTTGGACAACATATTTGATATGCATGCACAAGTCAGTCTTAAGCACATTGCTCTCACCAACTTGAAAGAGGAATGGGAAAACCTCTTGGAGTCACTAAAGAAAACCCATTAGCACATTTTTGACAAGCTGTAAGTATACAATTTTTGTATTTGACATTAATATCAAAAAGAGGGAACTCAATGTTTATGCCAAATATGTACATTTTTGATAAGTATACTACACATTACCAGAGCATGCACCGAGAAGGTATTTAGAAACTTTTGATATGTTTATTTATATGGCGGAGATATAAGTTTTGAGACATAAGGTCTATATACATTCAAGTTTTGATACTAATGCCAAAGGGGGAGATTGTTATCTCTATTGAGCATTAATGGTTGTCATTAGTATCAAAGGTTATCAAAGATATCGGTCGGTTACATGTATGAAGCTAGTCAATAACTATAAGCAAAACGGGCTAGTCGGTTAAGTATATACACTGAGCATCAGACAATTTACCAAGCATCAGCAAACACCGATACCGAGTGACAATAAACACCGAGCATCAGAATAAACACAGAGTAGTTTATACAGTGTTTACCGAGGATCACATGAAATGGCATAGTAATCAGGAATTACACATTCTTCTATGCAAATGGTTCAACAGATCAGAAAATATTTTACCAAGATCGAGAACAACTTTTTATTGAGATACAATGAAGATCCTATGTAATAGTTTGATCTAGGTTATTTTTGTACACAGTAGATCTTAGGGTTTTGTCTAAGATTTGTAAACCTAATTTTGTATAAGTGACATAAAGTAGTATGCTATATATTTTGTATGTTACATCATTTTTTATGTGAACTGATGTAAGAGCGAAGAAGCACTTAAAGTACTTGCCAAAATTCAAGATTATCAGTTGACACAGAAGATTAGTATTCAAAGGTTATCAGATTAAGAAGAATCAGAGTAGACTAACCGAGCAGTTCAGAGCAGAGATTCATCACAGTAAAGGTGATATTTTATTAGTACTTTATTGATCTATATTAGACAATTAAGTTGTCATTAGCAGATAGATACCTATTTCTTTCTAATCATTGTAATAGAGTTTTGTAAGATCTCTTAATAGAGTAGACTTGACAGTCTTATTGTAAATCTCTTAACCGAGTGCACACTCAAGTAGTGTTGCTAAAATCCTATAACTAGGTAGATCGAGCTGATCTAATATGTTACTCCTAACAGGGTAAGATCACCAGAAGTGATTAAAACTTGTAGCCCTAATAGGAAAATCTTTTCTATCTGCAGTAGTGAAGAATTTGTGGGTGTCATCCCCACCGCAGTTTTTACCTTCTAACAAGGGTTTATGCGTTACCAAAATACTTGTGTTATGGGACTGTTATATTGTTAATTTCATGTTGTTTACTTTCAAAAATTGAATGGATGAATGATACATGCATTAGATACAAGTTATTTTGCAAGGTTACTACTATTTGCTGTTGTAGATCTGAAAGGTTGATGTGTTAAATTTTTTGTGGGCATTGATTCACCCATCCCCTCTCAGTACTCTATCTCTCCTGATTCCAACATCATGATGTATTTATAGAGTTATGTTTACCTACATCTATGATTTCTCAAGAAGATTCAATGTACACAAGGAGATTTGAGTCAAACATCATCATTATTGGTAAGAATAGTTAACTAGTCAAGTCAAATTGATTAAATCAAGGTAGAAATCATATATTTGTAAATGTTTGATTTGTTTTTTAATTGAATTATTTTGACAACATTAAAGATTTCAATTTACTATGTTGGTGGGATCTCTTATGAAATTGGAATGGATTTTAGAGGCTGACTTCAGTAACATATTTTAGGGGTGTTCCACCCACCTAAATGTTTATAAACTTTGAATGGATTTTAGACGATGACTTCAGTAACATTTTTAGGGTTGTTCCACCCACCTAAATGTTTATATAAAGACATGAAATCAAGAGTTAAGGTTCTTAGTTTTTGTTTTGGTGATTGTGATTGTTTAAGGCAAAGTGCAAAAGAGTGTCAAAGGTGTTAGTGTGATCAGAACAACACATTGAGTAGTATAGAAGTGGATCTAGCAAGCAGAAGGTGTCATCACCAAGTCATTCTTTGAGTTTCTTACTCCAAGGAAGTTGTAAAAGGATTGCAATCAAAATCCTTAAAAAAGGTTACTCTTAATAGGGTAAGCATGATACTAATAGGTCTAAAGATTAAATCCTTTAAAAGGGAGACTCTCAAAAGGAGTTATAAATCCCTTAGCTGGGTAGTTCCTAATAGGGCTTTGTAATAGCCTTTAATCGGGTTATAGATACTCTTAACTAGGTATACCCCTAACATGGTGATGTAATGATCCTAACAGGGAAGATCTTATTGTTGGACTAGTGAGATTAGTGGGTGATAATTCCTATCATGTTTTTCTCCCTCTAACAAGGGTTTCACCAAAAAATATATTGGTGTCCTTGTGTTGATTCTTTGTGAATTTTTTATTTGCTTTTATTTTATGTGGTGATATCATTTGCATTCTAGTTAATTTGGAAATTGTTTAAGAATATTTTAAGATCTGTGGTTGTACTGATTCTGATGCAAGAGCATCAAGGCCAAAGAAAAGGCCTAAAGGGTACACCGGGGTCACTAATAGACCTTGGAAGGATTTGAAGACAAACATGACCTTGCAAGTTCATTGACATTGTAGTGAGACCAATTATGGTCCTTTGATTATCTTTTAGTTATGTTTTGATTATCTGTTGATCATTTTGTAACATGATCTCAAGAACAAAGCATTGTAAGCCATTGATGGCATTTGAGAGGTTAAAGTGTACCTAGGGGTCACTTGGGGGACCTCATATGTTGATCCTAAGTAGATTTAATGGTTTAATGACCTATAAGGTCAATAATAGTTGTATTAGGTCCAATAGTGCCACTAATTAACATGTAATACACTCCAAGTGCTAAATATGTAAAATGGACTAAAATGGAAAAATGAAGCGTATAAAGGTTCATATGTGGGTTTAAAGGTTTACGAGAGGGTCTAAGGGCTTTAGAATAAAGATGGAAGACTAAAAGACATTGGAGAGTTAATATAAAAGATAAAAGGATAGAGATTATTCAAATTGAAAACTTTGTTGTCAATTTAAAAATATAATCCAAAGAAGTGCAAACATCATAACTGACTGTACCAATTTTTGGATGGCTATTTATCTATTTTTTAGCATGGATCTAGATAGAGGAGAGTTAGGGGGAGATATTTAGGCATGTATTAATCACATAAGCCATGTAAAACAATTTTGTATCAATGAAATGTAAATTACTGGCAAACTGTCATGTCTCTGCCCATGAGGACACAATCCTTATTTTATGTTCTTGAATTCTTCTTCCAATGAAAAAAGTGATTAGAATGGATTGGAATAGTTATGTTTTATATTGATATTCATTTCCATACAAGGTTTATATCATTTTGAAAATTTCACAACAAAGAACTTCTGGTTATGCTGACTATTCCTGGTACTGGTTTAAATGTAACAATAAATTTTTATTGGATATACAAGATCCCTCACTTCCATGGTGGATATAGAATTTAAAATAATATAGTTCCATGTAATTTATCTTCTCACATGTGTTTGTTTACAGGGATGAACATGGGTGAAGTGAAAAGATCTCTGATTGCCTGGAAATGTTGATTGAAGGGTCACTAGCACTTAGAGCAGTCAAGGTCTAAAGATTTATTTCATATGAGGGCCATTTTTTATGGAATAGCATACTTTTACATGTTCAATGAATGGTGTGGGAGCCCTTGGTAGGGTCTAGAGATGATTGGAGAGTTCACTTTGGAAAAACCCTAGGTTAGATAATCTAAGAAGGAGGGTTTGGTGATTAGGGTATCAAAACTTGATAGCACCTCTCAGGGATGAGAAAATCCTTTTACTGAGATGAAGAATCAAATCTATTTTAGGATGCAAAGTTTTTGGAATGATTCCTAATAGAGGTTTCTTTGTAACGGGAGGCCTAATAGAGGGCTAATCGCAGAGTAATAGTGCATTGTTTGGGCATCTGGTCCAAAGGAGTGAAATGAACCTTTGAGATATGTTATGTAAGGGTTAAAAGGGTATTCAAATATGCCTTTATTTTCTTGAATGTTTTGGAGAAGTTTGGCATAATCCTTGGAAAATTGGTTTGGTAGGGCTACTAGGGGATTAGGCCTAGTTGAGCACCCGGTTGACGGATTATTGCTTGAAAAGTTGTATAGATGAAACCAGTGATTGGTTGATGGACATGAAGTGGATTCAAAAATTTTAGAATTTGTGGTGGCATAAGAAGTTACTTGTGCACTTTGATTTCTCATGGTGTGGATTGGATTAATGTGGGTGATTCTTGAGAGGAACTAGTTGGTGTTGTGAAGAACACTATTGAAGTACCTCAAACTTGTAGATTGAAAGACTACCATTTCCACCTCTACATCAATTGGTATTAGAGCCTAGGAGCATCCTAGGTTGGAAGAGAAAGAAGAAGTCTTTTGGGCTCTTTAGTATACTTAGTCCTTTTTTAAAGCCTTAAAGTGTCCATTTCCACCAAGTGTATCCCAGAGTTGAAAAGTGTATTAGAGATATGAGAAGATTATTGGATACTGAAGATGTACCTAAAAAAGTATGAGAGAGAGATCTACAAAGCACTGAAAGGGTACATGGATGAAGAGAGAATAAAAGACCAAGCAAGGAAGAAAAGAGAAGAATCCAGGAAGTAAGAAGAGGAAAGGTTAAAGAAACTTGAAGAGGTTTTGGATAAGAGTTAGAAGAAGTGGGAGTGGATAGCATCACTTCTTTAACAAGAAGTGGAAGATGAAGAGGAAGAAGTGCAATAGATAGAACTTAAAGATGTGGATGAACCTAAGAGCAAAGAGGTTCTCAAATCTGATTCAGAGATACTAGATAAGGTTGCTGATGAATGCAACATTGAATCAAGTCTTGAGAGGTTTGAATCCAATGAAAATTTTTAGGTTGGGGCAATGTTGTGTCCTTTGGTTGTGGAACATGGTGAGAAGAAAGGTAGCATGGCTGGAGATGAAGCCAAGATGACTAGTGATTTGTTGGTAGGCCTAGGAGAATGACATGGTGAAGACCAACACGAGATGGTAGTAGGTGAGGAAGAACCTAACTATGGAGCCATTGGTGAGGTTGAGAAGGTAGCCATGAATTTTGGAGGAAACTTGGAATGCCAAGATGAGAGGCATGAGGTCCAAGATGGATTGGTCTTGGTGGGAAAAGAAACTAAGTTTGTAAGCAATGGAGTGTCTCAAAGAGTAACAATGGTACATATTTGGGATCAATTTATGGTGTAATTTTTGTCCATGGGAGGAAAACTGAAAAATGGAGACGCAAGATTGCATTTTGAGGCAACAACATGAGAGGATGACATGGATCATCAATGTTGATCTTTTCAAGCCAAGGGTGAAGATCAAATGGTTTTTACTTGTTGATATTATTTTGTTGCAGGTTTCCAAGAGGACTTGGAAATATTTTCAAGTTGTGGAGTATGATGTAGGAGCATCAAGGCCAAGGACAAGGCCTAAAGGGTACACTAGGGTCACTGATAGACCTTGGAAGAATTTGAAGACAAACTTGACCTTGCAAGGTCATTGGAATTTTAATGAAACCAATAATGGTCCTTTGATTATTTTTTAGTTATATTTTGATTATATATTGATTATTTTGTAACATGATGTTGAACAACGCATTGTAAGCCATTGATGGCATTTGAGAGGTTAAAGTGTACCTAGGGGTCATATGTTGACCCTAAGTAGATGTAATGATTTAATGACCTATAAGGTCAATAATGGTTTTATTAGGGCCAATAGTGCCACTAATTATGATGTAATACACTCAAAGTGCTAAATATGTAAAATGGCCTAAAATGGAAAAAATGAAGCCAATAAAGGCTCATATGTGAGTTTAAGGGTTTAATAGAGGGTCTAAGGGCTTTAGAATAAAGATGGAAGCCTAATTGAAATTGGAGAGTTAATATAAAAGACAAAAGGATAGAGAGTTTTTGAATTGACAACTTTGTTGTCAATTTGAAAACATAATCCAATGAATTGCAATAGTCATAACTAACTATACCGGTTGAGGGAAGGAAGTTGAAAATGTTGGAATTAGGAGAGATAGGTACTGAGAGGGGAGGGATGAATCAGTGCCTTCAAAAACTTTACTTTTAAGCCTTTCAGATCTATAACTTTAAATAGTGGTAACCGACCAAAATAAATTGAATCTAATTGCATGAATCAATCATCCACTTAACTTAAGTAAGTAAACAATCATGAAATCAATATCACAACCACATGAAACAAGTATTTTGGTAATGCGGAAACCCTTGTAAGAAGGTAAAAATTGCGGTGGGGATGACACCCACAAATTCTTCACTACTGCAGATAGAAAAGGTTTGCCTGTTAGGGCTACAAGTTTTGATCACTTCTGGTGATCTCACCCTATTAGGAGTGACATGTTAGATTGGCTAGATCTACCTAGTTATAATATTTTAACAACACTAATGAAGTGTGCACTCAGTTAAGATATTTACATAAGACTGTTAAGTCTACTCTGTTAAGAGATTTTATCCAAAAAATCTATTACAATTGTCAGAAAGCAATAGGTAATTATCTGCTATTTGACACTCAATTGTCTGATACAAATGTATAAGCTCTGATAAAATATCACCTTACTTGTGATGAATATCTTCTCTAAACTGCTCGGTAGCCTCTGCTGATTCTACTCAATCTGAATTCCTATGTACTCGGTTCTTCTCTGTTAACTGATAGACTTGAAGATAGGCAAATGCTTCAAGTGCTCCGTGATTCATATATCAGTTCTTCTCAAAAATGATGTGAACACACAAATATATAGTGTTCTATTTTTTCCGCTTTAACAAAATTAGGTTACACAATATAGTCATAACCCTAAGATCTACGGTGTACAAAAATAACCTAGATCATCTTTTACAAAAGATATACATTGTATTTAATGAATATCATTACATTAAATGTTCCTTGATCTTGGTAAAATGTTTTATAAACCATTGTAACTATTTGGATAGAAGAATGTGTCATTCCTTATTACTATTCTATTTCCCGTGATCTTCGGTAAACACTGTGTAAATTGATTAGTGTATACTGTGATGCTCGGTGTTTACTATCTATCGGTGTCGATGTCTATTGGTGCTCGCTAAACTGTCTGATGCTTGGTATATTGCTTTACTGACTAGTCTTTTCTTCTTAATGTTACCAATTAGCTCAATGTAAGTAACCGACCGATATCCTTACAAACCTTTGGTACTAATGACAACCTTAAAAGCTCAATAGAGATAACAATCTCCCCCTTTGGCATTAGTATCAAAACTTTGAATGTATATAGGCAAAATTTTCTATGTAACTTATATCTCCGCCATATACATATACATATCAAAAATTTCTAAGTACTAAGTACTTGATGCAGGAGCATCCTGGGTGTAAGAGCAATCTTGCATCACCCAAAAACATTTCTATTTTTATTTTCAATAAGGGCTATTTTGTGCAGAGCTGCTATTTATGGAAAGTTACTATTTTTGGTAATTTTTGTATGTACTCAGAATGATCTGATTTCTTTCTTGGAGGTTCATTTTGGTCATATAAGTTTGCCAGTAAAGTTTCATTGCCAGATCAAGTGTATATTGGAAGATATTGAAGATTTTCGGTATTGGCAGTAGGGTACAGAAACTTTGAACTCAGTTTTGAAGGCTTTAGAAGCCCCAGATGAGGTCAAAAATTTGGGTGACGGGCACTTGCATGGGTCAAGCCTGTAGAGCACTTCGTGGCATTTCTGAAATGGGGTTATAATAGCCAATCGGGTCAACTGGTGATGACTTATGGTCTTCAGAAGTTGGGCCACCTGAAATGGCAGAAAATAATTTTCTTCAAAATTTCTGTTCGGGTTTCAAGGTTATTTTGAGCTGACTATGATGTAATGAAATGTAAAATAAAATAATTCTAAGTTTGGTGGGCCTTATTGGCTAAAATTCTGGAACCTTCCCAGGCGGTGGAAAATTGCCTATATAAGGAAGGCTGTATTATTATCTTAGTTAGTTCAGAATAGTTCTGGGTAGTAAATCTGGGCAATAATTCGAGGCTTTGTCCTATAGAATATTGTAAGGGAATGCCCATGTGGCTTTGCATATATTGTAATTCTAAAAGTTTGTAATTCCACATTTGTGGAGATAATAAGAAGCCAATTTTTTGTTCTTGCATATTGTTGTGGTTTCTCTGTTTCTGTTATGTGTTTGTGGTATTAAGGGGAGCACCCTTCATCAAGTGGTATCAGAGTAGGTTTTCTTGAGTGTGTAAATAGATCACCGACTGTGAGGTAGTTTGCACTAGGACCATGGTTAGGGTTTCAGCGCGCATCATGAAAATGCCTCCACAAAGAGAACGTGGCGGAAGAGCTGGTGCTGTGACACCTGAGGTTAGAGAGCTGCAGAGACAAGTGCGAGCATTGCAAGAAGAGATTCATAGAGGAATGAATCTTAATGTCAGAGATGAAAGCGAGGATGAAGTTGAAGAAGAATATCAAGAAGGAGAAGTTGAAATTGTGAACCAGGAGGAAGAATGACTTTTTCGGGCAATTTCCAAGATTGGGAAAAGACCTAAGATTGAGGTTCCTACATTTTTTGGAAATCTTAACCCAGAGAAATTGATCGACTAGATCAATGAATGTGAAGAATATTTTGAGTATGAAGATGTTAAGGATCTTGATAGGGTCAAATTTGTGAAGGCCAGACTGAAAGATCATGTGAAGATATGGTGGCAAGAGATTCAGTTGGAGCAAAATAGAAGGGGAAAGGAGAAAATAACGAGATGGGATCAGATGGTGGATAAATTGAAGTGACAGTTCATTCCTGTTGATTATGAGCTTGACCTACTAAAGAAAATGCAGAGTTTGAAGCAAGCAAGAAGATCTGTTCAGGAGTATACAGAGGAGTTCTATCGACTTCTCATCAGAACAGGCCATGTAGAAGCTAATAAGGAGAAAGTTGCCCGATACCTTAATGGGTTAAGGCCAAGCATTCAGGAGGAGCTGAATCTGGTTTGAATGAATAGTATTGAAGAGGCATACCAGTTTGCCCTAAAAGTAGAGGAAAAGCTGAACAAGAAGTTTGAGAGCAGACAAAACGGAAGAGGTCGCGGTGGATGATCTGGTGGACGGTCATATGGTGGCCGAAATGAAGATTCAAAAAAGAAGGATGAGGCCAGTAGTAGTCAGAATCAGCGAGGAAATAATTTCAATCGCTTCCAGGATCAGAATAAGAGAGATCAAAGAGGAAGGGGAAGAGGACAAGGATCTGGAAGAGGTGGCTTCCGTGGAACATGTTTTCATTGTGGAGAAGAAGGTCATAGGGCATTTGAATGTCCTCAATGCCAAGGCAGAACAGATAGGAGAAATGAAGGCCAGGCTAGAGTTGCACATGTAGATGAAGATGCCAGATAATCAAATTCTGAATATGCTGAAAGAGGAGAAACGTTGATTAACAGAAGAGTCTTATTGAGTGGTGAGAATGAACCTGAGCAAAGGAGGAGCTTGTTTCGCACCAGGTGCAAGTGTGAAGGTAAATGTTGTGATGTGATTATCGATAATGGAAGCACTGACAATTTGGTGTTAGAAGAGATCGTGACAAAGTTGAAGCTCAAGAGATAGAAACACCCACATCCATATCGGATTGCCTAGGTATAGGATGACCACAAGGTCATGGTCAATGAACAATGCCTGGTGAAGTTCAAGATTGGCAGATACCAAGATGAGGTATTGTGTGATATCATATCTATGGATGCATGTCATATGTTGTTGGGTAGACCATGGCAGTTTGACAGATGTGTTGTACATGATGGTCGTGCAAATACCTATTCCCTAACAAAGAATGGAGTGTGACATAAGTTAAAACCATTGAAGGAGACTGAAGAAAAGGTATGTGGTAATGCAAGGATAACTTTTGTTGATGGAAGAAATTTCCTAGATGGTATGAGGCATGAGCATGTATGTTTTGCTTTAATTCCAAAAGCTGGTAAAGAGGAAGTAGAAGATGTTCCTGTAGAAGTTGCAGATTTGTTGAATGAGTTTTAGGATATTGTATCTGATAAGGTGCCTAATGGATTACCACCAGTCAGGAAGATCAGTTATCAGATGGACTTGATCCTAGGAGTGAGTTTTCCGAACAAGGCAACACACAGAATGACACCTGCAAAAAGTGAGGAGTTGAATAGACAAGTACATGAGTTGTTACAGAAGGGATTGATCCGTGAGAGTCTGAGTCCCTGTTCTGTACCAGCGGTATTAGCACCAAAGAAGAATGGAGAATGGAGGATGTGTACAGATTCTAGGAAAATAAATAAGATCACAATCAAGTACAGGTTTAAATTGCCACGAATGGATGATATTATGGACAGTTTGAGTGGAGCTGTGTATTTTTCAAAGATAGATCTGAAAAGTGGATATCATCAGATTCGGATCAGAGAAGGAGATAAATGGAAGACTACCTTCAAGACAAAGGAAGGATTGTATGAGTGGTTAGTCATGCCTTTTGGGCTAACCAATGCACTGAGCACTTTCGTGCAGCTCATGAACGAGGTTCTGAAAGAATTTTTGGGTAAGTTTGTCATTGTTTACCTAGATGATATTTTGATCTTTAGTAAGATATTGGAGGAGCATATGATGCATATTCGTATGGTATTTGAGAAGTTGAGAGAAGAAAAATTGTTGATTAATTTGAAGAAGTGCAATTTTGTGAAGAACGAGTTAGTGTATTTGGGATTTGTAGTTTTAGCAGAAGGTCTAAAAATGGACCCAGAGAAGGTACAGGCTATCCTTGAATGGCCTACTCCAAGGAGTGCTACTAAGGTAAGATCTTTTCATGGTTTGGCTAGCTTTTACAGAAAGTTTATCAAAAATTTTAGTAGTATTTGTGGATCCTTGACTGAAAAAATGAGAGGGGATAGAAAAGAGTTTAAGTGGACTAATGGGGCAGAAAAGATTTTTCAATTGCTGAAACAAAAAGTTACAGAACAACCTATTTTAGCACTTCCAGATTTTAATAAGGTGTTTCAAGTAGATTGTGATGCTAGTGGTACTGCAATAGGAGCTGTTATGAGCCAAGAAGGTAAACCTGTTGCTTATTTCAGTGAGAAGTTAAATAATGCCAAGAGGAAATATTCTATTTATGATCAGGAATTTTATGCTATAGTTCAGGCATTAAAGAAGTGGAGACATTATCTACTTCCTAAGGAGTTTGTTTTGTATACCGATCATCAAGCTTTGCAATATTTGAATAGTCAAGGAAAGTTGAATCAGAGGCATTTGAAATGGGTTGAGTTTTTGCAAAGTTATACATTTGTTTTGAAACACAGGAGTGGAAAGTCTAATAGGGTTGCAGATGCTCTTAGCAGAAGGCAACTATTGATGACAGAAATGTAGATTGAAGTGGTTGGGTTCAAGGAACTCAAGAATTTGTATCTAGAGGATCTTGATTTTGGTGAAGCTTGGAAAGCTTGTACAGAACCTGTTACTCTAGACAGGATGAAATGGTTGGATTTCATCATCCAGGATGATATGCTATTTAGAGGAAGTCAGTTGTGCATTCCACGAAGTTCTATGAGGGAGAATCTCATCAAGGAGAAGCATAGCGGAGGATTGGCTGGACATTTTGGTCGTGATAAAACCCTTGGTTTGGTTAGTGAGAATTATTATTGGCCACAGTTGCAGCAAGATGTGAAGAAGTTTGTACAGAGTTGTAGAGTATGTCAGATGGAAAAAGGAGTGAAGCAGAATACAGGATTGTATCAACCATTACCCGTACCAGAGAAGCCTTGGGAGGATATCAGCATGGACTTTGTTCTTGGTTTACCGAGGACTCAGCGGGGACATGATTCAATTTTTGTAGTGGTTGACAGATTTTCAAAGATGGCACATTTCATTCCCTACAAGAAGACTAATGATGTTGTTCATGTAGCAGAATTGTTTTTCAGAGAAGTAGTGAGACTTCATGGTTTGCCAAAGACCATAGTTTCAGATCAGGACACTAAGTTTGTTGGATATTTCTGGCGTACGTTGTGGAAGAAGTTGAAGATAGATTTGAAGTTCAGTTCATCACATCATCCACAGACTGATGGACATACAGAGGTGGTGAATAGGAGTTTGGAAAATTTGCTGAGATGTTTGGTTGGAGATAAGCCAACAGGATGGGATTTGATTTTACCACAAGCAAAATTTGCATACAATAATTTTGTCAATAGGAGCACTGGTAAATCACCATTCCAGATTGTATATGGAAGTAGTCCAAGAAATGTATCTAAATTGAGGAAGATAGATAAAGGAGAAATAAGTAGTGCTGAAGCTGAGGATTTTATAGAACACTTGAAGAACATCCATGGGGAGGTGAGGAAGCATATTACCAAGATGAACGCACAGTATAAGGCTAAGGCAGATGAGAAAAGGAGGTATAAGGAATTTCAGGTTGGTGATGAAGTCATGGTTCATTTACGGAAGGAGCAGTTTCCAGTTGGTACATATAACAAGTTGAAAATGAAGAAGTTTGGACCATGTAGGATATTGAAGAAATATGATTCAGGAAATGCATATGAGGTAGAATTGCCTACTGAGCTAAATATTTTACCAGTGTTTAACATTTCAGATCTGACAGAGTATCATGAGGGAGGTGTTGAAGATGAGATCATAGCAGCACAGTGGAGTATTCCAGCAACTAGTTCAGACACTAAGGAGATCGAAGATATACTGGATAGTCGTGTTGACAGAAGCACAAGGAACAGGACATATGAAGAATATCTGGTCAAGTGGAAAGGATGACCTATTGAAGATTCATCATGGCTGACAAAGGAGGAGGTTAGCCATCTTGGTTTTCCTCTACACACCTGAGTCGTGACAGGGTCACTTCTCAAATTACCCCAGGTGTCTGATGCAGGAGCATCCTGGGTGTAAGAGCAATCTTGCATCACCCAAAAACATTTCTATTTTTATTTTCAATAAGGGCTATTTTGTGCAGAGATGCTATTTATGGAAAGTTACTATTTTTGGTAATTTTTTTATGTGCTCAGAATGATCTGATTTCTTTCTTGGACGTTTATTTTGGTCATATAAGTCTGCCAGTAAAGTTTCATTGCCAGATCAAGTGTATATTGGAAGATATTGAAGATTTTTGGTATTGGCAGCAGGGTACAGAAACTTTGAACTCAGTTTTGAAAGCTTTAGAGGCCCCGGATGAGGTCAAAAATTTGGGTGACGGGCGCTTGCGTAGGTCAAGCCTGTAGAGCGCTTCGTGGCATTTCTGAAATGGGGTTATAATAGCCGATCGGGTCAACTGGTGATGACTTATGGTCTTCGGAAGTTGGGCCACCTGAAATGGCAGAAAATAATTTTCTTCAAAATTTTTGTTCGGGTTTCAAGGTTATCTTGAGCTGACTATGATGTAATGAAATGTAAAATAAAATAATTCTAAGTTTGGTTGGCCTTATTGGCTAAAATTCTGGAACCTTCCCAGGCGGTGGAAAATTGCCTATATAAGGAAGGCTGTATTATTGTCTTAGTTAGTTCAGAATAGTTCTGGGTAGTAGATCTGGGCAATAATTCGAGGCTTTGTCCTACAAAATATTGTAAGGGAATGCCCATGTGGCTTTGCATATATTGTAATTATGAAAGTTTGTAATTCCACATTTGTGGAGATAATAAGAAGCCAATTTTTTGTTCTTGCATATTGTTGCGGTTTCTCTATTTCTGTTATGTGTTTGTGGTATTAAGGGGAGCACCCTTCATCAGTACTCCCCCTCGGTGCATGCTCTCAATAATATATGTAGTATACGTAGCATCCATGTACATATTTTCCATAATAGCTGATACATTATTTTCTCCCTTTTTTATAGTAATGCCAAACACAAAATTTTAAGTAGTATACTCACAGCGTGTCAAAAATTGGCTGATGGGTTTTCTTCACTGACTCCAAGAGGTTTTCCCATTCCTCTTTCAAGTTGGTGAGAGAAATGTTCTCAAGACTGAATTGTGCATGTTTGTCAAAGATGTTATCTAACACCAAAATTTTTGGTGTTGCAACTAATAGCTCGGCTTTGACAATATGTGCTTCAAAAAAATTTAGGTACAGAATGAGCTCCGTTTGCAACTCAGTAACCTAATCTGTTAGGTGTGCTTCTTGTTTCTTCAAATCTGCTATCAACCGCCGGAGTTCCTGAACTTGGTGAATGTTCTTTAAGAAAGCATGTGGCTCGGTGATAGCTGCATTTATACTCAATTGTATTTTTTCTTCTAATCCTTTGATCTTTTCACCGACTTCAACAGTGAAGGTGTCTGTAGTACAAAGTTTCAATAAATATTGACAAATTGTCTAAGTGATGGATTTTATTTCAGTAATTACCTTAGATAATTTGACCTTCTGTAATGCCACTTCTAGGCTGATTTTCTCTGCTAATTTGTGTTGTATCCTGGATTCTGCCCTTTCTTCAATTCATTTATCTACATTAGTGTCCAGGGCGTTGATCTTCTTGGCAAGTGTAGCAAGCTGATCTATGATAGGTGTATCCTCATCAATGTTTATCTTAGGTACTACCTGTTGAGGATATCTTGCACATCGGTTAATACTTCTTTTCGTTTGTGCTCTTACTTCAACTTCTCTTGCACTGCCTTCCTCGAACATAACTCCCCATATTTACTCAAGTCTTTGGGGCTTAGGGTCCTTAGGTCACACTCAGGGATAATAATCACTTCATCTAGGGTGACCAACCCTTTTCCTTTCTTCTTCTTCTTTTGTGCTAGAGGTGATTTCTTCTCAATAATAGCAATAGATCTATCTCCAATCTTCAGATTATCCTTCCCTGTTAACACTTGTTCTACTTGCTTCTGCTCCTTGGTAGTTGTAGTCTCAATTGATATAGTAGGATTCTCAGTTGTAGTGTCAAGTAGGATCACCTCTGTTGCCTTTGGTTCTATTGTTTCCTTTGCTTCTTCTATTTCCTTTTCTTCAATGGAGGGTGCCTCTATGTGTGTAGGCTCAGCTGTTTTTGTAGGTTTCTCTGTGTTTTGATCCCCTATGGTGTCTTTGTTTTGCTCAGGATTTGAGCCATTAGGTTGTACTTGGGAAAGAATTTTAGCTACTTTGGCAAGTACAGGAAGTTCACTCGGTAGTGATGTAAATAGACATTCAGTGTCTAGTGCTTCATCTTTATTTGGTGCCATATTTATATCTTCATCATCTTGGTCATCAAGATCACCATTTGTGATCTCTATAATGAGTACACTGTCATCAATTTTCTTCTCTAGTTGAATTTCAACTTTATCTGGTGCATCCTGTGAAACATTTATTTCTTCCTTATCCTCGGTTATATCAATTACCTTGGTAACTGATATACTGGTATTCTTTGATTTCTTTGCTATTCCCTCATCAATCCAAATACATTTAGCTTTAGAATTTTGTCTCTTCCTAGACAGGTTCAAGAATGCCTCTTGCTCAGCTTTTTCTTTGGCCTTCAAAATTGATGTCCATATAGAATCAGTTGTGATATCCATATCTTCTACATTGTCATCCATGATCATTAATGCTCTATTCTTGATCATAAAGTTTGCTTGGTATTTGGTCAAGTATTCACTAACTTCTCCAAAGCTTAAATGTGTGGTTGCTTGAAATAGAGAGCGTTCTCTCTTTCTCTTCTTAGTGTCTAGTATAGTAGCCCATTTTTTAGTAATTGTATCATCCAATTTCTTCAGTAATGCACAGGCAAATTCCATTGGAAATTTCTTGAATTTTATCATCATTTGGATGATAGCCTCTTCAATCTTGGTTTGATCTTCTTTTGGCATTTTGTCAAATCTGTCTAGTAAGGGATTAGTGAGGTCTCCATGTTCAATTATATCCTCAATGATTTCATCTATTGTTTTGGCCTTGTTACCAACCACTTTGAATTGATTTACATCATCTTATGTCTTTGTATCCTCAAGATCTTCCTTATTTCTTATGAATTTTCTCATTTTCTTTGGTGCCTCAGCTACGGCCTTGTTCTTTCTCTTAATGTATTTCTTTGTTGGTGTAGCTGCTCTTCTTTTTGTTACTTTCACTGCTTCTTCCTTATCGGTAAGTGGTGCTACAGTTGACGATCATGTCTTCATACCTTCATGTATAGGTGACTGCTTCTTTGTAGGAATTTCAGGTGGAGGAACCGGTGTAGGATCTACTTATTTTTCAAACTCGATCTCCTCACTATCATATGGTTTTTCAGATAACTGTAATTGACCTTCAGTTGCTTGTTCAACCAATCTCCCTTCAGATGTGTCAGAGCCATCTCCATATTTAGCAGTGAGATTTTTCTTCATCTTCTTTACCTTTCTAGTTATTTTACCAATCTCAATATTTGTTGAGATTCTAGATTTGGCTTCTTCATATACTCTGAACCTAGTGGCAATGGGATCTTTTGGTAATGCAAGCAGTGCATTAATAGATTTCAGTGTGAAATCATGGTTTATTTCATATCCCATCAGTGCCAACCATTTTATCCTAGGCTCAACTACTTTTATCAAGGTATAATCGGTGTTGACCACAAAACATATGTCATTCTCAAATTTCTGAACTAATTCCCTCAAAATTTTGCTTCTTTTATGCATTTTAGATTGAAATTATGTGAAGTATGCATTAAACTCTACATCCAACTTATCTCCTCACTTATTCATCATTTCACCAATTTGTTTTGTTATTGGTATATCCGGTATCCAATTTACTTTACCAGTGTCAGGCACATACTTTTGTAAATAGAGGAATATGCATGCAAGTAGAGATCCAAACTTACATGTGTTAGATTTCTTTTTCCTTATGGTCTTCATATTCTCTTGAAGTTGATGAAACAGTACGTCGGCAAGATCAACCTGGTGACCTTTTACTACAATTTTGTGCGCCATGTGTACTGCACTATAGGGTATGCTGTTGAGTCTTCTCGATTGAAATAACTTGTACTCGATCACATGTGCTACAAATTTGACTATTGGGTCCTTGATTGTCGAAATCTTCAATGCCCGACCATCCCATTGTGTTCCAGTGTATTTCTCAACATTCGGTCATGATGAACTATAAAAATCCTTAGCTTTGTCAGTTGTAGGGAGCCCAATAACCCTACTGATTATTTTCTTGTTGACCTCAATCAGTTTATCCAACCAGAATGTCATCGTGATACCTACTCAAAATGATTCTAATCCAATCTGATTTAAATGATTGCAAAAAGTGTATAGAACATGATAACCCTGATTCCTCAATCTTCTTGTAGTCTGATTTCATTTTTCCATCGGGGCCACAGAGTAGTTGATATGCTGCAATAGTTTCAAAGTCTCCAACTTCTCTGATTTTGCAATGCATATAAGACCTTACGCCTTCTGTCAATAAAACCCTTTCTGATATGCTCGAAAATGCATCCATTGTATCTATTTGTGCTATGACCTTAATGTGGCTTAAACTTAGGTTCGTCAAAATTTCCCCTAAAGATTAGATTAACTTCCTCTTCAACACTTTGACTTTTTCTTGCAGATGATGTGGATGCCATAAATTAAATCTAGGGTTTCAGTAAGCAGCAGGATAAGAAGTGTTTGATTTCAAATGAACTTACTCGGTATCATGAAGAGTGATGTTGGTTTGATCTAATGTAGCCTTGAATCCTTCTGAAAATCTTTTAGCTCAAACTCTGCTCTTTGAATTCTCCGCTCTTCGAAATTGCATTGTAAAAAAAATGAACTCTATTCCTGTGTATTTATAGACTTTCGATGTTCCCGCTCAAACTTTTATGCAATAAATGCTCGATCTAAATTTTGGTACGAAACAGCTGTCAGCTCGGTGACAACTAAAATTTTCATCCTCTTGGTTAACATAGAATTTTTTCATCGGTTGATACATGTGTTCGGTTAACCTTAGATAGTGATTACCGACGGGTAACCAACTCTCGGTCTCTCTTTTTCCAACTGTATAACATTGTTAGCTCATGATAACTAAACCATAGTGCATCTTTATTCATGCTAATTTGGTATAAGAACATTATGCATAAGGAACTGTATGTAAAATGTGATCTTTTGAAATGTCAGTCCCATACATACCTATTTCACCTTAAGTGGAGGTACCAATGTCACCCAATCCAGTGGATGAGGTTTCACCGACAACATTACTTGACTTAGCACTCTCATTAGATGCCTTCTTCTGCATAGTGTTCCTTAACTTCATGATATCTGCAATAGTATATCCACTTTCAAATATATGGTTTTCATCTGGTGCTCGATCTCTGCAGTTCTTTCTTAAATGACTGACCTTATGTTAGTGCATACAAGCCATCCCAGTGTTTGTCCACCTTCTTGATTGTCCAATCTGACTCTTTGTATAACAGTTTGCTGCAATGTGTCCATATCTACCACATACAACATAGTTAGTCCATGTATTATAATCCCAAACATATGAGTTACCTTGTCTCTTCGGTTGATATGGCCTGCGTTGTGGTTTCTCCTTAGGTGTCCAGACTCACTTCATTTTTGCCTTATAGTCTCGTACAGTGTGTCCATGCTTGTTACAAGTATAACATATTTTCTTCATAGTGGTATTGTTAGCAAGATCATTTTGCTTAGCTCTACACTCATAAGAAGGATGTCCAAACTTACCACAGTAATAACAATATCCATTAAACTTAGGAGTGATAGGAGGTTAACCTTGTGCTTTGCTTCTACACACATTAGATGTATGTCCCAGTTTGCCACAATGATAACATGCCAACACTTTAGGTTTCTAATTTTGACTGATGTTGATTTGTTTAGCTTGTTGTGATGTTTCTCCTTCACCGGTGTAGCCTATACTGGCTTTACTTCCAAATCTTCTCTGATTAGTTAAAAAGTCATCAATCTTCTTGGAGTTGTCCTCAGCTAGTTTCTTCATTTCATTTTGCTGTTGTTGATTTTTCACTTCATTTCTCAGCTTCTCATTCTCTTCTTTGAGTCTTGCAACATCTTCTAGTTTCCTTGACAATTCTACATTCACTCGATTTACCTCTTGATTCACAGTCATCACTTGATTAGTTACTTGGAAATGTCAGTCAGTGAGTCTTTATATCTCACTCTCTTTAGTTTGAAGTTGTTCACTCATCTGTCTTCGGTCATCGATTGCCAGATTTCTTTCTTGCTTGGCTTGTTTTTCTTTGTTCATTGTTTCTACCATCCTCACCATCTAAGATTCTTGACCAATTTGTAGTGCTTTCACTTGATCAATTAAATATTGATTCTTTTTAGATAGATCAATGATTATGCTTTCAGATCCATCGGAGATGCTTCTAGAACTAGATCCAATATGCTCGAATATGTCATCAATAGGTTCTTCATGGTAACCGATCTCATTCTATAGTCTAGCTAGGTTCTTCCTTTCATCCAGTAATTTCTTCAGTCCTTCCTTGGCTTTCTTATACTGTTCCATAAACATTTACATTTGTATCTTCTAATTCTCAATAGTCTTGTCAAGCTTGTATCTCTCCATGACTTAGATCTTTACCCTTTAGTGGTTAAACTGTTCAATAAGAGAAATTTGCTCTGATACCAATTGTTGGAATTAGGAGAGATAGGTACTGAGAGGGGAGGGGTGAATCAGTGCCTTCAAAAACTTTACTTGTAAGCCTTTCAAATATATAACTTTAAATAGTGATAACTGACCAAAATAACTTGAATCTAATTGCATGAATCAATCATCCACTTAACTTAAGTAAGTAAAAAATCATGAAATCAATATCACAACCACATGAAACAAGTATTTTGGTAACACAAAAACCCTTGTAAGAAGGTAAAAACTATGGTGGGGATGACACCCACAAATTATTCACTACTACAGATAGAAAAGGTTTGCTTGTTAGGGCTACAAGTTTTGATCACTTCTGGTGATCTCACCTTGTTAGGAGTGACATGTTAGATCGACTAGATCTACCTAGTTATAGGATTTTAAAAACACTAATGAAGTGTGCACTTGGTTAAGAGATTTACATAAGAATGTTAAGTCTACTCTATTAAGAGATTTTATCCAAAAAATCTATTACAATTGTCAAAAAGAAATAGGTAATTATCTGCTATTTGACACTCAATTGTCTAATACAAATCTATAAGCTCTGATAAAATATCACCTTACTTGTGATGAATCTTTGCTCTGAACTACTCGGTAGCCTCTACTAATTCTACTCAATATGAATTCCTCTATACTGGGTTCTGCTCTGTTAACTGATAGTCTTGAAGATAGGCAAATGCTTCAAGTGCTCCGTGATTCATATATCAGTTCTTCTCAAAAATGATGCAAACACACAAATATATAGTGTTCTATTTTTTCCGCTTTAACAAAATTAGGTTATGTACAATATAGTCATAACCCTAAGATCTACAGTGTACAAAAATAACCTAGATCATCTTTTACAAAAGATATACATTGTATTTAATGAATATCTTTACATTAAATATTCCTCGATCTTGGTAAAATGTTTTATAAACCGTTGTAACCATTTTCATAGAAGAATGTGCCATTCCTTATTACTATCTCATTTCCTATGATCCTGGGTAAACACTATGAAAATTGATCAGTGTATACTACGATGCTCGGTGTTTGCTAGTGCTTCGTAAACTGTCTGCTGCTCGGTATACTGATTTACCAACTAGTCTGTTCTACTTAATTTTATTGATTAGCTCAATGTAAGTAACCAACCGATATCCTTACAAACCTTTGGTACTAATGACAACCTTAAAAGCTCAATAGAGATAACAGAAAAGCCAACCATTTTTTAATAGATGGCTATTTATCTATGTTTGAGCATGGATTTAGATAGAGGAGAGTTAGGGGGAGATAGGTAGGTGTATGTGAATCAAGGAATCCATGTAAAACAATTTTGTATCAATGAAATGTAAATTATTGGCAAACTATTGTGTCTCTGCTCGTGAGGACACAATCCTTGTTTTATGTTCTTGAATTCTTCTTCCAATGAAAAAAATGATTGGAATAGTTATGGTTTATATTTTTATTTATTTCCATGCAAGATTTATATCATTTTGAAAATTTTAAAACAAAGAACCTCTGGTTATGCGGACTATTCCCGGCAGTGGTTTAAGTGTAACATTAAATTGTTTATTGGATATATGGGATACCTCACTTATATGGTGGATATGGAATTTAAAAGAACATATTTCCCTATAATGTATGTTCCCACATGTCTTTTTTTATAGGGATCAATAGGGGTGAAGTGAAAAGATCTCTGATTACTTGGAAATGTTGATTGAAGGGTCACTAACACTTAGACCAGTCAAGGTCTGAAGATTTATTTCACATGAGGACCAATTTTATAGCATATTATACTTTGACATGTTCAATTAATGGTGTGAGATCCCTTGGTAGGGTCTAGATATGATTAGAGAGTTCACCTTGGCAAAATTCTTGGTTAGAGAACCTAAGAAGCATGGTTTAGTGATTGGGGTATCAAAACTTGATAGCGCCTCTTGCGAATGGGAAAATTATTTTTTTGAGATTAAGACTCAACTCTATTTGAGGACGATAAGGTTTGGGAATGAGTCCTACCAACGGTTTCTTTGTAATGGGAGGTATAATAGAGGGCTTATGGAAAAGTAACAATGCATTGTTTGGGCATTTGGTCCAAAGGAGTGAAATGAACCTCTGAGATATGTTATGTAATGGTAAAAAGGGTATTCAAATATGCCTTTAGTTTCTTTAATGTTGAGGAGAAGTTTTTCATAATCCTTAGAAAACTGGTATGGTAGGGCTACTAGGGGATTAGGCCTAGTTGAGCAGCTAATTGAAGGATTATTGCTTGGAAAAGTTGTATAGATGAAAGCGATGATTGGTTGAGGGACATGAAGTGTATTCTAGAGTTGTAGAGTGGTTGGTGACATAATAAGTTTCTTGTGCACTCTAATTGCTCATGGTGTGGATTGGATCAATGTGGGTGATCCTTGGGAAGAACTAGTTAGTGTTGTGAAGACCACTATTGAAGTCACTCAAACTTGCAAATTGAAAAACCACCATTCCCACCTCTACATTAGATTCACCCCCCCTCCCTCTTAGTGCCATATAAGACTAACAATTGGTATTAGAGCCAAGTTCCCTTGAAGAAGCCTAACAACTTGGGGAAGAACCGTAAGGAATACATGGAGTGTTTGAGATATGAAAGGAATCTTGAAAGGAAAATTGTGGAGGTTGAAGAATTTATTGAAAAGATAAAGGATCAGCTAAAGCAATCAGGAGCCAAGAGAAAAGAACTTGTTTAAAAATTTAGTGAAAGATAAGATCTCATTAAACAACTATCTAAAGGCATTGGATCTAAGGAATATCAAGCAACTTTGGAAGAATTGTCTCAGGTGAACGAATATTTGTATAAAGATAATAAGAACATCAAAAGATAGCTAGAAGTTTTATCAATCAGAATCGGTGAATAAATGTAAGCAAGGAAGGAAGCATTAAAGCAAGATAAAATGACTACTAAATATTTCATCATAAAACTTTGATGACTTATTCTATAAATATACAAACATAATTTTAAATTGTAGAAGAATGACAAGAAATCACTTTTTCTTGCAAATAACTCCTAAATTCTATATAATCACATGAATAAAATAAATAGGGATATATAATAGTTAACTATTTTCAAATAAAAACTCAACATCCTATTAAACGCTAGTGGATGGACAAAGTGAGTGATGACCCAACATGATACAATGACCAAATAATATAACTAGTATCCACATTGACCAAAAGTTTACTATTCAAATTATTTGATATTTCTATATTTTACTAATTTCCTTAAACTAACCTAAGTAGCCCATACCCCTTTTCTCTATCTTTTGCCGCATTTTAAACTAAATAAAACATGAAAATAAGAACACTCTTATTCTTATTTTTTTAATTAATGAATATAAATTAGATTAATCAAACGAAATTATCACATTGTACAAATTAAATTATAGATTTTTAAAAGTTAAAAAAAGGGAACACTTTAACTATCTAAATAAATACTTACACTAATTATTAAAATTATTATAATAATATCACATTTGAAGTTGTAAAATTCATTATATCTCTTATGCTTATCTAATTATTTCACTCAAAATAAACAAAGAAAACAAAGGAAAGTAAATAGTTTTTACTTACAATCAATGGAAAGAATGAAATCCAAGATAATGTAAACCACCCTGCTCAATCAAATTCCATTTGTATTACCCCCTTAAACAAACACAAATAATAAACAAAATTTTATTTAGAATCTTCATTATGTTTACCTTCTTTGTTGAGAAGCAAAAATAAGATGGCAAAGAACCATAGGTGTGGACTGCACATAATGGCATAAATTATCAAAAGTATCAGTTTCAAATCAATAGCACATAGGTAATAAAAATTCATGTTCTGATAATTTTTGAACAATTAAGAAACACACCTGATTGATACAACATTGGAAAAGTCATCTTCTAGAGATCTCTTTATATATCTTTGGAAATTAAAATTTCTATGTGAATCAAAGTGAGCCTGCAATAGTAAAACAATTACATAGCTACATGCATCTTTTTTAATATATAATATACAAATTTGAAAGCATAGAATTAAAGATTTTACCAATATAAAGCCATGACGTAGTGTTAAGTAATCCACTTTGGGCACAGATATGGTCAACTGTCTAAAAAAGCATACCTACAAAGCCAACAATCTACTAAAATGTCATTTAATTAAATAATCACTAATAATTTTTGACCTCATCAATACAAAAAAAATAGTTAAATAGTGACTAATAATTTTCCACCTCACCCATAAAAAATAAAAAATAATTGTTTTATTTTTATTCATCGAGATCAACTATTGATTATTCAACTAGACAATGTTTAAACTTCACTGTAGATAAATTATGGTGAGGTTAAATATAAAATAGATAATGGCTATTTGAATTGCTAGTTTACTTACAATCCAAGTGAAAAATGGTATTGTAGACCAGAACTTCATATGCCTCCTTCCAAAAGTAGTTTCACGAGTAAATCTGAATCTAGAAGGATCTGTAAGATTACAATTACATTTATACTTATGTTTCCATGTTTAAAATAATTAAAGAAGCATCTAGCAATAAGTTAAAATTTTTAATTTTAATATTAGGAGACATATTAAAGAAAAAGAATAAATTAAATTAATATTATTTTTCTTTTATTTATATTCAAAAGGCATTAATTTTCCACATGAATTTGTTAATTAAGAATGAATGTTTGACACATTAGTTTATATTTACTATTTTAATTGATATTCAATTTTTTTATATCATTATCCCTTCCTCTAGTATAAATTGTTTCACTATTTGTTCTTATCATTAAAGGGCATGCACCAATAATATATTAAGTATCAAAAGGAAAATATACTATCTATTGGTAGCCAGTGCAAGCTCTTCTCAAGCTCATATACCATTTATTAACTAGAAATATTAGGCTATATTTTCTATTAATCCCGTTGATAGACACTAGAGACTACTAACCACCTATTACCAATCAAGGTTAACTAAAAAAACTACAAAATGCTTATATGACATAACACAACCTATATATAGGAAAAATAATTAAATATTAGGGCTATATAAAAGAACTGTACAATGCCCACTCAAAGTAATTATATATTATATATAGATACCAAAACAACCAACAAAATTACTATATTCAAGTTAAAGTTTTAGATAACCTCTAGGCCCTTGATGTTGAAACTGGGATTAAGCCTTCTCCTTTCCTTTTTTCCCACATAGGATTCGATCTAGCAATACACACTCCCCATGAGGAGGGAGTTTGGATATTGGTACCAATGGGGAACCCACCTTGTCCTTATTTGCCTTACCTTTAGCCATCTTGGAAGGATATGTTTCCTTTGGGACTTTAGACCCGGGCCTTCCCCTTTTCCTAAAAGGTTGCACTTCCTTGTCTTTTTGAGGGATATCCTGGGAGACATTTGCATTGGAATTGGCCACAAAGGGATCATTTCCCTCTACCATAAAGTATTCCTTCCACCAATCATCTCCAACAATAACCTTCTGATGGAACCACTTCTAGAGGAAATTGATATTTTTGTTCATGATCACCTTCCTCTCTTTGAAAGCTCATATGTCCTTAATAGCAAGTAGTGGGTCCTTGACTATATTCATCTCATTTCATCCATTGTCCTTTGACCCAAACCTGATATAATAATCTTCTAGGTAGGCTATCATGAACTCCCTATCCACATTATCCACGACAAAATTCAAATATCCAATATTTTTTTCTTCAAAGACACCTCGGCATAGCTACAACACCTCAAATTTTAGCAAACCCATAACTAGCATAACATATAGATGAAAGTTGGGTAAAAGTACAAACTTGTGTCACACTTTTATAAAGGAAAAGTTTAATGCAAAAATAATTATTTAATTTCAATGGTATAAAAGTGGCATTTCTATTTGATTGTGAAGATGATGTAAATTGGTGAAATGTGTAAAAAATGATGTAGTTTATGCATTTTTATTTTTTTGAATTTTTTTAACAATAATTGATATGGTTTATTAATTTTTAAAGACAACAATTCTATTGCTAAAGAATGTTGAAAATTAGGGGGTCTAGTTCCCACCAAAAAACCAAATCTAAATGAACTTTGTTTTTCCATATTTCAACATCCCAAATACATGACATACATAGCCACTGAATGCAAAAAAAACCTATTTTCAAATGATGTATATTTTCTTCTTTGTAATATTTCAAAGTTTGACATAAGTGAATTAGATAGTTTCCATCTCCCACCAAATTTTCTCTAATGTGTCTCACTAAAAAAATTATAGACTTATAAAGAGGACTCTCTCCTCTAGTGATCCATATATTTTTAATTATTTTATATGATTTAATATTTATTTTCTTCTTTTGAATCAGCCTCTTCTCGAATATTAATATACCTAATTGTAACATTTTATAATTAAAATATATTAAATCTAATCAAAACATTATAAAAAATTTATGATTAGATTCTTGGCTTTGATCTCTATACAAGGGTTTTTTTTGAAAAAAATGAATTTTTAAGGAGAATTTTGTTGCAAAAGTAAGAAGTTCTAATTTTCAAAGGAATTTGGTGATGTGACTTCCACTTAGGAGGTTTTGAAAAAACCTATCCCACCAGAAATTGGTTAAGTGAAAAAGCCCAATATTATATACATGTGAAAAGAGGCTTTGGCCCCCTTTTGCATATGTGTTTCAATTGAAATAATTTGGCCAAAATTGATTTGGCCAGATCCATTTTAGCTAAAACACTTGTGTCATGCGGTTTCCACGTCACTACCATATGGGTTCAGTCGGAACTCTTTCAGCCAAAAGTGTTTTGGCCAAATCCATCCATTTTGTTAGCCCAAAGTGCGACATAGATTCATACTTTTACCTAGTTGTAGGGATATCATTATTGACTCTATACCTTTCATCTATTTTGATGCATTTATCCCCAAGAATTTGGGTAATAGCCTGACCGGCCATATCATCTAAGATGTTAGTGATTCTACACCACTACTTGTGAGTTGTTGTCCCTACAAAAGCCATTTTTGACAAACCATCTTCATTCTTTAGCTTCATGGAAGAATCCATTCTAAGAAAACCCTAGTAGATGCCTTCAACATCAAGAAAGATTTTGGAAATGAAGGGTAATACACTCCTTTTAACTCAATTGACCTTCTTTCGAGTAACATCTCATGTGTATGTGATAAATTGGATCTAACTGCCAATTCTTATTATGGCTTTAAACTTGACGTAAAGATGGATTTTCTTACTCGCACAAGTTTGATTGTTGTGGCACTATCCTTGATGATTCCTTTCTTGCAATGTTTCAATTTTGGAAAATGATCTGTGTTGAGCTTGTTCTTGATAATTACCATGAAAATTCATATTAGATAATGGTCCATCTTGTAATTTGTATGAATAGCTAGTGGGGTTGAGATATTTCTTATCACAAGACACCACATTCCAATGTTTTAGGTGTTAGTCAATACCATTCTTATGTGACTAACCCAATCAACAAATGTACTTAAAATCCTTCCCATATGAACCCATATTAGCCAATTTGTCTTCCTTAAGATTGATTTCTTAGTATATATAGTTTATGGTAAAATATTCAAAGGTAAATTGATTACTTTTAAAGCTTTGTCTAGCAATCCTTTTAATTTAGAATCAAGCATATTTGTAGTCCTGAATGCATTGATAAACAATGCTAAATCTCCCTCTACCTCAATTTATGAAATTCTTGCTTGATGATAGAGATCTAAACCATTGATGAGGGCCTAAAACTCAACTTCATTATAAGATAAAATTTCGAAAAGGTTGAGCCCACTCTGTAATTACTTTGCATGACCAGTCATGAATGGTATATCCTACTACAGTAGATCCTAGGTTCCTATGGGAGGCCCCATCAAAATTTAGTTTGATCCAACCAAATTTAGGAAGGGGTCATGCACTACTTTAGGTCTTGCCACTTTTCTATCTGATCCTACTACTCCAAACAAGGGGGTATCCTTAATCCATACCAAACCTTCTTGATTTGGTTATCCCAAGATGAAAAGATGCTATTATTCTTCACATGGTTGAGATTCCTACTATTCACCACTTCTACAATGGAGACCTCAATCTTCATCCAAAGTTGATCACATTCTTAGGAAGACTCCTTATATATTATCCTTTTTCTTTCCTTCTAGATTTACCATGCTGCTAGAGAGAGATTGCATATCCATACATTATGGAAAAGGTTTTTCTTATTTAGATCTGTCCAGCTATGGAAAAGAGTTTGAACATTCTTGGGTAGTGCCAAATACCAACCAAGCTCAGCACACAACCGTGCTACTAGCACTATTGTGCATAAGGACACCCCAGGATAATATGGTTGACTAATTCTTCTTCCTTCATGCATAAACAACATCTTGAGGGTCCTTCATAACCCATTCTTGTGAAATTACTTTCTATCAAAATACTTCCCTCAAAGGAAACCGAAGAAAAAACCCATGCCTTAGGAAAATACTTCTTATTCCAACAAAGTTTTACAAAGATATAGATTAGTTTGTATTAGATATCAATGCTTATTTTATTGCATCCACATTTTCTGTTGTATTTTCCTATTTTATATTTAGCCTAGATGAGTTGGTCAGAGCCATCTCTAAGTTTGATCTTTTTTTCTTTCAACACCTATTACAACTTTAATATCTCTGTGACACTCATCTGTGAACCATTCATATCTTTCCACTTCCAAATTCCTCAAATGGATCCAGACTCTATAGTTATGTAGTCCAATACATAGGCACCCTAGAGTTGTTTAACATATGGTTTGAGTCTCTCTATATTTATTAGCTTATCAATAGCAGAGTAACCCCGAGGATTCTACCCACAACAATGTTGAACCACCATCAAGAATGTCCCATGAGAGGTATTTTAGGATGATTGAAAAATAGTCCAAAATGAAGCTCCACACTTTTGAGCCTCTTATTGGAGATGCCAATTTGAAGATGTTGCTTCATTCTTCCCTAGAAAGGTATTTATTGTGTAAAATCTTGGCCCACCTAAGGTGAGGGTGTGTGTACATTTTCCATTCCAGCTTCATTCCTAAGACTTTAATCTACCAAAGTTGGTTCCTAATGCTCACTCCTCGATCTTCTTTTCCTCTACATAATTTTTTTCACGAGATTTGGAAAAGTTCTTTTGTTCTTCCAAAAATTTTGAGATGAACTTCCTTATGCATTAAACCAAGCTCTTGTTTACTCCATTGGTTAGAGCTAGGAAAGAAAGAAAATAGATAGGTAATGTTGATAGAACCAATTTTAACTTAGTAATAACCTCCCTACCAAGGAAAGCCATTTTCCTCACCATGAGGACAATATTTTTTCCATATTTTTCATAAGGGGATCCCATAATTTTTTATTCCTGACAAATTTATCTAATGGGATGCCCAAGTATAGAAAAATGATTTTACCTAATTTGAAACCCAATACTCTGGTTATGACTGATTGTGTTCTTTCATCTAGATTGAAGAAGTATATTATTGACTTCTCTTTTCTAGCAAGTTGACCTAAAGCCTTCTCATAATTTTCTAGAAATTGTCTAAATTATTTGGCCTCCCTTATAGCTCCCACACCTAGGAGAAAATTATCATCTACAAATTGCTGGTGAGTTAGTGGATCCAAGATCTTTGCAAATTTGATTCCTTGAAATAAACCTCTAGTCCTTACATGAGCGATAGATCTACCTAGTGCAACAACCATTATTATTAAAATGAAAGGAGATAACTTATCCCCTACCTCAAGCCTCTAGATATCACAAAGTAGCCCTATAGAGATCCGTTGATTAATATTGACACCATTGGACTTGAGATGCAATTGAAAATCCAATTGATCTATTGCTTATTGAATCCAAATGCCTCCATGAATTTATAGATGAACCTCCAATTTACCTTGTCATAGGCTAAATCTTAATATCTAATTTGATGACCATACTAGGTGTTTTGTTAAATTGAATCAAGTGGATGGTTTCTCAAGGGCTATGATACACCATCCAAGATGGATCTGTTTAGGACAAAGCTTGTTTTCTCTTTTGAGATAATTGTTAGCAGGACTTTTTTGAGTCTATTGGATACATGATCTTAGTTATAATTTTGTATAGAGTGTTACAAAGTGAGATTGGTCTGAAGTCATCCTAGCTTCTAAGATTCTCAGTTTTTTAGAGTCAAGGTTATGAAAGTATTATTCACTTCTTTGAGAATTCTACCCAAATGTCTATTAGATTCCAATGCCTTTGTCACTTCTTCACCAATGTTATGTGAGAACTTCTAAAAAAAATAGCTTGGGAACCCGTCGGGCCCAAGGTCTTTGTCCAAGTTTATTTAAGACAAGGCTTGCTCCACTTTTTGTTTTGTGATTTTTCATTAAGCATTTGGTTTTGGTTTTCATGTATGGGTTCTAGAATGAATCTCGGTACTTCATCCTGATTTCTCAAATTTGAACCCTCTTGTTCATAGAGGATGCCTTGGAAGTAGGTGACTGCACTAACTGTAATTTGACTTGGGTCTTCTATGAAGTCACCATTCACATTTAATATTTTTAGAATCCTATTTAAAGATCATTGTTTCTTAGGGGAGATATGGAAAAATTTAGTGTTGTTGTCCCCATCATCTAGCCAAACTTCTTGCAATTTTTGTCTCTAATGAGTTTCTTCCTTTTCCAAGATAGATATTCATAGTTTAAGAGTAGTCTTTTTTTCTTCCATGTATCTAGATTCGTCCATTCCTTCCAAAATAATTTTCTCATTCAAAATTATTATGTCCTCCTCTATCCTAGCTTTCTTAGAAAAAATATCTTTAAAGTGTAGTCAGTTCCACTCCAAGATCTTTAGTTTAATAAATTTTAGTTCTAAAATTGTACAAAACAACTTAGACCCAACAAACTGGCCCTCTAACCACCATTTACTGATGAGAGAAAATAAATCCTTGTCCTTCATCCACATCTTTTCAAATCTAAAGGGGCGTTTTACTAGCTTGACCTCCCCTATGATGTTCAGAATAACTAGGCAGTGATCTAATCCTTAGCAGGGGTAAATTGTAGCTTTTGGGTCTTGATTAAATGTTGTTAGGTCCCCAAACATGAAAAACCTATCTAACTTTTCAACAATGAAATTGAACCCCCTTCTTCTATTGTTCCATGTAAACTTTCCCTGTTCAGTAGGGATCTCCATTAACTTATTCCTTCTCACCCACTCCTTGAAGTTATTGTGAGACTATCCTAACCTTGTTAGGCCTCCAAATTTGTTTGTTGAATGCAATACTACATTAAAGTCTCCTCCAATGATAAACTTCTCTATAGAATAGCTTGAGATAAAATTGTCTAACGCAGCCCACACTTCTCTCTTCTCCAATGTTGGGAAGGGGCCGTAGACATTGATTAAAATGAATCTTATATTTGGATTAATGCTTTGTATTTGTCCCATCATCCAAGAAATTATTTCCTCCATAAAACAAAAGGCCACTAAGCTGCATCACCGAATGATAGCCAAGCCACCCAATACCCCCTCTGCTTGCACTGCTTTTCCTCTCTAATTACCTAACTTCTTTGTGAATGACTAAAGATCATCTATGGTCAATTTGGTCTCCTAGATTAACACTACATCATTATTACTCGTAGAACATTAGCGTTTGACCGAACATTGCTTGTTAAGGGCACTGGGCCCCTAACATTCCAATTGTTTCACTATTATTAAACATAAAGAACTCAATAATTAAATATAAAGTTTGAACAACTATTTTTATTCATTGTTCCTTCCTCTATTATTAATTGTTTGACCATTCTTAAACATAAATCACTTTGATAATTAAAATCAAAATTTGATATGTTATCTTTATTTCATTATTCTTTCCTCTATTCTCAAATTCTAACCTGTTCAATAACTAATTGTAAATTTTGATAGCTCATTTTTATTTCATTGTTTCATCATCTACTATAAATTGTCTATTATTGTTAAACATCAATAGACTATTTTTTATTTCATTGTTGTTTTCTCAACTACAAATTGTTTGACCATTGTTAAACACAACACCAAACACTCTAATAATTAAATATATCTTTTCATGGAATTTTTAGTCAATCAAACTAGATACCGTGTATACCTAATTAACCTCATCCAAAATAGTGAGAACATAAAACATAAAAAACCTACCTGTTGAAAATTCATAATCCAATGTCTTAGTTTCTTCCTCCCATGCTTTCCATTCCCTCATCTGCACACATCACATAAGCTTCTAATCATTATTGTAATGTTTTCCTTCCAATCAACGACAACAAGAAGGAAGTTCAAAGAATCATACCTTTACCCATCCTAGCGTCATGATTACAATGCAAGACAATACATGAAAAACGGCCAAAACAAAAATGAAGATGCGTAGTTGTTGTAGTCCTTCTTGTGATATCAGAGGAACCTTCCCCTGCATCAAAATAACACAGTACAAAACCACTATAAAAAAATGTTTCCATTAGAAATACTATGAATTCTAAGAATAAATACTTACTTTTTTAGCACAATGACCAATCACAGTCTCCACTGTGGCCAAGCTACGCCTTAACGCTGTTTCAGAAGCTAACAACAAAAGCTTACGATGATGATGCCTAAGTGATGCAAACTTTTCAGTCTCCTTCTTTGAACAGGGAAGCAAAGAGTCTCCTAAGCCCTTTGGTATACAAATCTCTGAAATTGGTTTCTGCCCAACAGTAAGCAGAAGGGAGATAAATCCCAGCATCATCAGTTCTGCATACACACCAGAAGAATCAATATAAATCTTTTAACTAAGCAATTCAGACTGAAATTGATTGGCACAACACCAAATTATTCACCTCCTTTAATCTTATCTAGGGCTTTTCCCAGGGATTTCTTTCTGCGTTTCTTGAGCCACTGCATAACACAAAAGAAAAGAAACGTTTAATTTTATCATGATATAATGTTTTTACAATCTTTTATGTTGTAAATATTATTTCTAAATTTGATTGTGTTAAAGTTTTGTATCAACGTTTTAGATCACAGATAATTTGATTGTATTGAAGTTCTTATATCGAAATATCTGATCAATCTATGTGATCCAACATAAAGATATGAGTTGATTATATTAAGTTGTTCGTCAACTTTTAGAATCATACTCATAATCCATCATCATAATATAATTTCATTGTGTTGAAACTTTTTATCAATTTTCCCAATCAGACTCTATAATCTATCATAGAATATCTTTTCTAGCTCTATATCATCATATCATAACGATAATAATCTATCATAGAAAGTGATGCAAAAACTTCCACACAATCAAATCTAAAAATTATATACAAGTTCAAACTCCAAACATACAACACAATTGAGCCAAACAAAAACAAAGATTAAACATAAGTACATATACATAGAAAGAAAACAAACCTTGGAAAGGAAATGTATAGCTCGTCCAATTATTGTAGAAATGAGTATAAAGCCCACACAAACAATGGCCACAGCCCAAGTGGGCGTCTGTTCTAAAGATCTAGAATCTGCATCGCCCCTACCTGCCATACCGAAATGATTATAGTTGTTGTACCTTTGAATTGGTAGATCAGAAAAACCCTAAAATTACTAGTACCTTTGTATGCTTTTATATTCCTTTCACAGTTAAATAACCATTATTTATCCATGATGAAATTTGGAAGATTCTCAAGTTGTATTGAACCATAGCCATTAAAAATTAGTCTCAATAAAAGTTCTCGAGTCCAAAAGAAATTTCTATGGAAATTGATATAAATCGTTTTGCATCATCATTTGAAATAACACATTACAATAATGCCAAAGAATTTGACTTCTTTAACTCAACTTCATAATATGTGGAGAAATACAATCGTGAATACGTCAACTTTATAAAATATGTAGAATATAATGAAAGATTATTTCTCTCTGACCGTACCAAATTAAACGTGGAACACTCGGCTTGGATTTATAAAGGCATTGTTGGAAGCACACGCAAAGAAGCCCACTTTTCTTCCTCTATCCTTTTTTGATTTCATACCTGCAATCGTTTATATTTCTTGTGAATCAATATCTTATACTTATGTTGAAGAGAAAAGCTTGCATTTATTTTGACTTTGGCATTACAATTTTTTGTTTTTTAGTTTGTTTAGGACGGTTTGGATCTAATATCTTAGTCTTGGATTGAATTCTAGATGTAATTTTGTCAATGAAGGTGGAATGGGTCCATATTATTTGAACATAACTTTTTATTCAACTTCAATCAATCTCCATTTTTTCTCATCCAATTAAGTATAAAGCATTTCAATCATATAATTAAATAGATAGATTTTAGATAATTCAAATTAAATAATCAAACATATTTGTGTGTTTTCATCTTATTATCTATGAAATTGATCTATTATATTTATGATAAAGCATCTATAAATTTGAGAACTATTGATACTCCAAACTATTTCTTGGAAATCTTAAGAATATACTTATAATAAAAACTAAACGAATATAAGTCAACATAGATTGAGAAATGAGAGATTTCGAGTAAATAGTGATTGTGTTTGGTACTTTTAGACTTGAAACAATGAAGGATCATGTATGATGTTCTTTTAGATCATAATGTGACCGTTAAAGAAAATAAAATAATAAAATAGCTCACATAGCTTAGCCATACCCTATGTGCAAGAATATCAAAATTATGTTCATGAAATGTCCCTCATATCAACATTCTATTTTAGAATATTTAAATATCTCTTTTATTATACATTTTAAAAACTAAATACGTAAAACTAGTTTATTGCCCTTAAGCTTAATCCCTTCGGGAAAAAATTTAATTCTTGAATAAAATAAAAATAAGTACAAGAATCTCTCTCTAACAATATGTCAAGTGTGAGCTCTAAAATTATTTGGTACATGTTTCTTATATTGAATTAAGAAGACCATAACAAACTCATCTCCACTAGTCCTCTAGGAGAATAGAGGAAATATTTTAATAGAGTTTTCTTATTATACCAAAGACAATCGGTTCCTTTGTTTTTCAAGCAACATAATTATTATTTGAAAGAAATGTAAACTGATGAAACCAACTTACAACCAAACATTTACCATTAAACATAAAAAAAAAGGACATAGAAGAAACTACAAAAAATAGATTAACAGTTATCCATTATTTTCCCACCATTTTGCTGCTATAATGAAAAATAAGCCTATTTTAAATACAACCCATAAATTTCTTTTTTTCGAAGATTTTTAGAAGATCCAAAATTTATCATTTTTGTATCTATCTAGATGACTATGAAGCTTGTTAATTATTGAATACTAACTCGAGTGACACTATCCCTCGACTTGCTATGCTCATTACATACATGAACTAAAATATACTTGAGAATTAAAATCTAGAAAAAAAACTCAAATAAACCTTAAAAGCCCTTTTTGAGGCCTTATATAAAGGAATTTATCCCTAGAAATGTGTTGAGATTTGATTCAATTGAATAGATTCCATTAACATATTTTATAGCTCATTGAGATTGTAGAGATCCATGTAAAATTTTAGCCCAAACGGAGAGCTAAGTCAAAAGTTATGACCTTCAAAAGTCCCTCATCGCACTAGTAGAATTTGGCAAATAAATGACTATGTGACTAAAACTTTTAGCCATGACAACAAAATATGACTAAATTCTACTAATGTATTGCAAAAAAACTATAAATGACTAAATAAATGATTGTTTTGGTCATCAGTTAAAAACACAATTAAATAATTGGTCAAAAAAAATTAAAAATGATGAAATAATTTACTATTAGTCTTCTATTCTTTTTTCTTTCCAATGTGATCATAGTCCATAATATTCTACAATAGATTTTCTTCAATGCTTTTACTTCCAAACTTAATTATCTATAATTAGCTATTTCTATTTACAACCACAAACTCTATTAGATGATTAATAGAATGGATTTTTTTAAAAAACTACAATGAAATTTATTTTTCAACTCTTCTAAATTTATGAAAGTTAATTTTTAAAATTTATTTAAAAATTAAATAATAAAATATTAATTTCATATTATATTTTAATATAACATACATTTTTTAACAAAAAATTAATATGAATAAATTAATATTAGTCACTACATATACAAGACCTGTAAATACTTATGATTTTATAAGAAAACTAAATGTTTGATTATCTGGGTCATGACAATTACTCTACTGTGAATTATAACTAAAATTGGTCATGGCCCATAAGTTAGCTAATTGAGGAAGATATAAAGAATATTGGCACAATAGTAGAATAGGCCATTGTAAAACTAATTTTGTGTAGGTATGACCCATAAATTGTATCACCTAAAATATAGAGATGTTTTGGTGCAAATTTATATGAAAATCAAATTTAGTTACAGGATTCATGACAAATATTAGCTCACTAGAATTAAAATCTGGCATAGCTAATCCACCTTTTCATAAGGATTCAAGAAAATAAAATTGGGGTATGTGCAGGATCATGAGGGGCCAAACTATGCGCTTAAGTAGCAATGAAAAATCAAAAAATCAAGATTAGCCAACTTGACGTGAAAGAATGAACTAGTTATCTACCTAATATCAAAAAGTTGTAAGAACATAATTTGTAGGAAGTTGAATTTAATTTCTAAACTACTAAGCCTTTTTTGAAAAAAAATTAATATGATTGGTAAAAAGTATAGATTGCAATGCAGCACTACAAACATTTCAGCAAAAAAATAAGAAGTATGTGTATGTCTGACCACCCTAATCAAAAGAAAATGATAATATTTTTTTATAATATTCTATATATAAGTAGCTGACTCATGCCCAGATGTGATGCATATTTTTTGGTATTTTTATTCCAAACAGATAATTAATTATGATTTTTTTACTATAGCGCTTTCAGAATTTAAAAACTCTCGTGTCTGACCACCTTTACTCATTGAAAACTTATCATAATTCATTTTTTTTTAATTTTTTCTTATACTAGACAAAGCATAGAATGTGACGCATCTTTCAGATTTCAAAAATGTTATACGGTTTGAAAGTTATAGCTATTTTTCCATCAGTATGTCAATCAGGACTTTAGACGTAAGTGAACTAGAAAATAACTAATAAATACTTAACGAATTCAAAATCTGATAGCACTTATATCGATGGAAAGCTGACAATCATCCAAAGAAACCCTTTTAGTTTTATCGAAATCAGGTGGAAAAAAAGTCGTCAACCTAATGGTCGAAGTGTCGATATAAAAAAAATAGAGAAAAAACACATTTTTTGCACACCTTCAGCGTTGACCATGGGGCTTTGGTTTCCCAAGCTATTACCAAGCCTAATCGGGTACCTGAAAAAATCAGGTACCTGATTTTTTCATTTACCCGATTTTGTTTGAATTTGAATTTTGAAAAATTTCCCCCTCCCACTCTTTTTTTTATTTCCCTTTAATTTTGATGTTTTTTTCTCACTCTGACAATCAATAATTTATATATTTTATATTATACAGTATATATATTATATATATTATTTATTTATATTATATATTCGATAATATCAATTTAAATGACCTAAGTATATAGTCTATTCAGATTTATATTAAATGCAATATTTTTATATTATAATATAAATAAATTATATATATATATATATATATATATATATATATATATATATATATATATATATATATATATATATATATATATATATATATATATATATATATATATATATATATTGTTGCACATATATAATATAATGTCTAATATATATAATATATAAAATGAATAGGACATTAATATATTGTATATTTGATAATATATATTAAATGTAATATCAAATATATCTTATAATATATATTATATATTTAGTCTATTAAATATTATATTTTTTCAAATATTGTATATATTATTTTAATATTTAATTTAAGTTATAACAGATCCTCTCATGAGACAATAGGTCGAATCGGGGTCGCTAGACGTCTTAAGGGGTAATTAGGGTTTGTGAGGCAACTTCGGATGTACAATGACCATTTGGAAGGCAATAGGGCATGTCCAAGGACCAATGTGCCAAATTTTAATGACTTTTTCTTAGTCAAACTTGAAAAGGGTCCATGGGGTGTTCTCAGGAGACCACATGTCCAATTAGTGTCACTAGGCATCTTAAGGGGTCATCAGGGCTCGTGAGACAACCTTCGATGCACGGTGACCATTTGGAACACATTAGGACATGTCAAGGGACCTAACTCCACAATTTAGATGAATTTTGATTAGTCAAACTCGAAAAGGGTCCATGGGGTGCTCTTGGGAGACCATTGTGCGATTTAGGGTTGATAGGTGACTTAAGGGGTCATCGAGGTTCCAAATGAAACTTTCGATGAACGGCAATCCTTTGGAATGCATTAGGACATATCAAATGACCTACGTACCAAATTTGGATAGCTTTTACCTAGTAGAACTCAAAAGGGGTCCATGGGGTGCTCTCGGGAGACCACATGTCGAATCGGGGTCGGTAGGCTTGTTAAGAGGTCATTAGGGTTCCAAATGAAACTTTGATGGAACGGTGACCCTTTGGAATGCATTAGGATATGTCATAGGACCTATGTACCAAATTTGGATGACTTTTGCCTAGTAAAACTTGAAAGGGGTCCATGGTGTGCTCTCAAGAGACCACATGTCGAAATGGGGTCGGTAGGCCTATTAAGGGGTCATTAGGATTCCAAATAAAACTTTGATGGAATGGTGACCCTTTGGAATGCATTATGACATGTCATAGGACCTACATACCAAATTTGGATGACTTTTTCCTCGTAGAACTCGAAAGGGGTCCATGGGGTGCTCTTAGGAGACCACATGTTGAAACAGGGTTGGTAGGCATGTTAAGGGGTCATTAGGGTTACAAATGCAACTTGGATGGAATGGTGACCCTTTGGAACACATTAGGACATGTTAGAGGACCTATGTACCAAATTTGTATGACTTTTTCCTAGTAGAACTTAAAAAGGGTCCATGGGGTTCTCTGAGGAGACCACATGTCGAATCAGGGTCGGTAAGCCTATTAAGGGGTCATTAGGGTTTCAAATGTGACTTTGATGGAATGGTGACCCTTTGGAATGCATTAGGACATGTCAGAGGACCTACATACCAAATTTGGATAACTGTTTTCTAGTAGAACTCAAAAGGGGTCCATGGGGTGGTCTTGGGAGACCACATGTCGAATCATGGTGTGTAGGCCTATTAAGGGGTCATTAGGGTTCTAAATGAAACTTCTATGGAATGGTGACCCTTTCAAATTCATTACGACATGTCAGAGGACCTATGTACCAAATTTGGATGACTTTTTCTTAGGAAAACTCAAAAGGGGTCCATGGGGAGCTCTCGGGAGAACATGTCGAAATGGGGTCAGTAGGCATGTTAAGGGGTCATTAGGGTTTGAAATACAACTTCTATGGAACCATGACCCTTTGGGATGCATTAGGACTCCCTAGGGGTCCTAACGTGTACTAGGACCCCTAGGGAGTCCCCGTGACCCCTTTTGACACATTGAAATGCTCAAGTGTGTCTTAAGGGGTCCTTTTGACTCCCTAGGGTTCCTAACACATGATAAGGCATACTAGGACCCCTAGGGAGTCATCGTGACCCCTTTTGACACATTGGAATGCTCAAGTGTGTCTTAAGGGGTCTCGCAACCCCTTAAGACACACTTGAGCATTCCTATGTGTCAAAAGGGGTCACGATGAATCCCTAGGGGTCCTAGTACGCTTTATCACGCGTTAGGACCCCTAGGGAGTCCCTGTGACCCCTTTTGACACATTGGAATTCTCAAGTGTGTCTTAAGGGGTCCTACAACCCCTTATGACACACTAGAGAATTCCAATGTGTCAAAAGGGGTCACGATGATTCCCTAGGGGTCCTAGTATGCTTTATCACGTGATAGGACACCTAGGGAGTCCCCGTGACCCCTTTTGACACATTGGAATGATCTAGTGTGTCTTAAGGGGTTTTAGGACCCCTTAAGACACACTTGAGCATACCAATGTGTCAAAAGAGGTCACGAGAACTCCCTAGGTGTCCTAGTATGCGTTCGGACCCTTAGGGAGTCCCCCTGACCCCTTTTGACACATTGGAATGCTCAAGTGTGCCTTAAGGGGTCGTAGGACCCCTTAAGCCACACTTGAGCTTTCCAATGTGTCAAAAGGGGTCACGAGAACTCCTTAGGTGTCCTAGTATGCTTTATCACGCGTTAGGACACCTAGGGAGTCCCCTTGACCCCTTTTGACATATTGGAATGCTCAAGTGTGCCTTAAGGGGTCCTACAACCCCTTAAGGCACACTTGAGCATTCCAATGTGTCAAAAGGGGTCAGGGGGACTCCCTAGGGGTCCTAACATGTACTAGGACCCCTAGGGAGTCCTCGTGACCCCTTTTGACACATTGGAACACTCAAGTGTGTCTTAAGGGGTCCTTTTGACTCCCTAGGGTTCCTAACACATGATAAGGCATACTATGACCCCTAGGGAGTCATTGTGACCCCTTTTGACACATTGCAACGCTCTAGTGTGTCTTAAGGGGTCGTAAGACCCCCTAAGACAAACTAGAGCATTCCAATGTGTCAAAAGGGGTCACGGGGACTCCCTAGGTGTCCTAGTACGCATTAGGACCCTTAGAGAGTCCCCCTAACCCCTTTTGACATATTGGAATGCTCAAGTGTGCCTTAAGGGGTCGTAGGACCCCTTAAGGCACACTTGACCATTTTAATGTGTCAAAAGGGGTCACGGGGACTTCCTAGGTGTCCTAATGTGTGATAAAGCATAATAGGACCCCTAAGGAGTCCCTGTGACCCCTTTTGACACATTGGAATGCTCTAGTTTGTCTTAAGGGGTCCTACGACCCCTTAAGACACACTAGAGCATTGCAATGTGTCAAAAGGGGTCATGATGACTCCCTAGGGGTCCTAGTATGCCTTATCACACGTTAGGAACCCTAGGGAGTCAAAAGAACCCCTTAAGACACACTTGAGTGTTCCAATGTGTCAAAAGGGGTCACGGGGATTCCCTAGGTGTCCTAATGCTTGATAAAGCATATGCATTAGGACACCTAGGGAGTCCCCGTGACCCCTTTTGACACACTGGAATGCTCAAGTGTGCCTTAAGGGGTCCTACGACCCCTTAAGGCACACTTGAGCGTTCCAATGTATCAAAAGGGGTCACAGGGACTCCCTGGGTGTCGTAGTACATGTTAGGACCCCTAAGGAGTCCCACTGACCCCTTTTGACACATTGGAATGCTCAAGGGTGCTTTAAGGGGTTCTAGGACTGCTTAAGACACACTTGAGCATTCAAATGTGTGAAAAGGGGTCACGGGGACTCCTTAGGGGTCCTAGTATGCTTTACCACGTGTTAGGACACCTAGGGAGTCCCCATGACCCCTTTTGACACATTGAAATGCTCAAGTGTTCCTTAAGGGGTTGTAGGACCCCTTAAGACACACTTGAGTGTTCCAATGTGTGAAGAGGGGTCACGGGGACTCCTTAGGGGTCCTAGTATGCTTTATCACACGTTAGGACACCTAGGGAGTCCCTGTGACCCTTTTTGACACATTGGAATGCTCAAGTGTGCCTTAAGGGGTAGTTGGACCCCTTAAGACACACTTGAGTGTTCTAATGTGTGAAAAGGGGTCATGGGGACTCCTTAGGGGTCCTAGTATGCTTTATCACACGTTAGGACCCCTAGGGAGTCCCCGTGACCCCTTTTGACACATTGGAATGTTCAAGTGTGCCTTAAGGGGTCGTAGGACCCCTTAAGGCACACTTGAACATTCCAATGTGTCAAAAGGGGTCACGGTGAGTCCCTAGGAGTCCTAATGTGTGATAAGCGTACTAGGACCCCTAAGGAGTCCCCGTGACCCCTTTTGACACATTGCAATGCTAAAGTGTGTCTTAAGAGGTCGAAGGACCCCTTAAGACACACTTGAGCGTTGCAATGTGTCAAAAGGGGTCACGATGACTCCTTAGGGGTCCTAGTATGCTTTATCATGCATTAGGAACCCTAGGGAGTCCTCGTAACCCCTTCGACACATTAGAATGCTGAAGTGTGTCTTAAGGGGTCCTACGACCCCTTATGACACACTAGAGCATTCTAATGTGTCAAAAAGGGTCAGGATGATTCCCTAGGGGTCCTAGTACGCTTTATCACACGTTAGGACACCTAGGGAGTCCCCGTGACCCCTTTTGACACACTGGAACACTCAAGTGTGCCTTAAGGGGTCGTAGGACCCCTTAAGACACACTTGAGCATTCCAATGTGTGAAAAGGGGTCACAGAGACTCCTTAGGGGTACTAGTATGCTTTATCACACGTTAGGACACCTAGGGAGTCCCCGTGACCCCTTTTGACACATTTGAATGCTCAAGTGTGCCTTAATGGGTCCTACGATCCCTTAAGGCACACTTGAGCATTCCAATGTGTCAAAAGGGGTCACGGAGACTCCCTAGGTGTCCTAATGCATGATAAAGTGTACTAGCACCCCTAAGGAGTCCCCGTGACCCCTTTTGACACATTGCAATGCTCAAGTGTGTCTTAAGGGGTCGAAGGACCCCTTAAGACACACTTGAGCGTTGCAATGTGTCAAAAGGGGTCACGATGACTCCCCAGGGGTCCTAGTATGCTTTATCACGTGTTAGGACCCCTAGGGAGTCCCCGTGACCCCTTTTGACACATTGGAATGCTCAAGTGTTCCTTAAGGGGTCGTAGGACCCCTTAAGACACACTTGAGCATTCCAATGTGTGAAAAGGGGTCACGGGGACTCCTTAGGTGTCCTAGTACACTTTATCATGCATTAGGACACCTAGGGAGTCCCCCTAACCCCTTTTGACACATTAGAATGCTCAAGTGTGCCTTAAGGGGTCCTACGATCCCTTAAGGCACACTTGAGCATGCCAATGTGTCAAAAGGGGTCACGGGGACTCCCTAGGGGTCCTAACGTGTGATAAAGCATACTAGGATCCCTAAGGAGTCCCCGTGACCCCTTTTGACACATTGCAATGCTCAAGTGTGTCTTAAGGGGTCGAAGGACCCCTTAAGACACACTTGAGCGTTGCAATGTGTCAAAAGGGGTCACACGGACTCCCTAGGTGTCCTAATGTGTGATAAAGCATACTTGGACCCCTAAGGAGTCCCCGTGACCCCTTTTCACACATTGGAACTCTCAAGTGTGTCTTAAGGGGTCCTACGACCCCTTAAGGAACACTTGAGCATTCCAATTTGCTCAAAAGGGGTCGCAGGGACTCCTTAGGGGTCCTAGTACACTTTATCATGCATTAGGACACCTAGGGAGGCCCCCTGACCCCTTTTGACACATTGGAACACTCAAGTGTGCCTTAAGGGGTCCTACGACCCCTTAAGGCACACTTGAGCATTCTAATGTGTCAAAAGGGGTAAGGGGGACTCCCTAGGGGTCATAACATGTACTAAGACCCCTAGGGAGTCCCCATGACCCCTTTTGACACATTGGAACACTCAAGTGTGTCTTAAGGGGTCCTTTTGACTCCCTAGGGTTCCTAACACGTGATAAGGCATACTAGGACCCCTAGGGAGTCATCGTGACCCCTTTTGACACATTGCAATTCTCTAGTGTGTCTTAAGGGGTCGTAGGACCCCTTAAGACACACTAGAGCATTCCAATGTGTCAAAAGGGGTCATGGGGACTCCCTAGGTGTCCTAGTACGCATTAGGACCCTTAGGGAGTCCCCCTGACCCCTTTTGACACATTGGAATGCTCAAGTGTGCCTTAAGGGGTCCTAACACGTGACAAAGTATACTAGGACCCTTAGGGAATCATCGTGACCTCTTTTGACACATTGGAATGCTCTAGTGTGTCATAAGGGGTCGTAGGACCCTTTAAGACACCCTTGAGCATTTCAATGTGTCAAAAGGGGTCACAAGGACTCCCTAGAGGTCCTAACATGTGATAAGGTGTACTAGGACCCCTAGGAAGTCATCGTGACCCCTTTTGATACATTAGAATGCTCACGTGTGTCTTAAGGGGTCATGATGACTCCCTAGGGGTCCTAGTATGCTTTATCACACGTTAGGAACCCTAGGGAGTCAAAAGGACCCCTTATGACACACTTGAGCATTCCAATGTGTCAAAAGGGGTCACGGGGACTCCCTAAGTGTCCTAACATTTGATAAAGCATACTAGGACCCCTATGGAATCATCGTGACCCCTTTTGATACATCGTGACCCCTAGGGAGTCCCCATGACCCCTTATCACGCGTTAGGACCCCTAGGGAGTCTCTCTCTGCATCCAGTGAATTATTCTTCAAAGCGTCCATTTTTGCATAGCTAGGGTTTATGACACTTGTAAAAGGCACATTTAATACAAAGATTTAGCCGACCACATTAGTACATATATAATATACATTATATATATCATATGCCTCTTTTTCATATATATTATATACATAAATATATGTAAAAGTTCAATTGTTTTCATTTGCTCCGGCCATTTTTTCATCAGTCGGGGAATATTGGGTACTCAATATTTTTGGGTACCCAATTTTTTCCAGGCAATATTTGACGAAAATATTCCTTGTCCCCACAGAGCAGACAATCACGGGATTTTATACTTTTTTTATGCATTGCAATACAAAAAATGTGATTTGGGGCCCATTATTTGATTTTTGTCGACTTGTGGTTTCACCATGGGAAGCACCAGTCGTCGAAAGGGTAAACGTAAGAGGAAGCTGACAGATGATGAAATTCAAGCATATAGGGAAAAAGATAAGGAAAATCACCGAAGAAGGAGAGAAGGTATGTTAACCATTAATCAAGGTGACCCCGTAAATGTAGTTGTAAGTGAAGAGGATGTTCAATTTGAAAATGCACAGATGGAGATTGAAAATGTATACTTTGGGAATGAAAATGTTGCACAAGAACGACATGAATGTTATACATCTCCAAATTATATGCGAAATGAAGTCCCTTGTAATAAAGATAATCAATCTTCAAATTCGGGGCTTTCAAAAACACCTAAATGGTTAATTGAAATTGAGGAGAACATTATGAATAATTGGGAAGGAAAGAGGTCACATAGAACCATTAGGTTGTGGGCTTCAAGACTTTATGATCAATTTTTTCAAAACAAGACATTGTTGAGAAATGTCAAATTTTTGTGCAGTTGTTAAAGATGCAAAAGATGAGACCTGTGCTTGTGAAATTGAAGATTCTTGTGAACAAAACAATGGAGAGAAATGCCATTGTTGTGAAAAATCTTTTCAATGCTCTCAATAAAATTGGGAAGACTAGCAGAGAAAAAGACAAGAGAGTTGCTCGGAGGGTTATTACAACCTCCTTAGTAAGTCATCAGTTGAGAAAGGCTCGTTTGATGAGACAAACTTGTGTTGACTTCAATATAGACTGTAAAACTTTGGGTAGAGCACTTACAAGAAGAGAAAGACTTGATGATCCACTTCAAATTGATACATGGGCTTATGGTGGGAGACTTCCACATTTTGATAAGAAGCTAATAGACGTTGTCAAGGATGAAATTCAACAATTTTGGGATGCTAACTCAAGAGTGTCACCAAATGTGAAGGATGTCTTGAAGTTGAGAGTTGGCAATCGAGACCGCACTCCACATCCTAAACATTATGTGGAGGTAAGTTAAAAAATGTTGTATAAAAAATTTTGTGAGACACATCCAACATTGAAAATATCACAAAGGTCTTTTGAATCCGTGAAGCCATTTTATTGTGTACCCCTTAAGATTCGAAATACATGTTGTTGCAAATATCATGTTGAGTTTTCAATGCATCATGAATTATTATGGTCCATTCGTTCTAAATTGCATACTAATGAAATGCTAGAGGATTGTGGTGCAAGTGGTCTTCCCAAATCATCAAGAGACTTGCTAGATCAATTTTTATGTCATAGAGATGATGGTTGTTTATTTTATATAAAAAATTGCTTAAATGCCAAGTGCTCAGAATGTGGTGGCTTGTCCAAGTTTAGAACATGTTTTCATGAGGGTTTGGAACACAATTTTGGAAAGACACTCGTCCAAAAAAAGGTATATGAAACAGTGAAATATACATTGAAGAGTGGAGGTGAAGGCTCTAGATGTGAGTTAGTTGCAAAAGAATACAATGTTGCTGATTTTATCTCAAATTTCAAGAAAAATCTTTTTTACAAGTATGCAAGGCATAGTCACAGGTGTCAATGGTTGGATCAAAAATTCAGGACATGTAAGGACACTTTCCCCATTGGAACTCTTATATCCATTGTAGACTTTGCGGAGAACTATACATTGCAGCCCCAAAATGAGACTCAAGCTCAATATTACAATTCGATTCAGGTTGCTATTTTTGTACACATCACATATAGACATTCCCCTAATAGCACAAAAGATGAGCGAAAGATAATTAGAGAGTACCATTTTTATATGAGCGACGACAAGTCTCACTCTCATGAGTTTGTTCAACATTGTTTCCAGAACTATTTTGACTTCTTGCAAGAAAATGGTATTGCTATGGATAGGCATCTCATTTGGTTGGATAATTGCACTGGTCAATTTAAGAATGCCAGAATGTTTTATTGGTTGTGTAGAATGCATGTGGAGAGAGGTGTACCTCATATTTGGAGTTTTTTTGAGTCAGGGCATGGGAAAGGGGAGCATGATGGAGCAGCTGCATGTGTCAAGAGAGCTCTAGTTAAGGAGCAATTGAAGATTTCAGGTGTTGTACTTCTTGATGCTCATTCTATTGTTGATTGGTGTACTTTAGCATTGTCACAGGGGGGACTCTTGATTCTACAGTGTGTAGATTCTTTTGGTTGGTTGAGGATGGAACTATAGGAGATAGATTGGATTGTCAAACAGTGAAAGACTCTTAAAAAATGCATTCATTCTGAAGATCCAATAGTAGTACATGGACCATTTGGACACGAGAGTTGGCTTGTTTTTGCCCCATGTGTTTTCAGTATGATTGGGATCATTGCGAGTCAAGTGAGTGGGTGGATACATGGGTTCCATAGTATCTGACTCCTTTATCTTTGACACTCTCTATAAGAAATGATGACATGGACACTTCAGTTGACTATGACCATCTTTCAGATCTTTTTAAGCCAGGAGATGTTTTTGCATTGGTTGCACCATAGGGGAATGATGAGAGGTCAGATTATTGGTTAGCACGTTGTGTACAAGGTAAACAAAAGCTTGTACAACTGATGACAGATGGTGACGGGTTCACATATCCTACTAGTTTAGTTGTTGTTGCGGGAACATGGCTGCGAACATACATGATTAGAAAGAATGGAGTTCCCACATTTGAAGACTATGAGAAGCACAAAACTATTCTTATGTATTCACACCTTGTTATAGCAAGAAATGTCAAGTTGTCAAAGCATCAAGGAAGACCAAAGACAAAAGAACTTTGGACTATTACTACTACTGATCATGAAGCACTATTGGAGACCCTGAAGCAAAGAGATGACCCTTCAGGAACACTTGACTAGGTAATAAGTTAACTTAGTGCATTATTTTCTAAGTTTGTTAAGCTTAATTTCAATACATTAATTTGACCTTTCTTAGATTGTATTTTGAGTCAATAAACTTGGTTTTGTATGTGGAATGTAACTTGTGCAGGAGCACCTATGAAGACGCCTATGGTCACCATGGATCCAATTAGAGATAGAAGGACAAAAGGATCCTTAATGGTTAATTGAGATCTTTTGAAGCCTATAATGGCAATTTGTAACAATCAATTTGATTTAAAAGTTAAATGTCCTAAAACTCTTCATAAGGACTTATGACCAAAATCATATATGGGTGGCCAATAGTGCCAAGAAGAGATCTTACATGTCATATACTTATGTCATTTGCATGGTTTGAATTCTTACATGTTTTATTGTTGTTTGTAATGCTTTAAGGATATTATTTTTTATCAAATTTAACAAGCTTAATCATGATTAATTTCACAGTTCAAATTTCAAACATAGCACTAATAGTCAGTTGAAAGTAGCTCATATCTCAGACCTCGTGAGAAGTATTGACAAATTGTTAGGTGCTACGGGATCATGTTTTTGAGATCTACAATAACCTCTCTCAGTTTTGGGCAATTCAACTTCATTTGTATTTGGCAAGGCGATCTCAGTCGATGCCAAAACTTGCAGTGAGGGTTAGTTGAAAGTGGATTAGCAACATATCTTTCAAATCGTCTGACCTGGCATCAAACCATCTACTCCATTAGCTTTGGTTGGCTAGGTAAATGCCAGTGACAACCCCATTCTACCCACAAAGTCATGAAAATGCTCGCGACCACGCTCAACCCAAGTGAACCCAAGGTGCACTAAGCATGATTGGGCACTGATCTTCTAGGGCTCCTATCTCAGACCTCATGAGAGCTATCGATAAACTATTAGGTGCTAGGGGATCATGTTTTTGAGGTCTACAATAACCTCTCTCAGTTTTGGGTGATTCGACTTTGTTTGCATTTGGCAAGGCGATCTCAGTCGATGCCAAAACTTGCAGTGAGGGTCAATTGAAAGTGGCTCAGCAGTGTATCTTTCAAACTGTCCAACCTGGCATTGAACCGTCTACTCCATTGCCTCTGGTTGGCTGGGTAAACACTAGTGAAAACCCCATTGTACCCACAGAGTCACAAAAATTCTCGCAACCACGCTCGACCCAAGTGACCCCAAGGTGCACTAAGCACGATTGGGCAGTGATCTTCTGGGGCTTGTATCTTAGACCTCGTGAGAGCTATTGACAAACTATTAGGTGCTATAGGATCATGTTTTTGAGGTCTACAATAACCTCTCTCAGTTTTGGGTGATTTGACTTCGTTTGCATTTGGCAAGGCGATCTCAGTCGATGCCAAAACTTGCAGTGAGGGTCAGTTGAAAGTGGCTTAGCAGCGTATCTTTCAAACCGTTTGACCTGGCATCAAACCATCTACTCCATCAGCTCTATTTGGCCAAGTAAATGCTAGTCACAACCCCATTCTACCCACAGAGTCATGAAAAGGCTCGCGACCACGCTCGACCCAAGTGACCCCAAGGTGCACTAAGCACAATTGGGCAGTGATCTTCTGGGGCTCGTATCTCAGACCTCATGAGAGCTATCAAAAAACTATTAGGTGCTACGAGATTGTGTTTTTGAGGTCTACAATAACCTCTCTCAGTTTTGGGTGATTCGACTTTGTTTGCATTTGGAAAGGCGATCTCAGTCGATGTCAAAACTTGCAATGAGGGTCAGTTGAAAGTGGCTCAGCAGCGTATCTTTCAAACCGTCCAACCTGGCATCGAACCATCTACTCCATCAGCTCTAGTTGGCCAAGTAAACACCAATGACAACCCCATTCTACCCACAGAGTCACGAAAACACTCGCGACCACGCCCGACCCAAGTGACCCCAAGGTGCACTAAGCACGATTGGGTAGTGATCTTCTAGGGCTCATATCTCGGACCTCGTGATAGCTATCAACAAAAAATTAGGTGCTACGGGATCATGTTTTTGAGGTCTACAATAACCTCTCTCGGTTTTGGGCGATTCGACTTCGTTTGCATTTTGCAAGGTGATCTCAGTCGATGCCAAAACTTGTAGTGAGGGTCAGTTGAAAGTGGCTCAACAGTGTATCTTTCAAACCATCCGACCTGGCATCGAACCATCTACTCCATTGGCTCCAGTTGGCCTAGTAAACACCAGTGACAACCCCATTGTACCCATAGAGTCATGAAAATGCTCGCGACCACGCTTGACCCAAGTGACCCCAAGGTGCACTAAGCATGATTGGGCAGAAATCTTCTAGGGATCATATCTTGGATCTCATGAGAGCTATCAACAAACTATCAGATGCTACGGGATAGTTTTTTTGAGGTCTACAATAACCTCTCTCAGTTTTGGTCGATTCGACTTCATTTGCATTTGGCAAGGTGATCTTAGTCGATGCCAAAACTTGCAGTGAGGGTCAGTTGAAAGTGGTTCAGCAACATATCTTTCAAACCATCTAACCTAGCATCAAACCATCTACTCCATCAGCTCTGGTTGGCTAGGTAAATGCTAGTGGCAACCCCATTCTAGCCACAGAGTCACGAAAATGCTCGTGACCATGCCCGACCCAAGTGACCCCAAGGTGCACTAAGCACGATTGGGCAGTGATCTTCTGGGGCTCATATCTCAGACCTCATGAGAGCTATCAAAAAACTATTAGGTGCTATAGGATTTTGTGTTTGAGGTCTACAATAACCTCTCTCAGTTTTGGGTGATTCAACTTCATTTGCATTTGCAAGGCGATCTCAGTCGATGCCAAAACTTGCAGTGAGGGTCAGTTGAAAGTGGCTTAGTAGCGTATCTTTCAAACCATCCAACCTAGCATCAAACCATCTACTCCATCGGCTCCAGTTGGCTGGGTAAATGCTAGTGACAACCCCATTCAATCCGCAAAGTTACGAAAAATGCTCATGACCACGCTCAACCCAAGTGACCCCAAGGTGCACTAAGCATGATTGGGCAGCGATCTTCTAGGGCTCATATCTCAGACCTCGTGAGAGCTATCAACAAATTTTTAGGTGCTACAAGATCATGTTTTCAAGGTCTACAATAAACTCTCTCAGTTTTGGGCGATTCGACTTCATTTACATTTGGCAAGGCGATCTCAGTCGATGCCAAAACTTGTAGTGAGGGTCAGTTGAAAGTGGCTTAGCAGTGTATCTTTCAAACCGTCTGACCTAGCATCAAGCCATCTACTCCATCCACTCTGGTTGGTAGGGTAAATGCCAGTGACAACCCCATTCTACCCACAGAGTCACGAAAACACTCGCGACCACGCTCGACCCAAGTGACCCCAAGGTGCACTAAGCACGATTGGGCAGTGATCTTTTGGGGCTCGTATCTCAGACCTCATGAGAGCTATCAATAAACTGTTAGGTGCTACAGGATCATGTTTTTGAGGTCTACAATAACCTCTCTCAGTTTTGGGCGATTCGACTTCGTTTGCATTTGGCAAGGCGATCTCAGTCGATGCCAAAACTTGTAGTGAGGGTCAGTTGAAAGTGGCTCAGTAGCGTATCTTTCAAATCATCTGACTTGGCATCGAACCGTCTACTCCATCTACTCCAGTTGGCCGATTAAATGCTAGTGACAACCCCATTCTACCCACAGAGTCATGAAAATGCTCGCGACCACGCTGGACCCAAGTAACCCCAAGGTGCACTAGGCACGATTGGGCAATGATCTTCTGGGGCTCATATCTCAGACCTCGTGAGAGCTATTGACAAAATATCAGGTGTTACGGGATCATTTTTTTGAGGTCTACAATAACCTCTCTCAGTTTTGGGCGATTAGACTTCATTTGCATTTGGCAAGGCGATCTCAGTCGATGCCAAAACTTGCTGTGAGGGTCAGTTAAAAGTGGTTCAGCAGTGTATCTTTCAAACCGTCTAACCTGGCATCGAACAATCTACTCCATTAGATCCAGTTGCCAGGTAAACACCAATGACAACCCCATTCTACCCACAGAATTAAGAAAATGCTCGCAACCATGCTCGACCCAAGTGACCCCAAGGTGCACTAAGCACGATTGGGCAGTGATCTTCTGGGGCTCATATCTCAGACCTCATGAGAGCTATCGAAAAACTATTAGGTGCTACGGGATTGTGTTTTCAAGGTCTACAATAACCTCTCTCAGTTTTGGGCAATTTGACTTCGTTTGCATTTGGCAAGGCGATCTCAATCGATGCTAAAACTTGCAGTGAGGGTCAGTTGAAAGTGGCTCAGCAGCGTATCTTTCAAACCATCTGACCTGACATCAAACCGTCTACTCCATCAACTCCGATTGGCCAAGTAAACACTAGTGACAACCCCATTCTACCCATAGAGTCACGAAAACACTTGCGACCACGCTCGACCCAAGTGACCCCAAGGTGCACTAAGCACAATTGGGCAGTGATCTTCTGGGGCTTGTATCTCGGACCTCGTGAGAGATATTGACAAACTATTAGGTGCTACATGATAGTGTTTTTGAGGTCTACAATAACCTCTCTCAGTTTTGGGTGATTCGACTTCGTTTGCATTTGGCAAGGTGATCTCAGTCAATGCCAAAACTTGCAGTGAGGGTCAGTTAAAAGTGGCTCAGCAGTGTATCTTTCAAACCGTTTGACCTGGCATCGAACTGTCTACTCCATCAGCTCTAGTTGGCTAGGTAAATGCTAGTGACAGCCCCTTTCTACCCACAAAGTCATGAAAATTCTCATGACCACGCTCGACCCAAGTGACCCCAAGGTGCACTAAGTAGGATTGGGTAGTGATCTTCTAGAGCTCGTATCTCAGACCTTGTGAGAGCTATCGACAAATTTTCAAGTGCTACAAGATCATGTTTTCAAGGTCTACAATAACCTCTCTTGATTTTGGGCGACTCGACTTCATTTTCATTTGGCAAGGCGATCTCAGTCGATGCCAAAACTTGCAGTGAGGGTTACTTGAAAGTGGCTCAGTAGCGTATCTTTCAAACCGTCTGACTTGGCATTGAACTGTCTGCTCCATCAACTCCGGTTGGCTGGGTAAATGCCAGTGACAATCCCATTCTACCCACAGAGTCACAAAAATGCTCGCGACCACGCTCGACCCAAGTGACCCCAAGGTGCACTAAGCATGATTGAGCAGTGATCTTCTAGGGCTCATATCTTGAACCTCATGAGAGCTATCGACAAAGTGTCAAGTGCTACGGGATTTTGTTTTTGAGGTCTACAATAACCTCTCTCAATTTTGGGTGATTCAACTTCATTTGCATTTGGCAAGGCGATTTCAGTCGATGCCAAAACTTGCAATGAGGGTCACTTGAAAGTGGCTCAGCAGTGTATCTTTCAAACCGTCTGACCTAGCATCGAACCTTCTGCTCCATCAGCTCCAGTTTTTTGGGTAAACGCTAGTGACAACCCCATTCTACCCATAGAGTCACTGAAACACTCGTGACCACGCTCGACCCAAGTGACCCCAAGGTGCACTAAGCACGATTGGGCAGCGATCTTTTCGGTTGTTGGATTCATAGAGGACTGGGACTATATCCGTGGGAAACTCAAGAGTGATTTTCAATACCAAGCTGATGATGCCTTCATGACACATGATAATGCAGTTCTTTGTGTTGACATCAGTCATGATTCAGAGATGTTGGCTTCAAGTTCACAGGGTGGGAAAATTGAGGAGGACGTGCTCGCAATTGAATCCCAAAATACATATGTATGATGGCTTCGACAAAATATTTATTGGTGTCACTTGCATGAAGCGGTATGTTTGTGGAGAGCCAGAAATGACACACTCTAGTTATAGCACCAAGCATCCAATCAAAACACAGACGCATTAACACTTGTGTTGCAATAAGATCCAGATGGTACTATTCAGTAAATTAGTCCCTTCGCATCTATCTCATGTTTATGAATAGATGTTTGTAAGCCTTTATTGCTTTCAGGTTAAAAGCATTATCATTTATAGTTTAGTTGATTCATTGTAAATCCTGCACGCGGAGTTGTGCTCGGATAATTCAAAGGGCGCTTATGCTTCTCAATAGCGAAGTGACCCAACTGTTGGTGTTGGTTGAGTATTTTTTTTTGGGCTTTAAAGGTCATTTTGTAAGCGTTTCTTTCGAAGACAAATCTATTCACCAACAAGAAGTTAAACCTCAAACATAATAAGCTCCATGAATAGGGTATTCCAGAGTAAAGAAAAACAAATGTAACTTCAACAAGATATAATTTAAATCATAATGATAATCATAGTCAAGATATAACTTCACCATTCAATTCCACAAACATGAATAATAAATATGTATATACAAAAGATGACACAAATATAACATATAAATGAATATGTTCTATATATGTATCAAATGTATCAAAAGTATGTCCATATACAAATATGACACAAATATAACATATAAATGAATATGTTCTATATATGTATCAAATGTATCAAAAGTATGCCCATATACAAATATGGCACATGCCATTTCAAAATGTCTACAAAATCAATGTTTTAAGGTGTACAATGTGGCATATATGCCATCTCAAAATGTGCCAAGTGTCATCTCTAAATGACCACAAAACTAAAATTGCATCCTATGTTGTAGGGGGATCATCAAAATGTAGCCTCTTTGAGGAATTGTTGGGCTCTGATTGATCCTACATTAAAAATGAGTTCAAACCAAAGTTAGATTGCTTACTTTATATGATTTGTACATATATATATATATATATATATATATATATATATATATATATGTATATATATATATATATATGTATATATATATATATATATGTATATATATATATATATATATGTATATATATATATATATGTATATATATATATATATATGTATATATATATATATATATGTATATATATATATATATATATATATACATATATATATATATACATATATATATATATACATATATATATATATATACATATATATATATATATACATATATATATATATATACATATATATATATATATACATATATATATATATACATATATATATATATACATATATATATATATATATACATATATATATATATATACATATATATATATATATACATATATATATATATATACATATATATATATATATATACATATATATATATATATATATACATATATATATATATATATATATATATATATATATACACACATATATATATATATATATATATATATATATATATATATATATATATATATATATATATATATATATATATATATATATATGTATATATATATATATATAAAATTTTCAAACACTAATTTAATTAAAATTATAACTAAATACAAATAAATTTTTACCTGGTCTCTCGATCGCCTACCACGATTAGGTGTCCTAACATAAGTCCTGGGTAGCGAAGGGACCATGCCAACAATACCAACTCTGACCTATAAATATATATTTGCAATAATGAGATTAGTAGACTGGTGCAACATAGAGTAATAAATCTACAAAATAGGATGATAGCATAATAAAATTACAAATTGATTGAACTAAAATTAAAACTTACATCTGGTGATCCCTCCTCTGGAATAGTGGGCTGGGTCAACAAAGAAATGAAAGATTCTCGTGGGACCTCCCTCACAGTCAGAGTAACCTATGAGAGTAAAAAGATTGTCAATTATATATCAATGTACTTCATCATAGCAACCCTAGTTACAAAATACAAATAACAATATGTAAAAGTCTATGTACAATCGGGCTATCACTCCGAATCGAGATGCCTATAACCCTACACCGCCGAACCGGTGTCGGGACATCATCAATAGCCACACCCTATACAATAAAACTGCAAGTAAAATATTTATTACTACACACAAGTGGCATACATATGCATGCATAATTAATCTTAAATAATTAACTACCTTTCCTTTGTCGACACCTGATGAAGGAACCCCCTCACGCCCCCCACTGACATTGGCTGTAGCCTACAAGAACACAATAAGATGACAATATATATTAGTAAATGTATGAATTTTATTGCTCTAATTGATAGAGATTTAAGCATGTACACCAAATGATATAAAAAAAAACTAATGGGTTCATAATTTATAATATACCGTATAGTCATCAAGGCCAAATGAAATGGCCGAAAGTGTGGACTCATCCACCTGTCTCACCTCCTCCCGTGTCATCAACTGAACATAAATGGAAAAAATATATATACATAAGTGCATGCAATCATTAAAACTAATCTAAATAAATAAATTATTTTTAAATTAAATAAGTCATGTGACAAATTTATTTATAATGTTTAGTCTTACCGTATCAATAGGAGTCAATGGCTCTACGTGCCTCCTAAGCACTCTCATGAGATGTAGATACTCCATGAGGTGTTGCAGCCTTTGCAGTAGCCTCTCCTATATCTCCCTCATTAATATCATGAAACTGATATATATCAGAATCAGTAATCAGTCTGAGGCACATAATGCACGTATGGGGCTCGCATACATGTGAACTCTGATGAGATGTCGATGCTCCAGCATCATCCATAGGAGGCAACACCGACCTAGTCTGTGTGATCAACTGATCACTCAGTAAATGAATTGCCCTAATAGTCTGTTTAGCAGCCTCTCTAATGATATCAGGATGCTGCACTGAAGGAGGGGGTGCAACATTAGTGGGGGGGATAGAGGTAGTGGCCTTTCGGCACTAGGAAGATGGCCTAGTCTAAGGAGTTCCTCTACCTACGCCCATGTTGGGCCTCATACTCCAATAATCAACATGTTGACCAAGCACAAACTCAGCATACAATTTTTTAAGGAAATAAAATGGGACCTCCAAATTGCTATGTGGTGGTTTATCAAAAACCATCCACCAGCGATCCCAAAAGTTTGTGCGCATTGCTTCATTTGTGCACCATTTTATTGATAATTTGGGCTTTTTGGGGTCAACTGGTATTCCAGTTTTAGGATCGACAAAAAGGGTAGCTATATCTTCCTTAGTTATATTAAGGGCTGCAATCCCATCATGGTCAAGCCCGTCATCAAATTGGTCATGCATATCATCATGCCAATGAAGAGCAGCATTATGTTGTTGCGTGAGTGTGTCAATATTTCCAACAATTGTATTTAGTGTGGTAAGCATGGGAGCTAATGTAGGTATATTTTGATACGTGTTTTGGAAACCTCGTATTGTGTTCAAATTTTCTTCTATCAAATATTGTAAAGATTTAGGATTTAGATATGGGGGATTGTTTTCAGGATTGTTATTTGGAGGGTTATTTTCTTCATTGTTGTTAGCCATGCCTGATTAAATAAAAACAAATCTAAGTTTCAAATATTATTACAAATATAAATACAAAACCCTATTTAAAAAAAAACACTACATTTATAATGAAAATGAAATAAATTAATAAAAATATATAATTAACTACTTACCAAATATGCTTGAAGTCGAATTTGACATTTCGAATATCAGGTATCCGAAAATATATCGGGTATTAGAAAACTGCGGCTAGAAAATGATAAAATCGCACTATGAAATGAAGAATAGGGCTTGCGGGTGTGGGATATATGCCATAGTTATCAGGTACCTGATTAGGAATGTGCTTTGGTGGCAAGCTTGCCTAGGTGTACTGACACCCAGGCCTACTAAAATGTCAACAAGCACTTTCATGCACTTTTGGATGAGTGAAAAGTGAATATTTTTCACATCGCCACTTTTAGGCCCCTCATCTTCTTGCACATACCCATTGTACTTCCATTAGAATCCAAACTACCTCATATATTAGGTGGTTGTAGATGTGTAGATGGAATTTACTTCATGTTTGATGGTTTTTATAACAATATCTAGTAGTTCTGAATGTGTCATTAGGTAATTGTATAGCACTATTTTTTTTCAAAATTAGAAATGGAATTGAATTTATATATGAGAGGATATCAAGAAGTTTTTAATTTTCTAGAAAATAATTCAATGTAGTTATAGACTACAAGTAGTGTTTTGCAAATCATTGTCTATTTAATATCAATATTCGGTGGTATTATAGCCTTTATAATCATCTATAGATCATAATTGTAATTGCAATTGTAATTTTACATATTTAATTTTTTTGTCACAAGTGAAAAAAAACCAAGCACAGAGCTCTTTCTAACTAAATATATACATGAAAAGAGAATCATCATTACAATATATTGCATATTTCAAAAAGTAATGTATGTATCTCAAATTTGTATAATAAAATTATATAGACAATAAAAAAATAAAATTATTAATTATATAGAGAATAATATATATATATATATATAGACAATAAAATTATAAATTTTCTCCATTAGTCATTCATTCATGTTCATACAGATTATATTTATACAAGTTCTATTGGTATCAATAAGGTTTGGATGGAATTTAAGAAAATTTTGGTTTTCTATCTCCGTCCACTTTAGGTTTTCCCTCTGCACTTGCGTGAAAAAACTATAAAAATAGAGTAGCAATCAATTCTATTGTGTTTGGGTAAGTACATTGTCATTCATGTCTACCATTGTGGTTGCGTTAATTTATGTCTACCAATATGGTGCCCACCTTCCCATCGTCAAGAGTAGGAATAAGAACTAAGTGGAATGAAGGAGGAGGTTGGAGGATTGAGCCCAGGGGAATCCATCCTGACATAAACCTCACTCATGGGAAGTAATGAGGAATTTGGTGGAGAGCTAAAATGTTTTTTGAACTATGATACACTAAAGGCCAAGAGGTTTGTCATTAACACCACTAGTGATTTTGAGAGTGAGGCCCTAAATGATATAGTTTTAGATTGGGTGATATGGGTAGACATGGAAATGACTATTGTAACTTTCCTTATGTGAGAAAAGTACCCAAGTACCAAAAAAATTATCCTCTACCCAAACTCTTTCTAGGATTTCTTAGTCATCCCATGGGACTAACTTTAAAATTTTTTAGGTGTATTCATTATTCTTTCATCAAGTACAAATCTAAAGTATGTTGGGTCATGGACTCTTGCTCTTAGCTTCAAATTTTTATTGAATTCTCACTTCCCATTTTATTTAAGCTTCGATAGAAATATTTTCCCTTATTGAGTAAGAGCTTTTAAGAACTTGGTAAATCTATAATTTTTTGGCTTTGAAGAAATGATTAAAATAATTGGCTTATACTTCTCTTTTTGGTATAGGGCTCAATATGATCACTTTCCTAATCCTATTCCTTGAGGATTTTTCTTAATTCTACTCCTTTCCAAGACATACATGATTGGTCAAGGGGTTTTCTTACCCCCTCTTTACTTATTCTCACTTACCAGCATAGGGCTTTGCCTACTCATTTGTGAGTAGAAGGGTTTGGTTATGCTCACCTCAGGGTAGAGAATTTTGCTTAGGTTTTCTCCTTTCTCTATATCTAATGTACAAGAAAAAATGAAGAGTTGACATTTTGCAGCATTGTTGGCACTACATTTGAATTTTATGCAATAATAACAAATTATGTGGTGTGCCTTACATATTATATATGGTGAAAAGGGAAGCAATGGGGAAGATAGGGGGAAATATACCTCAAAAAGGTCTTATAAGGAATGATACCTTTCAAAAAAATCCCAAATCAGATCTAAATAAGATTGATGCCACCAAGAGGATGTAGGGGAAATAATACCAAATTTGGATCTAATCGGGTGCTAACTAAAAGGTTCACTTATTCTATGACCCTTAAATATTTAACTAGGAAATCAAGAATAATGAAGTAACTAAGGAAATATATCAGATCAAAATGTAAATAGAAAAAGAGAATGTCAACTTACCTTGAAATATGAAGCCTAGTTTTGAATCTAATTTTTCTGCCCTCAAAATAGAAAATGGGTCCAAGTTCAACACTGAAACTGCAAGATGAACACAACATAGAAATATTTTCCATCTTAGGAAAGGCCAATTTTTTAGGTCTATTCCAACTTGGGGTCAACCTTGACCCAAGACTAGGCCGAAATTCAGCCTAGACCTAGCCCAAAAACTAAATTTGAAAGTTGGTACTCTAAAATAGTCTATTTTGCAACCCTGCACCTAAAATATATCAGGATAGGGCCAAAATTTGGCCTAGTCCTAACTGTGTCTAAACATAAACTTGATTGTAGATCTGTAATCTTTATCCAAATGGGTATCTAGATCTGGAAGAGTGTGTGTTTGGGTGGTTATATAGGGATTTGCCTTAGTCAACCCCTCCGTCTTGGTGATTCTCACCTCCATGAATAGCCATTAAGAAAGAGTATTGTATATGTGTGGTTCTCATATGTAGATAAATGTGTGTAAGATGCTAAGATCTAATCCTTAAGAATGAAACCCTAGCATGTAAGTGTAGATATGTATGTAAATATGAAGCAATAATGCATTGATTTGAACACAAAATGGAAATCATACCAATCCCCCAAGGCTAAAGTACTCCAAGCCACCTTCATAATCTATATTTTCTACCCCACATTGATGTCTTGTAAGCTTGATCAATGTTGTTGAATGCTTGATTTGGGAAGGAGAATTCAAAGTGAAGAACTCTCTTGCTTCAATGGATGTTTCCAAGATTTCTTGTTTCCACCTTGGAATTGCACTATGTAAAATTAAGATGTCCATACAAGCTTGTCCACATGAAGTTCACAAATGATTCATGGATACCAAATGAAACAATTGAGTATTTTTTTTATAGTCATTTCAAGATTAAACCCCACAAAATCTTACTACACAAGACAGGAGTACCTTGGTGCTTGAACTGGACCCAGGATCTTGAAAGGGGAGACCCAAAGAAGAAAGGTTAGGGCCTAAATTTGGCCTAGTCCTGAGGTGAGCACCCAAATTTGGCCTAGACCTAAGGCCATAATCTTCAAGAATTGCCCCAATGGGCCAAAACAACATTCAGTTTGGGGTAAAATACTGAGATGAGCAGGAAGGGTCCAATTTAAAGAATAAAAGGAGCCTAGAAAGAAGAGATAGAAAAGGAGGACACCTCATAGTTAGGTCTTACCTCAATTTTGTAGAAAATAAGAGGGAAATTAAGGCAAATTTATTAGATCCTTACCCTAATCTCATCTAGAACAGAGAAAAGAACACATGCAAATGAATCTTAAATGCAAGTGTACTATGAAATCACACTAAATAGTTTCTAAACTATCACTAAATTGAAGTGCATCCAATTTAGGATTATACACTTATAAGATACAAATTAATTTTGAGGAGGGGCAAGGTAGAGTATAGAGTTGAGACTTAGACTTGGACTTGGAAAAATAAACTTGGTTAATAAGACTTGAAATTTTGTAAAAGAAAATAAGATATAATTATTTTTTTAGTATTTTTTTAAATTGTTTCTCAATAAAAAAACCAACAAAAATTATTGAACAATACATAAAATACTAAATGGAAACCAAAAACACAAAAAAAATATCTAGTTAGACATAATTGAGGTCGACAGGGGAGAGAGATCACACTTATGAGTGGCTCCATGTTCTCTAAAAATGACCCTCCCCACAATTTTTTTTAAAAAAACTTCTATGGAACATTACCTCATTTTAAATAGGGTCACATTCCATAGATCTAGTCTCGATCTCCTATAGTGAATGGGACCCTATTTCAATTTTAGGCTTGAGACCCCAAACCAAAATGTGACCCCATTCTATTTTTGTGCTGCCCTGATTTGTAGATCTACTTTTTGGAAATCTAAAAATAAGTGTAAAAGTTGCTCCATAAGTGGACTCAACTTCTTGTACTTACCCTACATTATAAAGTCACAAAGAGGAAACCTCAAAAGAAAAAAAATATGCACTCAAATATCTCAAAGGACTATCCAATGGCACTCTATGAGCTATCATACCATGAAATAGTTGGATATGAAGGGAGCTACCCAAGATCTAGAGGTAATAGAAAGCACAATAACAAGAGATAAATAATATGATAAGAATAAGTTGTATTCTCACCAAGAATGTAATATAATTGATTGTACATAAGAGAGCCCTTGGTTATATATAGCCTCTAAAATGTGATTTTCAAATGTGTGAGTGGGATAGTGAAAAGTTTCATTGTCTTTTTACATGATAATCAAGAGATAATTTATCACCCGTGCCAAAGGTAAAATTACATGACGAACAGAGGTGGATCATTCTCCAATGTGTAATAAAGTATGTGAAACAAAGGTGGAGGGTGATAAATTGATAAGGCCAAAAAAGATGGATCAGCCACCTAAGGTGGAAAATTCCATCCACGATAAGTGGATATGATAAAACTATAAGTCCACATAAAGTGGAAATGTTGGATTAGCCACTAACATCCCCCTTTAGGATTCATGACATGGTTTAAAAACCTCTTGTATATTCTATTAGTCTAGTGGATGTATCAAGCATTAATAGCTTGATCTTTTAGTGCAACAACAACCACTAGTTGTAACAAGTGGTATCAAAGCTTGGTCACAGGTTCAAATCCCCTTGGGTGACACTGAAGGGGGGATTTTTGGACTAATCACACACATCCCCTTTCAGATTCGTGACATGATTTAACAAAATCTTGTGTATTCTATAAGTCTGGTGGTTGTATCAGGCATTAATAGGTCAATCTTTTGGTGCAACATAAACTAACACCTAACACCTCCCCTTAAGAATAGATTAGGTGGACATGAAATGTATGAGTCCTGACAATAAAGCCTGATGAGGTACCCATGTACAATTAAATCTCTCATAAAAGGAGAAATGATGAACATCCGGTGGGAAAATAATCTCCCTCCAAAAAAGAGATAAGATACAAGAGAATGTATAAGTGATGAAGAAGAGTAATATATGGAGGACACATGATAATCCCCAAAGGACTACTTCTACTATAATGTACAATATGTTCTCCCCATAAAAGAGGAAGTAGAGAAGATCACGTGACTTCACCAGAAGATATGAAGTGATGAACTCCATGTAGTGTTGGTAGATGCTCGACACTAGATGTTAAAGATGATCCATACATGTTCAATAAAATTCCTCCCCTTTGGAAGAAAAAACACCATAAATATGTGCAAGATTACTTCTCATTCCCGATAGGAATATGTACGAAGCAAGTGTTGGAGATTTTCCAGCAAGCTAGTGTTGATTGTATGTTTGTCATTGATGACAACATATGGTATAAAATGTGCATTGAAGTTATATGTAGAGAGCCTTGAACATATGTTGTATGGATATGTTATCAATATGATATCATAGATGCAAAGGTTGATTCTGAGTGTAGACAGTTGTGTAGTTGTCTGTAATAGCAGTGTTCCTGATAGTGTTGCAAGTAGAGTTTTGTATGTAATTCATAGTATGGTTACTATGGAGCCTTGCACATTTATATTTTTGTTGTAGAAATAATAATGAAGCTATTTTCATGAGCATAGATTTAGTTGTGCACTTGAATTTGAGTTATGATGTTTCTATTTGCCAGTTACAGTTTCAAGAGATTATTTGTTAAGAGATGATAGTATGTATATTGTTTCTATAGTTGCACCTATCATTATGATATGCGTGTTTGATTTCATGTTTGGTTAAGAGCATATAACATATTTCATCTTGAGAGATAAGTTTCAATTAATTTGGTGGAGCCGACAATGTGAAGTGGCGCGTCTACTCATATTGGGTTGTGTGGTCCTATTTGTGTTGTGTACTTAGTATAGCCATTGGATTTGTTATTGGAGAGTTGTATTATTTCTTTAATATGATTTCAAGAAGGTTCTAATATGCTGACTTGATTATATCTTTTAGAGAAGGCTACTTATAGCCAATTAGTTGTGATTGATGACTGGGGATTTATGGAAGCAATGTAAGAAGGTGCAAAAGTATTGAGCCAGTAAAGCCATATCAATCATCAGTTGAAGTTCTATGTGAAGAATCAGAGAGTGTATTCTATTCATTGAAACTAATCAATACAACAGGTCTAATTCACAGTTCACCAAGATCCAGATATAGTGTGTATCTGTTGAGAAGAAGGTTGCAGCCTTCATCATTTGAGCAGTGTTGTCCTGGATAGTGTGTCCTGACCTTTAACAGGGTTATTTATTCAAGACTCCTAATAGGGTCTGACCTTTGACCAGGTCATTGTACTTCATGCAATGTAAAGATCAACTCCTAATAGGATTGTAAGATCTTCTAACAAGGATCATTATACTCTAGTGCAATTTATAATGGGTGCTAATTTCCACTAGGGTTTTTACCTATTTTGGGTTTCCTCGTAACCAAAATTCTAGTGTTGTGTTAAGTGTTATCTTATTGTGTTTATGCTCAATTTTCTTATATACTAATTTGGATAAAGGATTGAATCTTGTAGATAATTTATTCACCCCCCCTCTTAGTTATCTCTTGGGACTATTCCTAACAGCAAGATGAATGCATTTGAATGCTACACATAATGCAAAGACTGAAATGATGCCACTAAATGCTGCGCATAATGAAAAGATTGAAATGATGCCACTAATTCCTTTGAATGATGCTTAAATATATCCAATAAAATTATGATGTGTGATGGATTGAATGTACCATGAAAGATTATGGAATAGCGACCATGGATGTATGGTCATGTCTAGACCAATGTGAATCTAATGTTGCTATAGATGAGGATAGATGAGTTGGATATTGCAACTCATGAATATCTACAAAATCTATCATGATAAGAGCTTATGTAGGCAAGGTAAGAGGGAGAGGTAAGAGAAATGTCTAAAGATGTAAATGATGATGTAACTTCATGAAATTCATCACAAAATAGAAGATGAATTTATTCAATGCTATCATCCAAATCTATAATATGGGATTCTACAAACAAAGATGCCATGTATGATATATATGCATTCCAATGTGGTGGATGTGGTACAATTATAGTAAATAGCTAATGCAAAGAATCTGTGAACTCGTGAATGAGAGAATAAAAGATTTAGATGTAGAAACAAGTGATGATGCTGTTAGTCCTAAGATCATATTACTAAGAGGGGAGGTGAATCGGTAATCTATCAATTATGTAACTTGTAAACCTTTAAACCTTACAACAACATTCACAAGATTAACTTAATAGTAGAAAATAAAAATTCAAACACATAAGCACATCCAAAAAATTGACATAGATTTTTCTCGAGCAAACCCAATCTAGGAAAACACACATGTGGGAATCAGTGCCCACTACATGATGCACTCTTCTGAAGTACACCCTGTGAGGAGCTTAACCCTATTAGGAGTTTACAAAGACACTGTGAGGTGCCACCTAGTTAAGGGATTTATCTCTAGCCCTATTAGGAGCTTTACCTTGTTAGGAGTAGCCTTGTTAGAGTAAGTTAGACATAAGATAATGTGCCACCCTATTAGAGTATTTACAATAGGGACTTATTAGGATCCACCTAGTTAAGGGATTTTGACTCTTGCAATTATTAGGGAACAACATATAGAATGATCTGTATAACAACACTGCCTCTGATTGATCAGATCCACTAAAGAGAAAAATCTCTTCTCAATACACTTAACTCTTCCCTGGCTTGATTGTAACTTCCACTTTATAACCACACTTTCCCCACACATGATCAACATACTTAAATTTCAACTTCATCCATTACATATTGAACTTTTAATTCCACTACCTTAATCAAGCCCTAAATGGTTTACAACTTGAATTTCAAACATAACATGCTAATGCACATATTTAGATGTAAAAAATAAATTTTGTGTACAGAATTGATCCATACTTATATTTACTTATGAATTCATAAAGAATAGTCATACATGTTTTTACCAAACACACTCTTCTTCTAGAATCTTCATGACACACTAGTATTGAACACTGAAATGCCAAATCATTATGTCTAATCATTGGAACACTTCACTACATCATGACTTATACAACTTTATTCACCACTTCTTCCATACTAGTTACTAATTCAAGATCTACCATTGGTAGCTCAAGAACATAATCTCTTTATCTTGAAACTAATTCTCTAACTACAATATCTTGATACCAGTCATCCAAATAAGTTTTGGAAGTAACCATATCTTCTACAAACTATTAGATACCTTTTCTTGTGACCACACCACATAATTCAACATGTATTTGACAAACCAATCAAATCATCCATCGTCTCTCATAAACTATTATGGGAGTTGCACTATGAACCTTTATATGATCATAACTTTCTTACTAGTATTCATCAACAATAGTGGTCATACATCTGACATTTAGAGACATTGATATAGAGCATCATGAAAAACTCTTCAACACCCTAAGATCAATCTGATCCAACCTTCAATTCATTACATTTCCAATGCATTAGAGGTATAATCACCCACTAACATGTTCCATGTTCATTGAATCAATCTTTTCATTCTTGATCCTCTCCTAGGATTCACTAATTAGATAATTAAAAAATCATCATCTCTTAAGGAAATGTCGTAGCCAACATGCCTCATACAATCTTCCACCCATCTTACCATTCTCTAGCTATTCATTTGTCCTTCAATCGACTTCATTTCCACATTATTTTCTATGTCCTTTAACTTCTCCATTTGATTATTGATCACACCAATTCAAAGATCAAAAATCATCAATGAAAAACATGTAGGTAATCCTTTCACATTATCCTAGACACACAAACATTAGTCCTTTATCCATCTTCTATGCAACGTATTTGTTCTGATCAACACAATGTGTCCCTATCTTATCACTATCTATTGGTCTTACCTTCTCACAAAATTTAACTCTTCAATGTAGAATACATTCCTACTAGTCCCATGAAAAGCTACTTGGCAATCAAACACATTATTACTCTTATCTATTTTGATCAAAGATCAAACACAAGTTTACTTTCATCAAAACTGTCATCATTGTCCATATACACAACACAATCTATAAATGATGACCAACCATTGGTCAGAGTTCTTAAACACAAAAATGAAATCATTATCATATTGGATGCATCATTAAAAATAGTTTTGTGCATCAAAGAACAATATTCCAAACATATATCTGACTATCCATATTAATGTGATTGTCATTTTGATGACATTTTTCTATACTTGTACTCTATAGTAGACAAATTTCATTCCAACCAACATTAGGGAAATATCTCCAATCAAAGTATGGAGAATTATTTTTCCTCCAACAAATTTCAAATCTGTAAAGCTCCAATAGTTAAATAACATGTTATGGCCTCTAAACTGAGACCTATTTTACTGTCATAAAGCATTCAAAAAGTTTCATTGTTTATGCCATGCTAGGGCATCATTGCTCTTCCTCATGCTGTAATAATTTAAGGTAACATAAAACACACTAGAAATACCTATGAGTCTAATTTCCACTAAGCCCAAAACAATAATATTCCATCATTTTATTCATGAGATTTTTACAAACACTTGTGAACAACTGAGTTATAGAGGGTTTTTAAACAATTTTGTAAAACTCCATTAGTTATCCCTTAATTTTCCACAAAAATGGATCAAAATTGAGTTAACTGAAAGTTAAATAATTATAGTTTATCCTCAAATCCATTTCAAAGTTGATCTAATCCATCACCATAAGAAAAAATGCATGGAAACAAGAATTAAATGTGACTGAACAACATAAGGACTAATAACCATTGAACTTAACTTCACAAAATTGATCTTCTAATCAAATATAAATACTTTTCAGTCACTTGCTGATGGATACCAACCTCCATTCCCTTATTTCCACTCATGTTACCATCTTCCCAGTGAATATTACACTCAAACACTTTATTGTTCTATATTCTATAAAAAAATTGTGATAGCCAGAGGTGTTATTAATCAAACATTTCCAAATCCTCCAATTTGACACACCCCATGATTTAGACTAAAAAATTAATTTATAACATATTCCCAACCTTTATAACTTTTAACTACCTCCCATAACCGATGGAAACATCATTTACAATAACTTTTGCAATTTGACAACATTTGTTGTCATGACAACATTTTACAAATTGACACCAAACCTCATGAGACTTGATAAAGATATTATAAATAGTTTAATAAGGACTAAATAAAACATTTGACACCCTTTTCAACCTTCTTGGATAATTTTACATAGTTTTACCTCATTTGGCCAATCATGACCTTATTGAGCAACTTTTGACAACTTAATGCAAATACATTATATATTGATTCAATATGACTCCAAATGATACATTATGACTTGAAATGGCTCAGATATGACTCAAATGACTAAATATAAATGAAATTTATCCTTTTGTGATCTTTGAACTCTTGTAGCCTCCTAGTGCTAAGGTGCTCCTGCACCATACTTCTAGCCTCAAAAAAATTCCAAGCCTCTTGGAAATGTGGGTGAACTAACCTACAAGAAAAAAATAGACCAAGATTTGCATCTCCTTTGGATTCATTCATATTCTCTTCTTGTTATGCCTATTTGTCTTCTTTTCTTGTCTTCTACCTTCATCTTCAAACAATCTTGTTGATAATCCTTCCAATGGAGTATGTGATGGATACCTTCAATGGTGCTTCTACCAATCACAAGTCCACCTCTCCATGCCACATCACTAATAACTACATATGTCTCACCTGGGAATCCCTTCCTTGCCTCTCACCACAAGCCTCTTGAAAACCAATGGACCATCTCCTATGGCCTTTGACAGTCTCCTATGGTCCTTTCAATACCTTCTTTGTCTTCCTTCTTGCAAGTAGATGGATGAGAACCTACAAACACAAAATCATTAGCAAAAATAAATAAAAAATCTTTGAATATAGGTCCTGGTGTGATTTGCCACCCCTACTAGACTCAGGATCTTCCATCTCTGATACCAATTTGATGTAGATAATCATGAGAAACTCTTCAACACCCTAATATCCATCTAATCCAACCTTCAATTCATTACATTTCTAATGAAATAGAGGCATAATCACTCACTAACATGTTCCATGTTCATTCAATCAATATTTCCATTCATGATCCTCTCCTAGGATTCACTAAGCACATAACAAAAAATCAACATCTCTTAAGGAAATGTCATAGCCAACATGCCTCATACAATCTTCCACCCATCTTACCATTCCCTAGCCATTCATTTGGACTTCAATTGAATTCCTTTCCACATTCTTGTTTGTGTCCTTTAACTTCTCCATTTGTGTCCTGATCACACTAATTCATAGATCAACAATATCTAATGAACAACATGCACCAACCTTTCACATTATCCTGCACACACAAACATTAATCCGTTGTCCATACTTTATTTAACTTATTAGTTCTTATCAACAAAATGTGTCCATGTCTTAGCATTGTCTATTGGTCATACCTTCTCACAAAATTTAACTCTTCAATGTAGAATACATTCCTACTAGTCCCAAAATCTACTTGGAAATCAAACACATCATTACTCTATCTATTTCAATCAAAGATCAAACACAAGTTTACTTTCATCAAAACTTCCATCACTATCCATATACACAACACAATACATAAATGATGACCAACCATTGGTAAGAGTTCTTAAACACAGAAATTAATTCATTATCTTCTTGGATGCATCATTTAAAATAGTTTTGTGCATTAAGGAACAATATTCTAAACATATATCTGACTGCCCACATTAACGTGACTGTCATTTTGATGACAGTTTTCTATACCTGTACTCTGTAGTCGGCAACTTTCATTCCAGCCCACATTAGGGAAATATCTCTAGTCAAAGTGTGGATAATTATTTTTCCTCCAACATATTTCAAAATTGTAAAGATCCAACAATTAAATAGCACGTTATGGCCACTGAACCGAGACCTATTTACTGTCATAAAAAACATTTAGAAAGTTCCATTATTTATGCCATGATAGGACATCATTGTTCTTAATCATTCCATAAGAATTTAATGTAACATAAAACAAACTGGAAATACCTACGAGTCTAATTTCCATTAAGCCCAAAACAATAATTTTTCATCGATTTATTCATGAGATATTTACAAACCCTTGTGAACAACTCAGTTATAGAGGGTTTTTAGATAGTTTTGTAAAAATCCATTAGTTATCCCTTAATTTTCCATGGAAAGGGATCAAAATTGATTTGAATTAAATTTAAATCATTATAATTTATCTTGAAATCCATTTCATACTTTATCTAATCCATCACCATAATAAATAATGCATGGAAACATGAATTAAACGTGACTTGAACAACATAAGGACTAATAGCCATTGAACTTAACTTCACAAAATTGATCTTCTAATCAAATATAAATACTTTACAGTCACATTTTGATGGAGACCAACCTCCATTCCCTTATTTCCAGTCTTGTTACCATCTTCCCATGGAATATTACATTTAAACACTTGGTTGTGTTGTATTCTACAAAACAATTGTGACAGTTAGAGGTGTCGTTAATCAAACATTTCCAAAATCCTCCAATTGACAAAACCCATAATTTTGACCAAAAAAATCATTTATAACATATTCCCAACCTTTAAAAATGTTAACTAGCTCCCATAGCCAATGGAAACATCATTTAGAATAGCTTTTGTAATTTGACAACATTTTACAAATTGACACAAAACCTCATGAAACTTGATAAAGACATTATAAAAATTTCAATATGGAATAAATAAAACATTTGACACCCTTTTCCACCTTCTTGGATACTTTTACATTTTTTTTTCCACCTTTGACCAACCAAGACCTTATTGAACCACTTTTGACAACTTAATGCAAATGCATTCCATATTGGTTCAATATGACATAAAATGATATATTATAACTTGAAACAACTCAAATATGAATAAAATGACTAAATATAAATGAAATTGATCCTTTCATGTTCTTTTGCCTCTTGCAGCCTCCTAGTGCAAAGGTGCCCCTACACTAGATATCCCCAAGTCTCTCATAAGGATTTCTACAACTAAAACTCATTGCAACACCTTGTTCATCATACTTCTACTTAGTAACATACTAGAAACACTTAGTCACTACTTGACATCAATTAAAACCCAATAATTAATCATTATGCAATCAAATCTATGTTATGACAACACCATAAATCACTTACCATCAATGCATCAGTTATCCCAATAATTTCCCCCTTTGGCATTGATGCAAACACAAAAAAAATCATCTGCTTACCTTCTCAATCAGTTATATTCTTTAGAAGAAATTTTTTTTCCACTTCCCATCTTTTTCCTATCATTTGATATGCATCTCCAGACATCTACAAGGTTTTTCCCCCTTTTAGTAAACTTATTTTCATCATCATCCTCTGCATTCTATGTGTTTCACTTTCTCCCCACTTGTACTTTCTCTACCTATATACTCTGTTCTTTCTCTCCCTCTTTTAAATTTTCTTACTCACTCTCCCCCTTTGACAAAAATTCCAAAGGTGTCAATCAATCTGACTGACCATGGGTTCTAAAATCCTCTAACTCTTCACTATAATTACTTGTCCACCTAAGGAGTAGTCCCACAACATTAATCCAATCATAAGATATTCAATGAATACAATGGAATGATGCAAGACCATTTATTCTAGTTTGACCCAGGTAGGCGAATGACCCCTAACCTACCTCTTAGATACTTAAATATATCCTTATGTAATGGATTTGTAAAAATTTCTTCTACCTGTTCCTTATTTAGTACATATTCCAACCATACCTATTTTTCTTGTACCTATTCTCTAATAAAATGATACTTGATAGAAATTTCTTAGTCTTAAAGTGCATCACTGGGTTTTTAGATATGTTAATAACACTTGTATTGTCACAATAGATAACCATTAGTTCAGTTACCTTCTCCTAAATTCCTTCATGAATCTTCTTGATACACACCACTTGTATATAGTTAATAAAAATATTCAACATATTCAACTTCAACTATGGATTGGGATATACAATATTTCTTCTTACTTGTCCAAGACACAAGCCTATCACTAAGAAAGAATGAACCACCACTTTCTCTCTTCCTATCATCCACATTTCTTACCCAATCTTCATAAGTAAAAAAACTTAAATCTAAATCACCCTTGTGAGCATACCAAAGACCATAGCCTTCAATTCATTTCAAATATATGAATATCTTTTTCATCACTACCATATGTGATTCCTTAGGATTAGTAAAAAACCTGTCCACTAACCCAACTACCTGCACTATATCTGGTCTACTATGCACAACATATTGCAACTTACCAGTCATGAATCTGTAAAGTGTCTCATCCACCTCTTTAGAATCATCATCCTTTGATATTTTTCAACCATTTACCATATGGGTACCAACTAGTTTTGAGTCTTCTAACTTAAACATCTTTAATATCTCTTTCACATTTTTAGACTAGTTGACATAGATTCCATCTTTGCGTTGTGATACCTATAATCTAAAGAAAAATTTGATCTCACTGATCATAGACATCTCAAAATACTTCTTCATCTCATTTGGAAATGCTATTCTCATCTCATCATTTCTACCAAAAATGATTCCATCCACAATGACTGCAGAAATCAGTAGTTTGTTATCCTTTTCTATCTTTAGATATACATTATTGTTGTCACTTTTTCTAATGAAACCGATCTTGATAAGATATGAATGAAGTCTCTCATAACATGCCCTTGGTGTTTATTTTCATCCATATAAAGATTTCTCCAGCTTGCACACCATGTTCTTTCCTTTAGATGAAGAAAAACCTTTAGGTTGTTCAATGTACACTTCTTCTTCCAAAACACCATTTAGAAATGTTGACTTCACATCCATTTGATATACTTGAACTTTTTGTAAGAAACATATGCAATTAGAATCCTCATGCCTTCAATTTTTTCCATGGGTACAAATATTTCACCATATTCCAAACCTTCCTATTGTGCATAACCTTTACACACCAATCTTTCCTTTTTCCTTACCACTTCACCTGTCTCATTCATCTTGTTTCTAAAAATACACTTAGTACTGATCACATTCTTATCCACTGGTCTGGGCACTAATTTCTAGGTTTTTTTCTTCTCAATTTACTCCAATTATTCTTCCATATCTTTCACCCAATCATCATCTTTCGATTCTTCTTTCACTATTTTAGGTTCAAGTTCTAAAAGAAAACATGTAATTTCTCTTTCCTTTCTTCTAGTTAGAACACAAGAATTCTTATCACCAATAATTTGATCCTCATAGTGATTTGATTTAACATACCTTGGTAACAATGGTTCAAATCTAGGAGCCCCTTCTACCACTTGTACTGGTTCCTCATTAACTTGTCTATCCTAATTTTCAACATTTTGTTGCATTATTTGTACATATACAAACCCTTGATAGTCTTCAGGTTTCTTCTTGCTAGATTCATCATTCTTCTCAGAGAATTCATCAATTCCCAGATTTTCACATTCCATTATCATGTTGGTTCTTTTGTTCAAAAACTTGTAGGCCTTTCTTTTTGTATATTACCCTAAGAATATTCTTTCATCACTCTTAGGATAAAAATTGCATGAATTTTCATCTCTCTTCATGTAATATCTACTCCCAAATATTTTATAATAACTCACATTCAGTAAGTAACCATGCCATATCTCATAAGGACTCTTGTTTGTTCCTTTCTTTAACTAAACCCAGTTCAATGTATACATAACAGTACTCACAGCTTCCCTTCAAAATGTTTGTGCCACACCTTTCTGAATCATCAGTGTCCTTGCACAATCAATTATTGAAATGTTCTTTATTTTTGCAATGCCATTCTATTGAGGGGTTCTAGGAGATGACATCTTCCTTTTGATTCTTTGTTACTCACATTATGTAACAAACTCAAGTGAAGTAAACTCATCTCCTCTATCTAATCTCAAATACTTTAGATTATTATCAATCTCCTTTTCCAATAAATCTTTGTATATCTTGAACATATGAAAAGCTTCAAATTTGTCCTTTAGAAACACAACCCACATCATTCTAGAAAAATCATCAACAAAAAGCATGATGTATTTATCACCATACTAACTTCTAGTTCTCATAAGACCACATAAATCGGTATGCACTAGATCGAAAATACTTTCAAAAGAGTATGACTTACTGACAAAACTAGATCTAGTTAACTTTCCTAGCTGACATTCCTTACACATTACATTATCTAGTTTAACTAGATATGGAAAACCTCTTACAAATTTCTTCTTACTTACTTTAATCAAGCTATCAAAATTGAAATAACAAAATCTTTTTCTGCCATAACTAACTATCCTCAGTCTTAGCAATCAGAAAACTTTTAATAGTAGTATCCAGATGGAATAAATTACCTTTGGTAAGTTCACCAGTAGAAATCACTACTCCTAATTTCTCAATAATCCTATATATACCTCCATTGAACTCCAATATATATCCTTTTTTATTCAACTAAGAAACACTTAAAAATTATACTTCAGATCTTCAACCCAATAGACATCATCATAATTTGTCTTATCATTTAAAGTAATATATCCTTTACCTTTACCTTTTACCAAAAATTGAGCATCATTACCAAATCATATTGATCCTCCATAACATTCCTCCATTTTGATAAATTTTCTTCTATCATCGATCATATGATGAGTGCAACCACTATCAATAATTGAATATCAACCATGATTCATGCTTGAAACTAATGATTTCTCATCTTCTTCTAAGGAAACTTCCTTTACTGCAACAAACACAATTTCTTCTTCATATCTTCCATCAAATTACTGATTGGTAACACCTTCCTAGGTAGCATTCCTTTTTGTTCTTATCCTTGAATCTCATTGGATTTTCCTTCCTATCATTGTCAGGGAATCTAAAGGAAATATTTCCAATCTTATTACATGAAAATAAACTCAAAGAAAACTTACCCTTATATTTACCTTTCCCTCTAGGAAAACTTTTAGAAAATAAAGATTCCAATTCTCCTATCCTCTTTCTTTAGAGAAGTAAGATTCATAATCATTAGAGTGATATGTTGAATAATTGTTATATATCTCCTTTCCTTTCCTATATGGTGCAAGAGTCAATGATGACTTGAAAGAAGCTTCAACTTTTGGCATAGTATTATCATAATTGTTCAGCTCAAATGCAGTTAATTTGCCTATTAATGCATCAAGAGTAACAGTAAAAGTTCTTAGAGAGCTGAGCTCTTGTATAGATGAAACCCTAATACCATACTAAGGAAATAAAATTATCAATTCTTTTCTTACCACATCCTCCTCAGAAGATTACCACTAGCACCTCAGATAGAAACAATAAATTCTTTGATTCTCTGACTATATTTTTTAATGTTCTCATTATCTTGCATCCTCATATCATCATACTTTCCTTTAAAACTATCAACCTTTTCCTTTTGCACATGTGGATCTCCACCATAGACAGTCTTCAACTTATCCCATATCTCATAAGAAATATACAAGTCTTTGATATCAATAAATTATGCATGTGAAAGAGTATTAGCAATCACTTCCATAGTTGCAATATGTTCTTGTTTGATCTTCAATTGATCTGCAGTCTAGGTTCTTGAAGGGACAATATACTTAGTAACCACATGATTACAATACTAATCATCCATACCTTTAAGATAGAGCTTTATCTGACCACACAAAATTGATTAGTTCTCTCTTATGAATTTAGGACCTTCCTTTCTCATAATCTTTGGATCTTTACCTCAATATATTAAGCTTCACCACAACACTAGAGGACCAAAACTCTAATACCAATTGTTAGTCCTAATATTAGATTACTAAGAGGGGCGTGAATCAATAATCTATCGATTATGCAACTTTTAAACCTTTAAACCTTATAATAGAATTCACAAGATTAACTTAATAGAATAAAATAAAACTTCAAACACATAAGCACATGAACAAATATGACACACAAAGTTTTCTTGTGGAAACCCAATTTGGGAAAAACCACATGTTGGAATTAGTACCCACTAAATCATGCACTCTTCTAAAGTATGCATTGTGGGGAGCTTAATCCTATTAGGAGTTTACAAAGATATTGTTAGGTGCCACCCATTTACGGGATTTACCTCTAGCCCTATTAGGAGTAGCCTTATTAGAATATTTTAAACACAAGATAATGTGCTACCCTGTTAGAGGATTTATAATAGGGACCTGATAGGATCCACTTGGTTAAGTGATTTTGACTGCTACAACTATTAGGGAACACCATATAGAATGATCTGTAGAATAGAATCACCTCTTCTTGATCAGATCCACTAAATCACATAATCTCTTCTCAACACACTTAACTTTTCCCAAGCTTGATCACAACTTTCACTTTACAACCACACTTTCCCAACACACAATTAACACACTAACTTTCAAATTCATCCATTATATATTAAAATTTTAAGTCCACCACCTTAGCCAAGGCCTAAAAAATTTACAATTTAAGTTTAAAAATTCCTACTCAAACATAATGCACAAATGCACACATCTCAATGTACAAAACAATTTTCATGTACCACATTGATCCATACTTAGATTTACTTATGAATTCATGAAGAATAGTCAAACATGTTTTTACCAAACACACCCTTCTTCTAGAATCTTCATGAAATACTAGCATCCAACATTGAAATGCCAAATCATCATTTATAATCATTGAAACACATCACCACATTTTTAGTAACACAACTTTATTCACTATCACTTCCATACCAATTATCGATTCAAGATCTACCATCGATAGCTCAAGAACATAAGCTCTTTATCTTAAAACCACTTTTGTAACTACAATATCTTGATACCGGTCATCCAAATAAGTTGTAGTAGTAACCATAGCTTCTAAACACTATCAAAAACCTTTTCTTGTGACCATGCCATATAATTCAACATATATTTGATACACCAATAAAATCTCCTATCTCCTATCTCCTATCATTAATTGTTCTAGAAATTGCACTAGGAACCTTCATCTGATCTTAAATTTCTTATCGATCTTCATCAATAGTAGTGCTCATACATCTTGCATTCAAAGACATCCCCAAGTCTCTCATAAGGATCACTACAACTAAAACTCATCACAACACCTTGTTCATCATACTTATACTTAGTAGCATACTATAAACACTAGGTCACTACTTGACATCAATGACAACCCAATAACTAATCATCATGCAATCAAATTTGTATTATGACCACACCAGAAATCACTTACCATCACTCCATCAGTTATGCTAATAGATGTCCAACTAGATGCAAAAGTGAGACTGGATGGCATTTATGTGGGTAATTACACTAAGTTGTTGATAAAAAAAGTGGCCACATGAAAAAAAACTCAAAATTTTACAAAAACTATGTGGGTTATTTGAAATTCAAAATTTTAGGCTTGGAAAAATCAAGCCATGCCAACCCTAGAAAATATAATTTAAAAAACCTATAATTCTTCATAACCCATGCGGGTTATGAAGAAATAAAAAAATTCTTCACAACCCGCATGGGTTATGAAGAACTATGATATTTTTTAAAACCCATGGATTGGGCTCATTTCTAATGCCCAAAAATGATAGACAACAACTTGAGGTATCCAAAAACTATGAAAACCTGAGTGTGTTTCTAATTAAATTCCATTTTCCTGGTGTTAGAGAAATTTGCAACCATGCCATGTCATTGAACAGGTAAGTATTTTTTGTTTTTATTATTTTTGTTTGCATTTTAATCGAAGGAGGGTTTCTTAATTTCTTTAAGTTTTTTTTATTAATTTGATCTTAGATTCTGAAAATAATCCCCCACAATGAAAGAGATGGCAAAGACCACTTCTCGCACTACCAACATGAGAAAACCCTGAAAGTGTTCCACAGAGAAATAATAAAACCCTCAATATGTTGCTCCACAATAAATAAAAAACCCTCAATATGCTACTACTAAACAACTGTAATCACCCCAAAAATCTATGCGTCCTCTAGTAGATCCTATACAAGCCACATGTGAGGATCTTGTCAATTGCCTAACACAAAACACTACCTAAATTTCTATATTAGTGAATAGGTTGAGGTCTTGTAGTCATGAGCACCACTTGTCCCTCACCACAACCCTAGAAACAATGGCCAAAAGTGAAAATGAGGTTGTATGTGATGAAAAATAATCCTATTAAGAACAAGCTTAAACATTCAAATGTTAACAATAAACAAGATATTCAAATATAAATATAACACTTATGAAACTTTCAAGAACTAAACAAAAAAAATTTCTCCGCAACCTCTGATGAGAAATAAGCAAGGGCACCCAAGACTTGCTTGATTTTAGCTCTTAGAGATATTTGTGGGTGTGCTCTCCCAACACAAGTATGAATCTCACTATGAATGCAAGGTAAATCAAAACAAAACTTGAACTATCCAAGGAGGAGCTATGGAAGCAACCCTCAAGTATTCAATGCAAGAAGCCAAAGCAACTCAAGGAGGATCTATGAAAGAAATCCTCAATCTCAATGGCATGCAAGTAACAAATGCATATGAATCTAAAGCATGGAGTAAACTAAGTTCTAAAAACATAAAAGAAATCTAGCAACTACCAAATTGTTAGTGAAAAACTCTAAATGCAAAAGAAAACTAACATTATAGTTCTACATGTAAATGATAGATTATTTGGTTGAGGCAAGGATCCTATTTATAGAATTTTGGAGGGCTAGGGTGAGGTGGCATCTATGTGGAATCCACATAGGTGTCACTAAGGAGACACAGAAGCCATTGAAAGTCTAAGACTTTCTCACACATGTGTGAGCAACTTGGGATGTGAGAGGTCAATGTGTACTCCAAATACATGTGTAAGTGTGTGTAAGAGATGTGTAAGAGAAAAGGTCTATTTTCACAATTTTGGAAGGTGTAAGAAGTGTCATCAAAATTGTAAGAAGTCTTATTTATGCAAATTTTGACAATTTTTTAAAAGACAATTTTTAGAAATTTGCTCGCACATGTGAGAGAAAATAATTAGGACTAATGGATGTAAGAATCCAAAAATTATCCTAATTAACCTTAGTTAATTAGTGAGTAGGTTTATTAGATAGAAAATGACGTGTGTAGGATAGCATCTAGGTTGGATTTAGGATTAAATTAAATAGAATTTAATTTAATCATGGCTTAGTAGAAATAAAGAATGTGAGGTAATTAAATAAATTAAAAATTCATTTAAAAAAGGAATATGAAGGAACATGTATTAAATTTAATTTAATACATTATGAAAGGTAATATTTAAATTTAATTCAAATACTATAATTAATGAATTTATTTAATTAAATAAATTTAATTAAATAAATAGATAAATTTAACAAATATAATTAATTAAAAATTAACTATAATGTTATTAGAGGTCATTAATTAAATTAAATTTAATTAATGTTAAAAGGATGAATTTAGGTGTCTACATTTTGCCCCTCTTTGATGTGGTGTCAAAAATGACATCGCATCAAAGAAAAGAAAATATGGATTCCCTCGAAGAAAATTAGTAGGAGAATGTGGATGATGTGCCCCCTCGAGAAAATAGGCCAAGAATAAAAATTTTGGACAATTTTCATAAAAAGAGGGAAAAAGACTATGCATGACTTATTGGGTAAAAAAAAAGGAAAAAAGAAAAAAGAACCTCTCCCTTTTCTTAAAAAAAGGGCCCCTTATAAAAGCCCAAAAAAGGGGGAAAAGGATTCATTTTTACCCCTAAGGAGAAGAGAAAAGAGAAGAGGAGAAGAAAAGAGAAAATGGTAGGACAACGAGACAGGTTGTAGCTGGGTGAGCGGGTGCGAGTCAATCGATGAGCGGCAGACAGGGGGGAGTTGGTGAGTGCACAAATCCTCCTTTGTCAATTTTAGTAGTTTGAAATTTTATTTACAATATGATATGATTTTGTTTTTTTCTCAAAATTTTTGGAGAAAGAGATGTGGGATGCAAGGTAGGGGTGAATACGGCCAAGGGTAGGGCCGTCGTCAGAGACAAGGTCGAGTGACAAGTGGTTATGCCTACTAGTGATAGGCGTGGTGGAGCCGCCCGTCGGTTGACAGGTGGCTACACCCCTACCCAGTGGCACGAAGCCACTCATCTATGAATGGGTGATACCACCCATTGGCTGATGGGTGGCTCCGCTTGCCTTTGGGTGGGCATTATCATCCTTCAACGGATGGGTGGCTCCTCCAACCCAAGGGCCAACGTTGTCACCCATCTATGAATGGGTGGCCCCACCTACCTTTGGGCAGGCATTGTCACCCATCAATGGATAGGTAGTACCGCCCACCAAAATGTGGGCTGGTAGTGGCGGCGGTGGTCACGACGGCTCCTCCCACTAGGTGACGGGAGGTGGAGCTATCTGTTAATGGATGGGTGGCTCTTCTTTCTTAGCGGTGGGGGTTTTCCACCACATCTATAGATGGGTGATGAAGGGTTCAATTCCGTGCATCCTGGGATGAATGGTAGGGCCATAGAAGAGGGGGAGTTGCCTATTTTAAGATGAGCAACACCACTTCCAAAAAAGGGGGGGTGGGCTGGGAATGGGAAAAGATGAAGTGGGGATAGGGGGAGAAGCAAGTTGAGGGTAGGGATAGGGGAAATGTGGTAATGACTAGGAATAACGAAGGGTGTTAGGTGATTGGATGTAGGAACTTGATTATTGGATTTGCTTGAAAGAGCGATGGCCAGACACGATGATGCTCTTAGAGGAGCTGACTAAAGCACAGTGGGGGTAGGTGACCTTATGCTACCTGCAGCATATGCATGAGTGGCCACACTTGAGAGTGCATAATGTTCTGATGATAGAATTGATCAAGAGATGGCACTCAAACACATTGAATTTCCATTTGTTGACTGGGGAGGCAACAATGGTGTTTCTAGATGTATGGAGGATTTTGGGGATACCGATTCGGGGGGAGATGGTTGAGTATCAGTTGGAGAGAGTAGAGAAGTTTATGGAGGAGAGTTTCAGAAGGCAGGTAGACCAGTTGTTGATTGACCATCAATGAATGCCATGGCGAGGGGGGATGGAGGCAGGATTAACCTGACTAGCTTTTGTCTATAGTTGAAAATGGACCTCTAATCTAGCCATATACACAACATAGTCATTGCTTGATCATCAAAATTACAAAGGTGAGTATGAGTTACTCAGTTCAAAATATCTATCGATTCGACCTGTTGCCTCCTAATTAGTTAGGGTGTTTGAATTACTCTTAGAATGAGAGCTCACAACCAAAAGACCAAACTAAGACAGAGGATTTTGAAAGCTTGAAAGATAAACAAATGAGAAATTAAGCTATAATGAAGAGGCAATTAATCTAAGATGAATATGCTGTTAATCTAAGAATGAAATATAGATTTTAAGCTAAGAACATGAAAGAAATATGATAATTAAGCTAATAGCAATAAGCAAACTATATTAAATGAGAGTGCAATTACACTAAATGAGAAATTAAACTAATGTGCAATAAAAAGCTTGAAAATATGAAAGAATTACGATGAAAATTTTCTATAGTTTATGTGCTCTAAAATTGCCTCTTTTTTGAATGAAGGAGAAGGTTCATAATATAGACAAGCCCGGAGAAGGAATGAAGAGTTCCTTGAAATGAAACGGTTGACTCTTCATTCCCAATTGAGACAAATATTGAGAAATTACTTAAAAAGAATGAATTATTGCCACATATGGGTGACCCTTTGAATATTTTGAATTATTAAATCCAAATAAGATAATCCATTCGAATAACCAAGTAATATTAATTCTTTTTTATGTGTATTATCCAAATGGGGTGGGTTTAATTTAATTTAAAGCACTTAGGACTTTAGAATTAAATAAATTTATCATAGGGATTATTTAGCTAATAAAGTCAAATACTTAGGAATTAATTATGGTGTGAGATTAATGCAATTTAGGGTTTTGCAATTGACACCAAGTCAAAAAGTCAGGTAGGAGAGAGAAAATTGCCTAGTAAAATAGGACTTTAATGATGTAAAATTGAAGAAATGCACCAAAATTGATTGAAATTATAAGGTGCCAATTTTTGGTATTACATTTGCCCCTCTTTGAATTGATGTGCGAGCAGTGCATTGATTCAAAGAACAGTCTGATGTGACAAATGAGGTTTCAGGATTATTCCAAGAACAGAGCTTAACCCTTGGAAGTCAAGGTTAGGCTGCCAAGACACCGAAATAGATCGAATTGCAGAACCACCTCCAGAATGAGGCACAATTCTTCGAAGTCTAAGTGAGATTGTGAAGACAATGGTCTAATGACAACTTGAGAAGAGACTAGAATCAGGGTTAGGTTACCTAAATGCCTATTGGTCAAATGATTACAGATTCAGGTTTAGGACTAATCTTTAGAATCAGGGTTAGATTGCCCCAATACCAAGCTTAGTCCTCTGAGACCCAGGTTAGATTTCTTAGATAATGGTCTAAAAGAGATTTTGAGAGCCATCTCCAAAATGAAGCTTGACTTTTAGGAATTAGGGTTAGATTGCCCCAATACCTAATGAGATTTCAAGAACCATCTCCAGAATGAAGCTTGATTCCCAAGGATCTGAGTTAGATTGCTCAGATACCTAAAATATAGATGATAAGATGACTAGATGTGAGGCACAAAGATGCCCCTAGTGAAGACATGCCCCAAGTGGCGAGGACTATGCTTTAGATCAGATTAATATGAGACTAGTTTGACAAGATTTAAATGATGCAATCATCCTGCCCCCTTAGGAGCGAAATCAAAAGATAACATATCAGAAGGACGATTGACAACAAGAGGTTTACAGAAGTAGAAGCAATCAGACTAGATTCAAGAAGTTGCAAAAGCAATTTGGAGTGATTGGAGGTTTTGTTGACCAAGTTTGACCATGGTTGACCAAATTTGACTAGAGCTAACTTTATATGAAAAAGATGAAGAAGCCAAGAAAATGATGAGGAGATGAGAATCTAGCAGGAAGATGACGCCAGAAGGTTGATTGCACAAGCATCCGATCCCAAAGGGTCCCAAAATTTAAAATGTGATTTTGAGCCATCTAGAGATGTCAGATTTCAATTTTGATCCCGAAAATGGATTCAAAGCAGTCGATTTAGCCAAGGGTGCAATTTTCATGCAAAACGGAGCACTTTGAAAATTAGGTCAAAATGCTATATAAGGCCTAGAGGGGTCATTTTCAATTCATTATTCACTTTGTCTTCTTGCATTTTTGAGAGCTCTAAAATAGAATGAGGGTGTTCCAGTGCATATGCATCAATTTGAGCACTCTTGATACCACAACTGACTACCAGAGTATGACTCACCTGTGAGTAGTCGATAAACCATCCCGCATTTCAAATTTTAACACTTTATTAGGTGATTTAGTCTGGATTTAGCATGTTTTAGGGCTTGTTCTTCAACTCTCGCATGAGGAAACCATTTCCTCACACCAGCCTCAATTACCCCTCATGCAAGGAAATGGTTTCCTTGCATGGGTCAGCGCTTCCTCACCTGGGGCCTGCCTAAAAGCTCACATGAAGCGAAAGTTGATACGGTGTGAGATTTCTCCTTCTCACACAGGAAGAGGTCTTGTCTCGCATGAGGGAATAGTTTCCTCGCATGGGAAGCTATTGTAGTGCTTTGAGTCTTCTTCCAATTTTGCATAAAATCAACCAATTAAAGTATGCCAGAGTCTTGTTTAGGATAGATGTGTAGCATCATTTGCTTGTTGTTGCTTTGAAACTATCATGTTGAGATACTGATCCAATGTCATTGCTTGCTTTGCAGGTTGACTTCCTAGATGTCACTTTCTGATTGCACCACCCTGTCATCACCACACTAGTTCAGAGGTTGACCAAGGATGAGAGTGCCCATATTGAGGGGCTAGGATTTTCATACTTGCATGATATACCCAACATTCGGGTAAATCATGGTCTTCTAGGTGCACTAGTCGAGCATTTTCATTCAGAGATGGACACATTCCACTTGCTGATGGGGAAGATGATAGTTACTCCTGAGGACATTTACAGGATATTGTGGATACCCTTCCATGGTGCTTGAGTCAAGTATGATATACAACTGAGGGTAGGCACACTAGCACTGAGGGCCATATTTCAAGATGATTTAGTGATGGGTCGAGCCATCTCATGGGAGGACCTGATCAGTAGGTATGGCAGTGCTCATCGATTAGAAATTGTTCTAGCCATATTCCTGAGTTGTTACTTGGTTTAAGATAGGGGCCAGCACAAATTAGAGTGTGGTTGGGTTCGCATGCTATAGAGGATGTTGGATAGGCCAGCTACCAGATTTGGATGGGGCAAGTGCATGCTCGCATAGATGTATCACAAGATGCACGAGGTCATGTATTGAAGTGCTAAGACCATGGCGACTAGTGTTCTTGTATTACAGATCTGGGCTTGGGAGCACCTCCCTATTTGCAAGCCAATATTTCACAATACACAATAGGATCTTGAGCCTTATATTTATAGATATGTCGGTCTTATGACTCAGCTAGCGCTGGGTAAGACCGAGCAGTGGTGGGGATAGCTAGATGACATGGTGGTAGTTGTGTGGAGACCTCAGGTAGCCATAGAGCCATGGGATGATGCTTAGTGGGAGTTAGCATACATGTTCATCTCACATCAACTAATTGGATGTACTATTAGCATTATTGAGTGATTCTTGCTCACATGTGTGATGAGACAGTAGGACATCTCCCAAGAGTACGCATCATATGCTCACTTCATCGATGAGATGAAGAAGGGATGGAAGCCTAGGTTAGATTAGGGTAGGTGCACTATCAAGGCACGAGTACCTTCAGCTTGATGGGATTACGTGGTGAATGTCACCAATGCAGGGATGACACCTGCATACCGAGATCATTTCTTGGCGCATCCCTTCCCCAGATACACAGATCCTGTCAGGATGGGATAGCCCATGCACCAATAGCCTGTACAATAGTAGCCTATACAATAGCCATGGGGACAATAGTAGTAGGTACTTTCCCAGCAACAAATACCATTACAGCAAACTGGACAGAGAGTATTTAGGCCCAAGACAACACAGATAGACATCCCCCCAAAGACTATGGGGTTAGATGCAGGTGCTGGGAGTAGTGGGACCTAGCAGAGGTCCACTAGACAAAGGACAAGAGACTCCTCTTAGTAGCCATCTCCTGACAAAGAGGCATAGGTACAGGAGGATGCTAATATGTTAGATCAAGCCACACAAGGGCCTGTACAGCTAGCACAAATTTAGGATGCTCTTAGGAAGAGCTGAGAGAGGGTGAGATAGGTATAGTAGGAGAGGGATGACTTCCATACATGATTCATCATCTAGGAGACGTGGGTGGTAGACAGGGATTAGGAGATCAGAGAGCTCTGAGAGGAGCTAGCGAGGTCATGACTAGAGATGAGATATGAGTCTACTTAGGCAGCCTATTACTATGCAACATACGTGGGTGTTGTTCCAGAATTATTCGAGCAGGTGCCTCCATTTTTTGAGTACGCCAAAACACCACAGAGACCTCCTCCATAGGCACCTCCATAGGCACCACCACAGAGACTAATGCCACCTCCTCAGGGACCACCATAGTAGGCACCGTCATAGGGACCACCACCACCACCTCCTCCAGGTGGTGATGGGTAGAGTTAGCTCATTTTTTATATTCATATTGTAGCCCACATTTTGATACTATGCTCAAGTAGCACCATTCTTTTTGTACATGACATTGATCGACCATGATATATATATATATATATATATATATATATATATATATATATATATATATATATATATATATATATATACATATATATATATATATACATATATATATATATATACATATATATACATATATATATATATATACATATATGTATATATATATATATGTATATGTATATATATATATATATATATATATATATGTATATATATATATATGTATATATATATATATGTATGTATGTATGAATGAGATTGCCTCTTTGATATCACTGTACTCATTTATATATTTCTTTAATGTTGATGTTCATATTTTATGAGATGTTTCCTACATGATTTAGATGTATGGATGAGGTATGTATGAGATGCACATGTTTTCTTTTTATGATATGAATATGCAATGTGAAATGCAATGATAGATGGTAGATAAATGAATGTAATGTATGATTTTTTTTATGCTTATAATGGATGCACATGCAAATGAATATGTAAATGTATATGGATTTTATGGATGCAAATAGAAATGCAATGAAAATGCAATGTATGTGATACTAATCATCTCATTTAGGATGTAGCAATATATGATAGGTGCTAATCAAAAGGATATTTGAAGATCGAGAATGAGGACTAGACACTTGTGCAGCCAAGAAAAACCTGGGACAAAAGATGAGAACCTTCGATGAATAGATCCCGAAGAAGACAATCAAGAGAGCACCAAAACATTGTCTCAATGCAAGCCTAGAATGAAAATGAAAGCCTAAGCTAGATGCAAACCCTAGGACTTGGTTGTTGGACTCATCGTATTATCATCATAGAGTTTTTAGGTATGGGATGATCACAAGATGTCGTACAATCCTCACTAACATTGCAATCATGAGAATATGAATATGACATAAGTCCTAGATTTTTCAAAATGAGATGTAAGCATTAAGGCACAAGAAGCCTGAATGACCTAAACACCTATTCCTTTTGATTTAGAAAGTTAGCATAAGCATCAAAGCATAGCTGTTAGAATGATCAAAATGTTGCTTGCATACAAACACGCTAGACACATGAGAGTTCCTTCCTTCCCCAAAGAATGCTTGTAGTGACCCTTACATTCACTTAGCAAGACAAGCATTAGCAATTTTACTTGTAGCAGAAAGAAGTCACTCAAAATAGACAAGGAGAAGAACCAACCTCATCAAATTTTCCATATAAAAGGAGTCGAGGTACACATGGCCATCTAATACATGATGTAGGCTCTTACAGATGGACACCCCTCTTATATAGATTCTTTAGATCAATGGAACTAAACTAGAAAATAGAAAGAAAAGGAAAGATAATGCCCCCAGTCTTCACATTTCTTAGTCAAGAGAAGACATCTTAGATTCGCTCAAGAGGGAATGATAAAGAAAAAGAACAACACACAAAAGGGAAAAGCTTAGCATGTTTTAGAGAATCACAAATTTAGTTTTAGTTTTAGTTTATGTTTGTGTTCAAGTAGATTGAAGTCGAATAAGAAGTGCACAACATTCAAAGTCTCAATAGGACAGCAACAATAGACAGACATAGTGAGAACCATTGTTGACCGTCATGAAAAATGAAGTCTCAAAGAGATATTAGAGTGCTAACTAAGTATCAGTAGGTGAACATAGTGAGAACCATTGGTGACCAATACAAGGAGGATTCTCAAAAGAGAGACCCAAGCATGAGTGAAACATCAGTAGGAAGACCCAGTGAGAACCACTGGTGACTGATGTAAGGAAGAGATCTTGAAAGAGAGGGGTTCGAACAAGAGCTAGGTATCAGTAGGTAGGCATAGTGGGAACCACTGGCAATTGATACATGAGAGATCCTCAAGGAGAGAAATCTCAAAAGTAGCTAGGCATCAATAGGCAGACGCACTGAGAACCACTGGTGACTGATGCAAGGAAGATCCTTCGAAAATGATAGGACAATGCCCCCTAGACCAGGAAGGTGGCCCCAAATGTGACCAGTTCCAATCCATGAAGAGTCGAGCAAAATCTTGAAGATAACTGAAAGCAAGTGAATGAGCTAGCAAGCTAAAGTAGGAAATGAACTAAAAGCAAGAAACAAACTAAAGTAGGAAAGTGGGAAAGCAAACTAAAGCAGGAAAGCAAGAGCCAAATGGTGCCACAATGGGTATAGCTTCAGGAAACAAGAGGTGCATGTTTACTAGGTTTTCACCATCTTGGCAAAGATTCTATTTTTGCTACCATGATGACTATTTGCCAGGTTTTCATCAATGACACATTTTCTTCTTTTTCAATTTTTTTGTTCTTTTTCTCTTTTTTTATTTTTTTGTATTTTTTAATATTTCATTTTTTTTGTATTTTTAATTTTTTGACTTTTTTGTATTTTTTTCCAAATTTTCTATTTTTTATTATTATTATCAAGGCACCTATTTACTAGGTTTTCACCAAGATAATAGATACATCAAAGTGCCTGTTTAGCAGGTTTTCACTAAGATCATTTTTTCAGGACATTTTGCAATTTTTAGGATTTTTGACACTATACCATTTTTTGGATTTTTTCAGGACCAATAAGTATGTACATGAGCATACAAGCAATGTCTTAGTTGTATAATTTCTTCAAGTGAAGAGTGTTGATAGGTCTTTGAGCTATTCTCCTTCAGTGGTGGAGAGTTTGTATGTGCCAGACCCAAATGTTGTAGTGATAACATACAAACCAAGCCGGTTTGGTTCAAATTTTCCTTTCTGGACTCGTTGCTATTGGTTTTGGGGGTTTTCTCTCAGGACGAGATCACCCACTTGGAATTCTCTTTGTATAACTTTCTTATTGTAGGATTTTGACATTCTCTTTAGGTATGCTCTTAGATGATCGAACGCCACCTTCCGGTGTTCATCCAGTAACTCAAGTCCTTCAAGCTGGGATATTTTGTTTTCTTCATCAGTGATGAGGCCCCTCAGAGAGACTCGCAATGTAGGAATCTTGACCTCAATAGGAAATACTACATCTACTCCATAGATTAATGCAAAGGGTGTAGCCCCTATTAGAGTTTGAATGCTTGTTCTATAGGCCCATAGAGCCAAATTAATCTGGAGGTGCCAATCTCTACCAGATTTATGAACTGTTCTATGCAAGATTTTGAGAATTATCTTATTAGAAGCTTCTACTTGTCCATTACCCTAGGGATAATAGATAGATGACCAATGTTTAATGATCCTGAATAACTCTCTTAGGGATAACTCTCTCAGGTCCTTGTTCTTGAATTGTTCCCCATTGTTAGCAATAATGGATGAGGTTACACCATATCTACAAATGATATAGTTTAGTATAAACATAGCCACAGACTTGCCATCAGCTATAGCCAGAGGTACTACCTCAACCCACTTAGTAAAATAGTTTATAGGTGTGATGATAAACTTATGTCCTCTTGAAGAAGAAGGATGTATCTGACCCACCAAGTCAAAGGCCCATTGTTGAAATGGCCAAAAACTGATGAAAGGAATAAGCTCTTTAGCAGGAGCATGGATCAGATTTCCATGAAATTGGCACTATTTACAAGTCTTGGCATATTGAACAGCTTCTTTCTCCATATCTGGCCAGTAGTAACCAGCTCTAATAAGTTTACAAGCTAATGTTAGACCACTCAAATAAGACCCATAGATACCTTCATGTACCTCAGCTAATGCATGTCTGGACTCATTAGGTTCTAGGCACCTAAGGAGGGTACCGTCTAGACCCCGTGTATACAAGTCATTTGCTATGATGACATACCATGAGCATTACGAATTAGGTGAGGCTTTTCATTTTGGGTATAGGTGTCTAGAATGATTTGGTCATGGAGGTAAGAATAGATATGGTGGTAGTGGGATGAGTCATGTCCAATGACTAAACATATCATCTTAGATTCAGGAATGTCATAGGCTGGGTAGTGTAATGCCTCCACCAAGAATTCATGTCTGAAGTCATTTTCTAGCATTTGTAACATTGAAGCAAGAGTGGCCATAGCATCAGCTACTTTATTGTCTGCCCTTGGAATTTACTAGAAAGAAATGTGTTCAAAATATTGTTTGAGAACATCCACCATTCATTTGTAAGGCACTAGCTTGTCATCTTTTGTTTGATAGATACCATTAACTTGGTTGATGACTAACTAAGAGTCTCCAAAGACCTTGAGTTCATCCACACACCATTCAATGGATATCTTCATACTGTTAATGAGAGCTTCATATTAAGTGATGTTGTTTGAGAAGGGAAACAACATTTTATAAGCTTTTGGAAATGAGTATCTTTGAGGTGTTATAAATAGAATGCTTGCACCTAATTCTTGCTGAGTGAATGATCCATCAAAGAACATGCTCCAAGCCTGATGTGTGAGAAGTATGATGGATTCATATGGTAATTCAATGTTCAAAGGCTAGTGATCTTTCAGAGGAGCTTCTACCAACTAATTAGCAATTTCTTGTCCTTTAATAGCTTTTCTTTCCACATACTCAATGTCAAATTTGCTGAGTATCATAACCCATTTTTCTAGTCTACCTGTGAGGGAAACCTTGCTCAGCAACTACTTTAGTGGATCAATTTTTGCAATAAGCCTTGTAGTGTGAGTGAGCATATAATGCCACAATTTTTGTGAAGCAAACACTACTTCTAGACAAGCCTTTTCAATGACAAAATAATTCATTTCATAAGAACTCAATGTTCTATTGATATAATAAATAGCTCTCTCTTTGTTGTTCTGATCTTCTTGAGCTAGGAGAGCACCCAAAGATGTGTTCATGGATGAGATGTATAGTATGAGTGGCCTCCCATGAATAGGGGGCATCAATATAGGTGGATTAGCAAGATACTATTTAATCTAAGTGAGTCCCCTATCACATTCTTCATTCCATTCATAAGTCACACCCTTATGCAATGTTTTAGTGAATGGTTGCGATTTGTCAACCAACTATGAAATGAAGCGCCGAATAGATTGTAGCCTTCCCTAAAATCCTCTCATTTGACTGATGTTTTTAGGTGGAGGCATTTCCATAATAGCTTGAACCTTTTCAGGATCAACCTCTATGCCTTTAGCTAAAATGATGTAACCCAAGAGTTTCCCAAAAGTGACACTGAATGCACATTTTTTGGGATTAAGTCTAAGACTAAATTGTTCCATGCGGTCAAGTATGGACCCAAATTTGTAAGGTGAGTTTTCCACTGTATGCTTTTGGCTAAAGTATCATCCACATAATCTTCCATTTTTTTATGCATCATATCATGAAAAATGGTAGTGACAGCTATTTGATATGTTGCTCCAGCATTCTTAAGCCCAAAGGGCATGACATTCCAGCAAAAGGTGCCTTAGGCACACATGAAAGGGGTCTTTTCCTAATCTTCTGGCACAATTTTTATTTGATTATAGCTAGAGAAGCCATCCATCAAGAAATGCATCTTATATCCTGCTGTCATATCCACTATCATGTCAATATTGGGTAGTGGAAAATCATCTTTTGGACATGCCTTATTTAGATCCATGAAGTCTATGCACAAACGAATGGATTTATCATGTTTGGTGACTGGAACAATATTTGAAATCCACTCTACATAGTCAATAGTCCTTATGAAACTAGCCTTAAGAAGCTTTTCTAGCTTTGTTTTGACTAAAAGTGCCACGTGTGGATGCATCTTTCGAAGCTTCTGCTTAACAGGTTTAATACTTGGTGCAATAGAAAAATAGTGCATGATTAGATTGGGGTTTAATATAGGCATGTCAGAGTAAGTCCATGCAAAGTTTATTTTCTTGCTTTAAAAGAAGCTAGTGAACTCTTCCTTTTCTTTTGTAGATAATGACTGTGCTAGATGAATAATTTGTGGAGCAGCCTCTGTACCCAAATTCATTGGCTATGTTAGCTCAATTAATACTAATGATCTCTCTTGAAAGTGGCTCAAAAGCATATCAAGTATCTCATCCTTGGGTGCCTCAGAGAGGTTTTCACCCTTAGATACATCTTTTATTTTTACTATTTTTTACTTTGATACTGCCACAATGTGGTTTTCACCATCACAACATCTATTTTTTCTTCTTTTAAATTTTTGACTAAGATACTTGATACCTGCCTTTGTCATGTTGACACTACCTTCACTGGTGGAGGACATTATAGTATCAATAGCATGGAGGTAATAGGCTAGAGTGTAATCATTCTAAAATGTTAGGACTTCATTGGATGAGGAGGGGGAGTTCTAGTTTATCAGATTGGGATTTTTGAGTGAGAGAGTAGTGATTGGTTCAATTGTGTTCACAATATAACCATCAAAAGCACAGATGAGAAAGTCAAGACCTAGAGAAATCTCATCCAAAGGAGCATTAGAATCCCTATGAGACCTTACATCAGAAGTAGAGGACAAGTTAACACCAATGGCATCTAATTTGTGTGTCCTAACACTAGACCCTTCACCTACTTCGAGAAGGTTTTCATAGGTATGCACCATGTCTATATCTTTATCATAAGTAGCATAAAACAAAGATTCAAAGTCATACTCATGTGAGTCAATACTTGATGTGGGAATTTCATTAGCACTGGTTGTATCATCATCTTCACTCCTTGTAGCATTAATGGCTTGCTAAAGTCAATCTTTTTCAAACTCTTCTTGGAAATGTGGGGGTATGTACCATTGACCCTAAGAATCAGACTCAACCATTTTTATTTCTTTCCATTGGCCATACGTGAGTCAATGCATTGAAGTGGTCTCATTGGAATCAATATCAGTCTCTATCAGGTGGACAGGTATGACAAGCTCATCAGGTTCTGCAAAGAGTGCAGCAAATTCTAGAGGAATTGGATATGGAAAAGTATCTTCATCAGAGCTAGCCTCTAGATTTACCTCTGGGGTAGTATCTTCAAATTTTAGTTTAGGTTTAGGTTTAGGTTTAGGTCCTGGGACAAATCTATTCATCCCTAAATGAAAGGGGATCTTTTTGAAGCCTAAGCCAGTAGTATCTTTTGTGCAGCGACCTGTAGCTTCAATAGGTTTAAGAAAACTATTGTCATTCCTTCCTATAGGACCACTCCCCTTATCGCTGAAGTGCTTCATGATCTTAAAGGCCTCACTGTATGGCTCTTGTTCTAAGTTTGGAGGTGGAGTAGTCATGTCATATATTTCTTTCCCTTTATAGATCCAAGCTGTGATAGCTCTTTCTTAATCCTCATCTTCTAAAGGTGTAGAGGCCCGTACAAAGGCACCATCATAGAATGTTTGAGGAGAATCATTAGAAGGTTTGTTACTCTTAGAAGGTATCCCATAAGAGCATGGAGATGGAGGGAGAGTAGATAGTGATAGCACAGGTTCAATTTGATATTCTCCCATGCCTATATCCTTAAGTTTTAGAGTCTGTTCCATTTCTTTGAGCTTAACATCATAGAACTTAGTGGACTCTCTATTAGCTAGAACAAAGCTATCTATAGATTATGCAAGGGTATTGCAAGAATAATTGGTATTAGCAAGCACAGTGACTTCCACTCCATGGAATAAAAACTTGATGCATTGATGGTATGTAGATGGAATAGCTTGCATCTCATGAATCCATGGTCTTCCCAACAAGATGTTGTAGGCAAGAGGAATGTCAAAAAATTGAAAAGTAACATCTCTCTCAATAGGTCCTACGTGGATAGGTAGCACAACTAAGCCTTGGGATTTGTGTTCCTCTTCATCATAAGCTTTGATGTTAATCTTTTTGCGAGAGTCTATACAATTCTCATCATAACCTAGCTGAGTAAGAAACTTAGTAGAACAGATATTGAGACCAACACCATTGTCTATGAGCACTCGGTGGACATGCTTAGGACCTATCATGACTTCTATATGCAAGGGAGCATTATGTAGATGGTTCAGAGAGTGCTCATCTTCTTTAGAGAAGGACAAATAATGAGGTGAAGTCAAATGACCCACCATATATTGGAACTGGTCAAGATTGAGATCTTTGGGGATGTTTGCCTCGGTGAGGGCTTTATCCAAAATCTACCTATGAGTAGGCGAGATCTTTAGCAACTCAAAAATGGTAATCTGAGCATTGGTTCAATGGAGCTGATCTAAGATATTATAACTAGATGAGCTAGCTATAGGGATAGATTTCATGTTCTTGCTGGTAGGGCCAATAGCAATCTTATCCATAGTTTGTTTTAGACTAGACACAAGAGGATCAGGACCTTTAAAAACAACCCTTCCACATGATTGAGTAACAACATTGGCACAATCTTGAGGTTGTTCATATTCAGATGAACAAGATGTGGAACTACACAAGATGAAAGGAGTCTTAGGTTTGGGAGCATCACCACTCCCCTTAATAGTAATCACGTCACAATACTCAACCTCAATAGGTTTGATCATACCAATGACATTGTCATCGTTAGTGTATGTGTAATTGACTTTAGCATTGGTATTCTTAGTGTTTGAAGATTCACCCTTCTCATGAGGAGGGAAGGGATCCTTCAATGCTTGATGGTCTGAATTCTTGTTATGGCCGTCCACAACAATGTCACCACTATCAATCAAATCTTGGACTTTATGTTTCAGCTCAAGAAGAGTAGAAGTCTTGTGACCCTTATTCTGGTGATAGTCACAGTATACGTTATCATTCCACCAATGAGGTCATGGTTGTGGGTCATAGAGATGCTTTTCCAAAGGAGTAAGTATTTGATTCTACATTAGATTTTTATAGACCACATCAAGTGGCTCTCCCAAGGAAGTGAATTTGCCCTTGGGTCAACATGCCCAAGGTTTGTTCCTAGAAAACCTTGAAGGTTGCTGGTTTTCTGTCATAGGCTTTTCAGTAGCTTTGATCACCTGTATGCTAGAAGAGAGATTGAAAATAGACTTAGCAAGCTTCGGGGTCACATTGTCAACCACTCCATCATTCACAACATCTCTATTCTTGTTGACAAACTTCCCTTTATCTTTATTTGAGGAAGAAGATCCTAGTTTTTTGTCTTTGTTCAAAGCCAATTCACCTTTCTTGATTATAAAGGCCTCTATTCACACCACTTGTTTAATCATGCTATCAAAGGCTAAGGGACCTTGTAATTGTACTTGGTATTTGAAGTCTGGGACAAGATTGTCCAAGAAAATGTTGATTCTCTTAGACTTTGGTAGCTTGTGAGGACACCTTGTACATAATTATCTCCACCTTTGGAGAAATGTCATAAAAGATTCCCCTTGTCACTGTTTCAAATTGAAAAGATCTCAAATGTTGACCAGATGCTGAATATTATGTAAGTAATGTTGGAGAAATATATTAGCCATTTCATCAAAATTCTTAATGCCAGTGGGCAATCGAGAAAACCACTCCATAGCTGGTCCACCCAAGCTATGAGGAAATAGGCACATAAGATATGTTTGATCATGTATGAATTCCATGGATAAAGTGCCAAACTCCCTTAAGTGATCTTGGAGATCGGTAGCACCCAAATATTTGTCATATTTAGGGAGCTCTACACCTCCGGTAAAAGGTGGCATGTGAAGACTCCTATCAAAGGGGAAAGGACAAATACTTTCCATTATGAATTATTGTGCGGGTTTGTCCTTATTCTTCACAAGTTGGCTAATCTGATCTTGCATGTCTTGGACCATATTTTGCAACTTAGCAGCCTCAGTTTCTTCTTCCTTGGCCACAAGCATTTCAACTTGAAAATCTGAGGGTAATTTAGCCCCTTGTTTGGCCAGCTCAAGAAAGTATTTTTCCTTCTCCTCTAGAAGGAGGATCTCCATCATCTTAATAAGACCCTTGTTTTCTTTCATAGAATCTATGTCATTTTGAGTTATTGTGTCATCCCCATCATTGCCAAGAATCTCATAAATACTTGGGACTTGATCTTGACTCTGATCATAGGGGGAAGGATGATATAGTGATACACTGGTTGACCACCTTGAGCTTGGTGTTGATTCTGATAATTTTGGGTTTGATCATAGCATTGCTCATTTTGAGGTTGAGCATGACATTGGTCATTGGAAGATTGACCTTGATGCTGGTTGTTTTGAGATTGATCATAAGTTTGGCTATATTTGTATGGTTGGAAGTTGAGTGGTTCTCCCATCTTGTTGTAGGACTATGCAGCAAATGAAGACTTAGAAAAATGATATGAACAATGTCGAAAGGGCATAGCTAAGGTAAATCTTGGCACTCTAATAGGATCAAGAATATCAATAGGTTCAAATGAGTTGATATCATCAATAGGATCGATAGGTTCAATGATAGGACTAGTCTAAGGAAGTGGTCTTCCAAAGTTATGGAACAATGAGTTGTTTTGGAAGAATGAGTTGTCCTAATCTTGAAATGAGAAACCAGGTTGTGCTTGAAACAATGGATTAAAACACTCTTGGAACACTAGAGGTGATTGAGATGGGCTATCTTTCAAAGTACTCAATAAAGAACTTGAGGATCCCTCACAATGTTCAAATTCCAGAATAGGTTCAGGACAACTTGTTTCCTGATCATGAGGTTTACCTCTACCTTGACCAGTATTATGAATGGGGTAAGTGTTGCCACTTCAAGTCATGATAGTCATAGATGAATATGTGATGAGAGAAGACTTGGGATAATGCTAAAATTCTATCTCTAGGAATAACGAAAAGGAGATAAAGGCTAGAACAACTGAGATGTGAGATGCACCTAGTACAACTCGTCAGGACTATTGCTAGAACAACCAAGATAAGACTATCACAATGTGAGGTACAAAAGCACAAAGAGATGAGACAAATAACAAGGAGATAGAATGAGTCAAAACAATAATCGATTGGTTCACAGCTCGAGACACTCAATTTCAGATAGTGAACGACAGGAAAATAGGCAAATAGACCTCAAACAAAAATCAAATCAGGTAAAAAAGTTAACCAATCAATGGGAATGAGCTCACTATTTTTTAAATCTCAAGATAGGTTCATGTGAGAAAGTACCAAGCCATGCGAGAAAATGCCAAACTTCATGCGAGAGAATGAAATCTTGCACGAGGAAATGCTCTGAAAGGTGAAATTTCACATGGGAAAGAATCTAAGTTTGACAGTTCGACATAATTTTTGAGGTAAAAATTCAAGTTCTGAGACATGGCCTGAACTGTTCCCTAATAGAATTTCCAGTTTGAAGGATAGTTTAATCAATAATCTTAGTTTGAAGGTTTCAAGCATTCGTTTACAAGCATGAAGTTTTGATCAAGCAATGGTGACACAAGAAGTAGTCACAAATAGACCTACCAAGGATTGGTAGTATCATGGGAGTATTTGTTTAATAATGATGGACAAGTTTAAGAGTCGATAACAAATACATAATTATCACTACAAAAAAAATGGTGAGAAGACAAAACCTTTGCCTCACTGCTTATGCACATGCGTTCACCTCACACAGCCATGTCACCCTCTAGAGGGTGCTTGTGTTTTTGGTGTTTCCAAGGACTCAATAGTATATGTTCAAAGGTTACCCTTGAAGCAAGGGCCAGTGTCATATACCACCTTCAAATGTCCAGGTGCATGCCTATGGTGAGAATCTACCAGAGAGATTCTTCCCCCTCTGTGTGCAAAGATTATGTCTCCTTTCAGAGGTTATCTAGGTAGGAAACTAGCTAAGGAAATTTTTTAGTGGGATTCCATTCACACTAACCTTTAGTGCCCCCAATATAGGGCTAGGGCCTCATAGTCACACCAACACCCAAAATTCATACACCCCTGCAAGCAAGGCTAGGACTGGTGGTGCTCAGTACAATAGACAGAGCCTTCTCAAGATGATAGTAAAAATCAAGAGAAGGAAGTTAACATGGTTTTGGAGTCTTTAGACTCAACAAAAAATTATTTATTATAGTGAGGTGGAATCACCAGTGATAGGTGCGTACTCACTTGGGTCATTCCCAAAGTTTCAACTTCCGGTAGGCCCTCTAAAGGTGACACAACTTGGCTTGGATTTGAGAGTTTGATTTTTTGTTTCTCTCAAAGAGAGAAGAGCATACTTCTCTACCTCTTCACCTTACCCAAACACATCAAGCATATTCATCACTAAGCTAGCTTCACTCCACCAAATCCACAATCTTTTGGGTTTCTGGTCCTCTCAAAGAGAGAAGAGCATAATCCCCTGGCAAGTAGAAGTGCTAAAGATTCACTACCTTACTTTTCTTTCCTAGGTATCCATCATTCTAGCAAAATCTGGGTCTCGGTTTCATTCGTGGGCATCACTTCCATGTAATGAAGAGCCTATTCCCCTACTTTTCTATCAGGACCCTTGAGAAATTTTAACAAAGCCCTAGTTATACTATGTGAATAAAAGAAATAAAACAAACACAATATTTTAAGTGATCTTCGACAATCGTCCTACAAGAAAATTGTTAGCAAGTTTTAATGATCTTCAACAAAGTGACCTATAGACCACTATTATGCAGTGACAAAAACAAAGATATGAAATCAACAACAGAAAGAAAATGTCAGGAAAAAATAACAGTAAATTGTAGAATCTGGAAATTTAACTGACTGAAAGTAAAACTTCACGCGAGGAAGTGTAGTGCTGTGTGCGAGAAAGTGCAGGGCCTGGCATGAGAAAGTACTATTTCACATGAGAGAGTGCTACAAGGAGCCAAACTTCACATGGTATGCTCAGAAATCTTGCATGAACTTCTGTACACAGAGAAGTACAAACGTATGACAAATTGTAGAATTCAAAAAAATGCTTGAGATTCATGAGGCCAGAAATCAATTTTTATGCCCCATGTTGGGTACCATAATGTCTATAGCTAAATGTGGACCTCTAATCCAGCCATATAAACAACATAGTCATTGCTTGATCATCGAAATTATGAAGGTGAGTATGAATTACTCAATTCACAATATCTATCGATTCGACCTATTGCCTCCTAATTAGTTGGGGTGTTTAAATTACTCTCAGAATGAGAGTCAACAACCAAAAGACCAAACTAAGATGGAGGATTTTGAAAGCTTGAAAGATAAACAAATGAGAAATTAAGCTATAATGAAGATGCAATTAATCTAAGATGAATATCCTATTAATCTAAGAATGAAATGCAGATTTTAAGCTAAGAACATGAAAGAAATATGATAATTAAGCTAATAGCAATAATCAAACTATATTAAATGAGAGTGAAATTACACTAAATGAGAAATTAAACTAATGTGCAATAAAAAGCTTGAAAATATGAAAGAATTGAGATGAAATTTTTCTATAGTTTATGTGCTCTAAAATTGCCTCTTTTTCAAATAAGGAGAAGGTTCATAATATAGACAAGCCTGGAGAAGGAATGAAGAGTTTCTTGAAATGAAACAGTTGACTCTTCATTCCCAATTGAGACAAATATTGAGGAATTACTTAATTAAAAGAATGAATTATTGCCACATATGGGTGACCCTTCAAATATTTTGAATTATTAAATCCAAATAAGATAATCCATTCGAATAACCAAGTAATATTCATTCCTTTTTATGTGTATTAACCAAATGGGGTGGGTTTAATTTAATTTAAAGCACTTAGGACTTTACAATTAAATAAATTTATCATAGGGATTATTTATCTAATAAAGTCGAATACTTAGGAATTAATTATGGTGTGAGATTAATGCAATTTAGAGTTTTTGCAATTGACACCAAGTCAAATAAAGTCAGGTAGGAGAGAGAAAATTGCGTAGTAAAATAAGACTTTAATGATGTAAAATTGAAGAAATGCACCAAAATTGATTAAAATTATAAGGTGCCAATTTTGGGGTATTACAGCTTTATATTTAGCTGGATTGGTAGGAGGGATGTTGATGCCTAACCACTCAGGCCATGGTTTTCTGATTGGATGGGTGAGAATAGTGAGTTGGATGCTGGAGGAGGATGGGATAGAGTATTGCTAGGGATATACGATCTTGGCACAAGTGTATTATGACTTACATATGTGCACATACCGTACTCAACAGACAATGGGACCAAGAGTGACACTACTACTAGTCTAGGCATGGGAGCATATCATAGTGGTACAACCACTATGAGGGGAGGGTTTAAGATGGTGATATGAGTGATTTGTGTGTCAGTATTGGTCCCTTTGTCATATGGAGATGTGAGATCAGTTGAGACCTAGCAGAGGATACTGGATGAGCTTATATGGTTTGAGTGGACACTGTGCAGAGGCTATGAGGCATGAGGATACTAGGATGAGTAGGTAGGAAGAGAGGATAGTTCTCTAGATACAGAGTACTTAGGATACATGCAGATAGATTATTGGTTCATTAGGAGGATGATATTTCAGATATCGAGATACATGTCATCATGAGTATGAAGATAGTTTGGCATGAGATAGGGTATAGTTCCAGATAGTTATCCACCTCTGCTTATCTTGAGGGATATTGGGTTAGTATGGGGCATCAGAGTAGATCTTCAAAATGCTAGGAGTAGTTGAAAAGGTATGTAGCTAGTACCATGGACAACAACCTAGAGATAGGTGGTAGATGTAGGGGTGATAGCAGATTATGTAGCCTAGTGGGAGAAGTGTAGGCTAGTGAGGCTAATAGAGCCAGGAGCAGAAGAGGCCATAAATAAGACAGAGTCAGAGGAGGAGGAGGAGGAGGAGGAGGAGGAGGAGGAGAGACTAGAAAAAGTGCTAGGATTTAGGTGGGGGGTGCAGAGGCAGGTGACAAAGCGGAGGAGAGGGATAGTGTTGAGATGAGTTATAGGTGGTCCTCCATAGGTAGTGTAGGAGGGGAGAGAGGAGATGGCCTAGGAACCATTACCGGAGGATGAGGAGATGGGGCTAGGAGGTTATGAGAGGTAGGGGGATCAAGAGTAGGTAGTCATTCTATGGGTAGAGGTGACACAATTAGAGACTTTGGTGGTAGCTGAGAGGGACACAGTTGACAGGGCTGTGGAAGCCAGAGTGAGAGAGGGAAGAGGCTCAAATAGAGAGTATGTGATGGGAGTTAGCCATATTGTAGGGTCAAGTGGATATAGGAGAGATTACCAAGATAAGAGATAACATAGGTACAAAGGGGATGGCGAGGGAGGTAACCCAATTTTTGGGCCGGATAGAGGAGATGCAAAGGCAAACATATGTTCTCACCTAGCGACTGACAGAGGAAAGGGACACATGGTGGAGATAGATAGAGATATACTTAGGGGAGTAGGAGTTAGCAAGACAGGGAGTGATGGCCAAAGGTGTAGGATAGTTATTGACAACCATGTTGGATGCGTAGCGAGATGCATCGAGGATGGGGAGAGAGGTAGCCTATTATATGTTGGAGATTTTCTAGTAGGCCAGTACTGACTGTATGTTTGTCATTGATGACAACATATGGAAAGTATCATGCGTGGAAGTCTTATTAATTAAGATTTCTATATATGTAGCATGGACATGATATCAACATGATATCATGGGCGTAGAGGTTAACTGTTAGTACAGATAGTTATATAGCATTTGGTGTTAGTAGTGTTCCTGACAGAGTTATAGGTAGTGTTTTGTGTTTGATTGTCCATATAGTTATCATGGAGCCTTGCACGCTTGGATATATGTTGAAGACATGTTAGTGATGTTTTAGTTATGGATGCATAGTTCGTTGATGAGTAGAAGTGAAGTTATGTAGTCTCTATTCGCCAGCAATAGTTTCATGTGTTTATTCAGAAGAGCCGACAGAGATTTTATTGGTTATGTAGTTGCACCTATCCTGTGGGTATGCACCCTTGGATTTAATCTTAGAGGAGAGTTATTGATATTTGGTTAAGATCACATGAGTTAATTCATCTTACAAAGAAAGTTCCAGTTGTTTTGGTAGAGTCGACAGTGTGTAGCATGTGTCTACAATTATCTTATTGAACAGGTCCCAAATTGTGTTACGTGCATAGTAGAGCTGACAAAATGTTTATTGGAGTTTGTTATGGTTTATCTAATATGATTTCAAGGTGTTTCTATTAGGCCAACTTGATTATATCATTTAGAGAAAAGATATTTATAGGCAGTCATTTATGATTGTTGAAGTGTGGCTCATAGTTGATTAAGTAGAGAAGAGCAGAGTGTGTGAAATTTTGAGCCATCAGAAGGTCTATGTGACTAAGTAAAGTACTTGTGCTATTCATTAGAATTGATCTAGATAGTAGGTCAAAGCACAGTTCACCAAGATCTAGATATAGTGTGTATTTGTTATTCAGAAGGTTTTAGCCTTTGTCCATTTGAGCAGTGAGCTCTCAGACAGTGCATCCTCTCCCCTAACAGGGACAATTTTAAAAGAATCCTAACAAGGTCTACTATACTAAATATATTGTAAACCAACTCCTAACAGGGTTAAGGATCTTCTAACAAGGATCATAATACTCAAGTGCAGAATATTAGTGGGTGTCAATTCCCACTGGGGTTCTTACCTATTTGGGTTTTCCCGTAACCAAAAGATTGGTGTTGTGTTCTTATGTTCTTTCATTGTGTTTATGCTTTATGTTTAAGTATACTTCATTGGATAAAGAATTGAATCTTGTAGATAACTGATTCACTCCTCCCTCCCCTCTCAACTATCTCTTGGGACTATTCCTAACAATTGGTATCAGAGCCAAGTGCCTCAGAGAGAAAGTTTAACAGCTTGAGGTTGATCAGATGGTGTACTTTAGGAAATAAATTCCTAAGTTCGATGGAGAGAATTATCTTGATTGGAAGAACAAGATGGTGACCCATTTGTAGTGCATTGGTTTTGAAGTTTTTGATGTGACTATCAAAGCAGCCAAGATACCTACCCTAGAAGACCTTGCACAAGAAGATGCTACTAATAGGCAAAAGGAATTATTTCATTAGAATTCTATTGCTAAAGAAGCCCTTATCAGCACCCTATTTGATGGTGAATTTTCTGAAATAAAAAGGGTGGATATAGCCCACAAAATATGGAAGCACCTAGAAGACATATTTGAAGGAGACAAACAAGCAAAGGATGTGCATAGAAAGACATGGAAGAAAAGATACAATGCATTAGAGATGCTTCTTGAAGAAAACATCAGAGCTTACAATCAGAGGATAAATGAAGCAGTTGCTAGAATCAGGAACAATGGTGGAGAGATTTCAGAGGAGGACATCATGGACAAGTTCATGACTACTCTTACTCATGACTATGAAAGCAAGATTAACATCCTTGATGAGACCATGTAGCTTACATATAATTTCAAGAGAGAGAATTTGATTAGAAAACTCTCATCTTTTGAGATTTCAAGATTGAAGACAAAACCAAAGAGTGAAACAACTTTCAAAGCAACAGTTCATGGTAAGAAATCTGCAAACACTTCTGGTAATTTTGATGATGATGATGAAGACAAAACTCTAGAGGATTTAATTGCTATGATTGTTAAAAGATAAAAGAAAGGAAAAGGAAAATATGAAGGTCAATTACCATTTAAGTGCTTTTCATGTAATAAGATCGATCACTTTGCATCTAAGTGTCCTACTAGAGCTAGAAAGTTCAAAAAGGATTACAAGCCTAAGTATTCTAAGGAATGCTACTTTGTTATAGATGGAGTATCAGATGATGAATCTAGTGAAGAAGAAATTGGATTCATAGCTATTATGGAAAAAATGAATAATAAGATAGCTCATGAAGATAAGAAAGGAAATCAAGAGCTTGCATTGATTTCACAAGCTGACATAAGGACAAACTGGATTATAGACAGTGGTTGTTCACATCACATGACAAGTGATAAAGGTAGATTTGTTCATTTGGACAAATACAATGGAGGTATGGTCATATTTGGAGACAACATTCCTAAACCAATAGTTGGTAGAGGAGCCATCACTTTGGATGGAAATAATAGTACTGATGATGTTCTTTATGTTGATGGTTTGAAACATAAACTTCTCAGTGTTGGACAATTACTTGGAAAAGGCTATCAGTTGGAGTTCAAAGATGACAAATGCATCATTAACAACAAAAATAGTGTTATGATTACATCAAGCTCAAAGAGAAGAGGTAATGTTTTTCAACTCAATTTAGAAGAAAGTTATTTTTTTGCTAAATTTGATGATAGTTGGTTGTGGCATAAAAGACTATGTCATATCAATTTTGATAACATAGTGAAGATAAGTAATGTAAAGGAAGTAAAAGATCTACCTAGCATAGCAAATCTAGTTGATACTATATGTAGGGAATGTGTAATGGGAAAGCATGTGAGAAATTCATTTAGGAGCAAGCAAAATTTAGTAGAGAACAAGTTGGATCTGATTCATTCAGACCTATGTGGTCCAACTCAAACAAGATCATACTATGGTGAAAGGTATTTCATTTTGTTTGTTAATGATTATACTAGAATGATGTGGGTTGCATTCTTGAAAGATAAGTCAGAAGCCTTTGAGAAGTTCAAAATATTCAAAGCTAAGGTTGAGAATGAATTTGGACTAAAGATAAAATGTTTGAGATTGGATAGAGGAGGAGAATTCACCTCTAACAGATTCTATGAGTACTACGAAGAACATGGCATAAAGAGATAGTTAAGTGCACCTAGAACCCCTCAGCAGAATGGAATTGCATAGATAAGGAATAGGATCATCCTTGATATAGCGTGCACCATTATGATAGAAGGAAAAGTTACACACACCTATTGGAGAGATGTGGTCAATACAGTAGTCTACACCATCAATAGAATTCAATTGAGGCCAGGCACTGAAAAAACACCTTATGAGCTATGGTTTGGTAATGTTCCCACAGTAAAATACTTTAGAATCTTTGGAAGAAAGTGCTACATCAAGAGGGATGAAATAGTAGGCAAGTTTGATGCAAGAAGTGATGAAGGTATTTTTCTTGGTTACTCTACTAAAAGTAAATCTTATAGATGTTTTAATTTAAGATTGAAAAAGATCATTAAAAGTGCTCATGTAAAGATTGATGAAAATTTTATGATTCAAGAAAGATATCATGATTATTCACCCATGATTGAAGAAGAACCTAGACCCTCCACCAGTGAGACAGTTATTGAAGAAATGTTTGATAGTATTGATGTGTTATTCAATGACCCTAAGGCAAGTGAAGAAGAGACTCCTAAGGCTAATAAGTCAGCATCACCTAAAGTTCCAAATTTTACATCAATAAATCATTCCAAGATAGACATCATTGGATATCAGAACACAAAAGTCTTAACAAGGTCCCAAGCAAAGAACTCTACTAGTAGTGAAGTGGTATGTTTACTATCTCAGATTGAACCTTTAAGTGTTGAAGATGCATGTAATGATTTAGATCGGCATGATGCTATGAAAGAAGAACTTGATCAGATTGTTAAGAATGACACTTGGGAACTGGTCCCAAGACCTAGTGATAAGAATGTGATTGGAACAAAGTGGATATTCAGAAACAAGATGAATGAAGATGGTACAATAGTAAGAAACAAAGCAAGGTTAGTATGTAAAGGATATGCACAAAGAGAAGGCATTGATTATTTAGACACATTTGCACCTATGAGTATATTAGAAGCTATTAAGTTATTTCTAGCTTATGCTACAGTCAAAAACTTCAAAGTTTATCAGATGGATGTCAAGTCAACATTCCTAAATGGAGATTTGAAAGAAGTATACATTGAGTAGATGGAAGGATTCACCTTATCAAACAGACTTGATATGGTATACAGAATGAAGAAGGCCCTCTATGGATTTAAACAAGCCCCTAGAGCATGGTATGAGAGACTAGATGGATATCTAACAAAAAATGGATTCAAGAAAGGAGTGGCAGATTGTAATCTATTCATTAGAGAGACATATGAAGGTTTACTACTTTTAGCTATATTTGTTGATGACATTATCTTCAGAGGTAATGAAAAACTAAGTGCGAAATTTACCAAAGAAATGTAGAATGAATTTGAGATGAATATGATTGGTCCTATCAAATACTTTTTGGGACTAAATGTACAGCAGACAGAAAAAGGAATTTTTATTAATCAGTCAAAATATGTGAAAGAGATAATGAAGAAATTTAAGATGGATGATTGCAAGCCAGTAGGAACCCCTATGATCACTGGATGCAAGCTTACAAAATAATATGACTCACCAGTAGTAGATATAACATTGTATAAGTCTATGATTGGTAAACTTATATATCTTACTCAAACTAGACTTGATATTTCAAATGCAGTTGGCATAGTTGGAAGATTTGTAGCAAAACCTAAACAAAGTCACCTCATGGCAGTAAAAAGAATATTCAGATACTTACAAGGCACTATAGATTATGGTCTATGGTATCCTAATTCAAAAAATGTTGAGCTTCATGTGTACACTGATGTAGATTGGGCAGTGTGTTGATGACGAAAAGAGTCCTTCAGGTGGAGCAGTGTTTCTTGGTGATAGACTTGTCACTTGGACAAGTAAGAAACAAAATTGTATTTCTCAATCAATAGTAGAAGTAGAGTATGTTGTAGCAGCCTTGAATTATTCAACAATTATTTGGATCAAGTAGATGATCAAGGATTTTGGAATTCATATTGATTATCCTATTGTTATTCACTATGATAACACTAGCACTATCAATATCTCAAAGAACCCTATAATGCATGAAAAGTCAAAGCGCATTGAGATCAAGTATCACTTCCTAAGAGAGAAAGTGGCAGAGAAAGAAGTCAAGTTGGACTATGTGAGTACTAAAGATTAGTTGGCAGATATATTCACAAATCCCTTACCTAAGGATACTCTTGAGTATCTCAAGGAGAAGTTGGGAGTAATTCCCTTCCTTGATTCTGCTTAGAAGGAAGAAGGAAAGGCATCAATCCTCTGAGACTGATGGAAGGTTGACTACTCTACCTCAAGAGTAGTACCAATGCTTAAAATCAATGGCACCCTTTTCCATTGATGTCAAAGGGGGAGTATATATAGAGTCATGAAAAATAAAAGTAAAAAGGAGTAATATACTAAGGGGGAGAAGCATTCAGTTATGAAAGCAATTTAGTTGAGGAAATGGAGAATATTAGAAAATATTGTAGCAGATGGAGGATTCATCTTTGGGGGAGTTTTGAAGAGGAAATGGAGAATGTTATAAAAGAAATGTTCATTTGGGTTGGTGGTGGTTTTTCATTCACCATGTTTCCATCAATGCCAAAGAGGGAGATTGTTGGAGATTTGCCAGCAGGCCAATACTGACTGTATGTTTTTCATTGATGACAACATATGGAAAGTAGCATGCATGTAAGTCTTATGTAGTAAGCTTTATATATATGTAGCATGGACATGATATCAGCATGATATCATGGGTGCAGAGGTTAACTATTAGTACATATAGTTATATAGCAGTTGGTGTCAATAGTATTCCTGACAGAGTTACAGGCAGTGTTCTGTGTTTGATTGTCTGTATAGTTATCATGGAGCCTTGTGTGCTTGTATATATATTGAAGACATGTTAGTGATATTTTAGTTATGGACACATAGTCTTTTGATGAGTAGAAGTGAAGTTATGCAGTCTCTATTCACTAGCAACAGTTTCCTATGTTTATTTAGAAGAGCTGACAAAGATTTTATTGGTTATGTAGTTGCACCTATCCTCTGGGTATGCACCCTTGGATTTAAGCTTAGAGGAGAGTTATTGATGTTTTTTTAAGAGTACATGAGTTAATTTAGGTTACAAAGAATGTTCCAGTTGTTTTGGTAGAGCCAATAGTGGGTAGCGTGTGTCTACAATTATCTTATTAAATAGGTCCCAGATTGTGTTTCGTGCATAGTAGAGCTGACATAATGTTTATTGGAGTTTGGTATGGTTTCTCTAATATGATTTCAAGGTGGTTCTATCAGGCTGAATTGATTATATCATTTAGAGGAAAGATATTTATAGGCATTCATTTTTTATTGCTAAAGTGTGGCTCATAGTTGATTAAGCGGAGCAGAGCAGAGTGTACGAAGTATTGAGCCATCAAAAGAAGGTCTATGTGACCAAGTAAAGTACTTATGTTATTCATTGGAACTAATCCAAATAGAAGTTCAAAGCATAGTTCACCAAGATCCAGATATAGTGTGTATCTGTTATTCAGAAGGTTGTAGCCTTCACCCATTTGAGCAGTGAGCTCTCGAACAATGCATCCTCTCCCCTAATAGGGACAATTGTAAAAGACTCCTAACAGGGTTCAAACCTTGACCAGGTCTACTATACTAAATATATTGTAAAGAAACTCCTAACAGGGTTAAGGATCTTCTAACAAGGATCATAATACTCTAGTGCAAAATATTAGTGGGTGTCAATTCCCACCGGGCTTTTTACCTATTTGGTTTTCCCTGTAAAGAAAAGATTGGTGTTGTGTTCTTTTGTTCTTTCATTGTGTTTATGCTTTATGTTTAAGTATACTTTATTGGATAAAGAATTGAATCTTTTAGATAACTAATTCACCCCCCCCCCTCTCAGTTATCTCTTGGGACTATTCCTAACATTATATGGGCTTCTATCATTAGAAAGTAGCTCTAGAGTAGAGATAGGCCCCTTATTTCAAGCGAGGCATATCAAGGAGGACTCGAGGGGTGTCATTAGGGTCAATAGTTAGGCCATCAAGAGACAGGGAGATAGGAGGTGAAAGTGGTAGAGGATCTGAGAGATCTAATCCATGAGGTGCACAGGGGGGAGGTCAAGATGATAGGGATATCTTCCAGTGGTCATTGGATCCAGCTGATTATATAGGATACATATTTTATGGATTTCTAGATGAGATGCATATGTATAGAAGCACTAAGGTTCCCGATGTATCATTTTGATGTACTATGATGCTATGATATATATACAAATATTTTTTCGGAGCCATTTTATGAGTTTATCTGATGGATTATGAGATTATGCATAGTGTTAAATTGGTGTACGGATGTGTGTGATGTAGGATGTGTGATTATGTGAAATATGTACTACATGATGTGTAGATCTTATGTAAATATGTAATGAATTGATGTTTTATTATGCATATGTGATGTTTTGTGAATATGCAATGCATAGTTAAGGATTAATGGTTAAATAGATATAGTTGACATGCAATGTGTATTTAATGATTAACGATTAATGAGATATATTTGACATGCAATGTATGGTTAATGTTTAATGATTAATGAGATATATTTGACATGAAAAGTGTGGTCAATGATTAATGATGCAATAGTAATTAAAATGAACTTAGCTATATGAGGTAGAATACAATGGAATGAGTGTCACTTTATTATTATTATTTTGTGTTTGTGTATCCGATATAACCAATAGGATCAACTGAACCACTAAAGAAGAGGAAGGGGATGATGAATAAACAAGACCCTTATTATTATTATTATTATTATTATTATTATTATTATTATTTGTTTGTGTATCCAATATAACCAATAGGATCAACTAAACCACTAAAGAAGAGGAAGGGGATGATGAATAAACAAGACCCTTGTTTCAAACAAAAATGCAGAAAAGAAATAAACTAATATGAATTTGAGCTATAATACAACCTAACTACATGATTTAGTGGGATCATTTGTGTTCATGTTGGACAACACACCCTAGTTTGATATTTCAATAGGAGGTATGCATCATGTGTTATAAAAGAACAAATGAAATTGTTCCATTGCGTGGACTAGACTCTCAAATAGCTGTAGAAATAGAGATGTAGATTTCTTGACTATGATAGAACCTATGACATATACTTATTGGAGAGGTCTGGGCACACTTAGTTCTTTTAAGGGACATAAGTCTACTAACCCATTGCACCCATTAATATATGAATAATCATAACTAAGAAACCAACAAAAATGCTCCTAAAGTATCCACAAATAGATCATACCGCAATTGACACTTGCATCAGATTTCACTAGTCATAATATACCAAGATATGAAAGTTTGAGGCAATCATGAGTAGGATCTACTGATACAAAAGGTAAAATCAACAAAGAAGGCCTCCTAACCATGTGTTCATTTGGTCCACATTTCTTGCCATGAATGGGATAGGATTGATGAGATTGATTTGAGCCGACTGAGGAAGGATGCATCCTGCAAAGAAAAGATTGATTGAATGAGATGGATATTCGCTAGCAATAGATGTGAAAGGAACAATAACTCATAGATTTAATTTCTATGTTGATTTGGATAAACACTTTTTTGATCACTATGTTTGGGAAAAAATCAGTGTGATGGGGTTAAGCTCAGCTTGCTGGGAATTGTGGTTCGATCTTTATGTAAATGCGGGAAGCGATGAGTGAAAACTAGGACTAGGATGAGGAGGGATATGTACAGTGGGTGGGAAGCCAATGGATCCAAATCTACTATCATGGTGCCTGAAATAGGTGTTAACCATAATACTTTCCTAGATTGCTTGTTTGCCAAGTTTTCACTGTTGGACGAATTTATTTTTGGTTTTTTTTTGTAAGGTGCATGTTTACCACATTTTTACCAAGCAATGATTTTTTCAGGAACATTTTTTTCTTTTCTGATGTTTAGGATTTCTTCAGGATCTTCTTATTCTTTTTGGGGGGATTTTTTAGGACTTTTTTTATTTTTAAGATTTTCTACTGAATAAAACACTGTACAAGAACTGAATGCTGAGCTATGCATAAAAGTGCTTCAAATGTAGAATATTTATAGGATTAGGGAGTGAATTTCCCTCAAGTGTTGCAATTTGATATGCCCCAGAAATGAATTTACCAGTAATAACAAATGGACCCAACCAATTGGGATCAAACTTCCCTTTCTTTTCTCAGTTCTAGAGATTCTTCATGTTATGCTACAAGACCAAATCACCTACATCAAACTCATGAGATTTGATCTTCTTGTTAAATTGTATATGCAAGAAATTTTGATACACATAGAGGTGGTTAAGGGCATTGAGGCATCTCTCATTGAGGAGTTGTAGCTCTTGCAAGTGGGCAACCCTATATTCTTCTTTGAACATTAGGTTCTTGAGAGAAATCCCGAGGGAAGGGAGTTCAATTTAAATGGGTAAGAAAACCTCAGAACCATAGACAAGGGTGAATGGGGTGGTGCCTGTAGGAGTACAAATGGAGGTTCAGTAGGCCCAGAGGGTAGGATTTAGTTGTAGGTGCTAATCATGGCTAGCGTCATTGATAATATTTTTGAGGATCTTTAATATAGTTGTATTTGTAGCCTCAACTTGATCATTTCCTTATGAGAAGTACTTGGATGAACAATGCTGGGTAATGCCAAATTTCTTTTAAAGGTCAGAGACATCCTAATTCTTGAAGGGTATGTTATTAGTATTTTACTCATCTTTGGAGGCCTAGTTACTAAGTTAGACTACTACACCCTAGTTTGAAATTATTAGTGGTCTTGCTTAAAATTTGTGTTCATTTCAAGGTACATGAAAGAGAAAAGAAAATGAACTACATCTAAGCATTGCATATATATGTACCATGTTAAGTATGTTGTACAAAAGGAAAAGAAATTGAGCAAAACATTTATCCAAGCTCACACAAGCCATGAGCATAGTCATTACCAGAATTGAATGAATAAGTGTAGATATACATGAAGTAATCAAATCAAAATATAGGGGTACTAGACATTATCTGGTAATGGTGTTTGGATCCAGTCCTGTCCAAAGAGCTCCTATGGTCCAGAACCTACAAGAAGAAGAGGAGGAGATATGGGTTAGATCCAATGGATCTAAACAATGCCTAGTATGATAGTATTCAAAAGATGCATACATGCACTCAGTCATACACCTCTAGGAAGGGTTGTGCTCAGGGCATTTTCATAAGGAGGATCCAAAATAAAAGAAATGCCATGTTTTTCACTAACATGTTTGTTCCATGTGTAGATACAGGAGAAGTTGATTCAACAATAATCTAAGGGTGCTGAGCTCTAGATGAATGACTTTGACCTGTGATGCAGTCGATGCTAGGAAAACCTCAAATTTCCTTGGTAGTGGCTGCATCATAGGCCAAGAACACCCATGGTCAACAAGGGAACAACAGACGAAGGATGCAATATCAATGGGACACTTGATTAATCAAATAGAGCATGGTCAACAGAGCATTGGCAGTTTCAATAAGGTACACAAATCTATAGGAAAGATGCACTATGGCAATATAATATGCTTCAAAAGCTGCATTTAATACATTAATACTATAGCATGAACATGATAAATATAATGAACCAAAGATCAATGTGGCATGACATGGTGAATCAAATATGGCACCATGTAAATAAGAAGGAACCCTCAGGTTTGAAACATTGTGCAAAGACAGATGGTGTCAGTTAAGCAATGCAAGAATACAAAGAACAATGAGTATTAGATGGCCAAATATCAACAATGAAATAAGCTAGCATATATATACAATAGTAAGCATGAAGGAGACAAAAAACAACAAGGATTTGATACTAGGAAATAACATGTTCATGCATGGAGATTGAGCTCGCACATGCTAAGATCAAGAACAATAAAAATATAGCACATGATCATAATATTATCCAATAGCTACCAAAACATATAGCACAATTCCTTTGATTCATGGTATCAAAGAAAATAATGAGTTCAAAGTACATAATGCCCTAGCAATTGCTCACGAGCTATCCAATGTACATGGTAAAAAATAAATAAAGCATGATATGGGTGCCCCAGTAAAATCCATAGGTTTTGAAATGTAGAAAGGTCACAACATATATAGATAGCCAACATTCATTGGCACAGTGAAAAGCCATACAATGATGCTCCAGCCCTATAATACAGACTATAATGGGTACATCAACAATAGAAAATACAAATCATGTCCACAGCTAGCATTATGCTAACTAGGGGGGGGGGGGGGGGGGCATTGCATGCCATGAATCAATAAACAATGAATGTCAAATATCAAACTTAGTGCCCCAATAAGCTCATAGACTGGCATCAACAAGAATACCAGTGATTATAAAACAACAAACAATCATGGTTCGCATAAAAGTTAGATAAAAATGGAAAGTAAAATGCATATGCTCAAATTCATGGCTCATGTCCATTGACTAAAACATCAATACATTAAACAAAGGTTCACAGGCCCCATGAATGTTTAAGTGATAGCAGGGATGAAGAGACAAGGGTGAAGGCATAAGCATTTTTCTTTTCCACTACAAGTAAGGGCACGCCATTAAGAAAAAAATAGTGTGCTATCATTTGTGTTGTGCCCTTGAATTCAAAGGAGCCAAGGCACACTACAAAAAAATAGTATCCTTCAAATGATGCCCTTGATTTCCAATACAAGAGATAAACATGGAAGTGCCTTCAAAACTATGAATCAAACATGTAGCAAACACAATGCTAGTAAGTATTGAACATGGTACTATTCATTTCAAAACAAGTTGCAACATATGAATATAGTGCCATAGCTTCATAGGCCGTGAATAGGAGTCATACCCTTGAAAATTTTAAAAGAAGTGAATGCAACATAAACAAATCACAGTGCCCTAGCTCGTAGCTCAAGGAACATCAAGTATCTAGAGATAACACCAATGAAAACATGCCAAATGTGGATTCATGAGCCATAAATAGATCATCATAAGCATGTCAATAGTGTTGTGAAAACAACCATAAACAACAACAAGCATCAATGAAATATGTCACAAAAGCAACCATATACACAAAATGACAAAAGGCTCAAGCCCTCAGACAATGTAAAGAAAATTTTGATGCCCTAGCTAGCTCATGAAACATCAATGGTCCAGCAGCCAGCCATGAATAATGGCCATGTATTAAAGAGCCAATAAAATAGCATCACGTGCCTCTAAGAATGTAAGGAGAATAGTGATAGTAGAAAAAAACTAGTCATATATACCCTAGCCCGAGCTCATGGGTGCCATGAACAGTGAAAAATACACAAATTCTCAATGCCCTGGAAAGTTCACGGGCCATAGAAATATGTAACACACAATATAGTAAGCAAAATGACATTTAAAAGCATTCAAGGAATGGCTCTCGACCCTGATCTAAATAGAAAATACAAAATGTGAACACACAAATGTATAGCATGATTCCCTAATTAAAATGCAATACATATAATATGGTTTCAAACTAGTAAGAAAACATATACATCCATGAATACAAAGGCTAAGATCACGGGCACCATGAATTTGAAGCAATGAATTTGAAGATAGGATTCCCTAGCTCATGATCCCTAAGCATCATCATGAATCATGCAAATACAATTTCTTCAAATACAAAGAAGGTTCAAATGAAAATCGAGAATTCTTACCTCGGAGTCATATTGCTATGTCTAAAAGCTTTCAGAGACTGCAACTTCACAAATTGAGCCCAAGTTTGCAGCCAAGAGGGTCAGTATAGATGGCAATTTCCCCATTTGCTAGCAGTGAAGTGCTGATGTTTGGGCATCTTCTTGTTTCATTTTCTCAAAGTAATTAATTATATGCTTTCCCCTTTTTATATTGGGTTGAGAGTTTTAGCTAATTTAATGTTGGGTACCATTTTTATGATAGGTAGATTTGTAAAAGATGTAAATATTTTAAATATGTTTTCCCCTATCTTATTTTGGGGTTGAGAACTATTTTAAATATAATTAAATCTGCATTGGGGGTAGTTAATTATTTCAATGTAAAGTCATTGCATTTTATTGTAAATTCTGAGAATGCTGTTTTATAAACCATTGTCAGAATCCTATTTTTGGTGCATGACTTAGTGGGTAGAGTGGTCTTCTTTGGACTATCTATTCTAGATGTCCCACTTTTTCCGCTACCCCTATAAACTTAGGAAATGGGCATCTAAGTTTAGGAGGCATTCATGGGCCTATTTGTGGGATTTGCCATTTTTAGGAGGTTGTGGGTCATGAATGCAGATTCCTAGGTTTTAGTTATATACCTCTCACTTTTGGTGATGGAGGTTAGCTCTTCATTTTATTCTCTCTGATATGAGTGTTGTAGCTCTGAGAGACACATCTTGTACTTAGTTTATTTTTAGAAATAAAATTGATCCTTCTTGTTTCTATACAATTTTGGTTTTCTTCTTTTTGAATCTCATGCAGGATTATTGTGATGTTCTTGTATCCTTAATCTGCATGTTGATCCAATTGAACATTCAAGAATTCATCTTAGCTCTGTAGTGTTAATTTGTGTGCAAACTGAAAAGATCAAAATTGTGGAATCATCTTGCCTTCTCTGTGTTTCAAGTACCTTATTTCCTAAGGAGTTTAAGGTAGTAGAATCAAGTTGTGAAATGAAATTTTATTTTTCTATTGCAGTAAACTTAATTCAGTTGTGGATCTTCTTTCAAATTCGGTGGATCACCTTGTTTTTAAATCAGTTTCAGTTATTTTCTTTATGCATTCTCTCCCTTTCCTCCTAAAAGTTAGTCATTTTTAAAGTGATCCAAAGTGAAGCTAGCCCTTAAGCTGAAGGTCTATTCTTAGATAAGTTACCCACAACTTGAGAGTAGTCCCATGTTTCATAGGATTAATGGGTTTTAACACTTAGCAAATTGGGTGCAATCCTTAGTGACAATAGTTTTTGGCATGTTCGGTGGGAAAACTTTGTTTCCCATCATTCACTAAGATTTTGGTGTGATCCTCAGTGCAATCAGGCTTTAAGAGGTAGTTTGTTTCAAACACCATGGTGACTCTAAGAAAAATATACTGGTTTAAGTAGTCCTAGTGTTGGTAAGTTTCAAAAAATATCCCTTTTCACCAGCTTATTTGATGAGTAAGCATGTAAATTCCTAATGTATATTCTCCCTATCACCCCTCATATCATGAGAAAGCTACCCATGTGCCATCATTCATGCCATATCAAGCTGGCCAAGCAACAGCATATAACCAAAATGGCCCACAAATAGCAAGTTACCAGCATGCACTACCATACCCTCCCATCCAACATCCAACATCATGGCAGCATTCCTATAAACCATCCTATGAGGGTCACCATTATAATCCTCAGGATCAGTCCTACCCCACTTCAAACACAAACTCCAATGATTGGTCAGCAAATTTTTGAGAGGAAATGAGCTCTTTCATGAAAGACTATGCAGAGATGAGATCTCAGAAAGAGGAGCTCTCAAGGAAGTATATGGAGTTGGTGGCTCAAAAAGAAGGGATCTCATGGTAGTTAGAGAACAAGATAGGAATTTATGAGTAGACCCTTGAAGAAAAGAACTAATTGATCTTGAGATAAGAAAAGGCCTATGAGAAAATTCTTGATGATCTTCAAGAATTGATAAGGGCCATCTATCTTACAGCTACAAAAACTAAGAAGGATCTCCCAAAAGAGTTAACAAAAAATGATCAATTAATGAAGAATCTATTGGAACAAGAACCAAGGCAAGGAGATCAAGAATTCACTATTGCCCCTACACAAGAAGACTCGCCAGATCCACCAGAGGACAATAAAAACCTAATACAGTCTTGGAGACCCTCATGGACTATGTATCCAGGTTATGAGATGCCAGCTCTTTTTAAGGAGGAGATCTAGAAGGAGATGCCCCATGCTGCTAAAGAGAACCTAGAAGCTTTGCAAACCAAATAGAAGACTCACAAGGTTCAAATCCCAAGTTTCTTGCCTGGTAAATCCACTACCACTTCTATTGAAATTCCAAGCTCTAGGATTTTTCCTTCAATTTAGAATCTTAGTCAATAAGGACCTAACCTCCATGCATTTTTAGAGTCTATTCATGGCTCCCTCTTAGTTTTCCAGCCACATCATTTTATTCCTATAAAAGAGACACATAAAAGGTTTGACATCCTAAGTGATAGTGAGCCCATCCTGCAACAGATTAAGCCTTGTGAGCCAATTCCTAAAGAGACCCCAACACCTCATAGCATTTTAGGCCACCAGAAAGAAGATGATTTTTGTCTTTTAGGTGTACTTTTTCATGATGGTCATGAGGAACAAGTAGATTTATTATATAATGATGGATTAGAGAAGCCATATAAGGATCAAAAAGTAAGTGAAGAGGGTGAGATCCTAGCTGATTTATTTGAGGAAATGCCTTCTTATATTGACCAAGATGAGGTAGTACAAGATCTACTAATTGAGCTCTCTGATTATGATAAGAAAGATACAGTTGCTACTAACTTAGAACAAAAAGATTATTTTGATTTGATAATTGATGTTTTCTGCTCCACTCTCTTTGATGCTTCTCATCTTCCTGAAAAGGATAATAGCTTGTATGTTCTTGAGGAAGAGTTTGTTTTTCAGGAGGTCAATGATGTCTCAATTGTAGAATCTAAGCCTGTCTGCAATAAAGTAAAGAATGAATCTAAGGAATCATATTTCTAGGACCATGAGGAGGGGTCAGTGATTTTTAAAGACATGAGATAGCTTGATAGCTTTGATGAGCTATTGGATGTTCCAACTGATGAAGAGAATGGTCCTCTAACTGCAAATGAAGAAATGGTATGGCAGACTATCATGGAGGTGCAAAATTTTGATTAGCATGCTGAAGACATTCATAAGGTGCATACTAAGCAGCAAAAGAGGCCTAGTTTCCTACTCTCAAGGGGCTTTCCTATCATATATCTATCTCAAGAGGGGTCAAGCGGGATATCCATTTTCAAATATTTAATGGAGGGTGATGTCAGAAGTCCATTCCTTGTTGACCAAGAGCTTGTTCAGCCTTATCAATCTCCCTGGGAAGACATCACCTATGACCTAATCAAGGTTAGTTGTCTAGTCTACCAAATTCAAAATTTGATATGCCATGCAGTTCAATGCATTTTTGTATTCCATATTCTCTTTGTTGGCATCAAATATGCAAAGTATAATACCCTAAGGAGAATGGGAAGTTGTTTCAACAATCCTATTAATAGATTTGTTTAACTAGTTTGTTGATACTAGTTAGAGTAGGGTAGGGTAGAAGTTTCATTTTTCTATGTTTCCTAAGTGCCTTGGCACAAGTTTCTTGCAGTGTTTCTTTAAGTTTGCTTTCAGTTTAGTTTTTAGTTTGGTTTGAGTAGCAATAAGCCAGAGCAGTCTATCTTCGGTAGTTAGTTGTTTTGTTAGCAAGAAGGGTTGTTTGATTTAAGGCTAAGTTTAGTTTGAGGCTTATAAGACTCTATGCCCAATGGATCTACAAGGCAACTGGTCAAGATGCTTAGCATGCAAGCACTCTACTAGAGGTCACCAAAATGTTATCAGTATTTTACTCATCTTTGGAGGCCTAGTTACTAAGTTAGACTATTGCACCCTAGTTTGAAATTATTAGTGGTATTTTTTAATATTTGTGTTCATTTCAAGGTACATGAAAGAGAAAAGGAAATGAATTACATCTAAGCATTTCATATATATGTAACATGTTAAGTATGTCGTACAAAAGGAAAATAAATTAAGCAGGACATTTATCCAAGCTCACACAGGACATGAGCACAGTCATTGCCAGAATTGAATGAATAAGTGCAGATATACATGAAGTAATAAAATCAAAATATAGGGGTACCAGACATTGCCTGGTAATGGTGTCTAGATCCAATCCTATCCAGAGAGCTCCTGTGGTCCAAAACCTACAAGAAGAAGAGGAGGAGATATGGGTTTGATCCAATGGATCTAAACAATGCCTGGTATCACAATATTCACAAGATGCATACATGAACTCAGTCATACACCTCTGGGAAGGGCTGTGCTTAGGGCATGTGCATAAGGAGGATCCAAAATAAAAGAAATGTCATGTTTTTCACTGATGTGTTTGTTCCATTTGTAGATACAGGAGAAGCTGATTCAACAATAATCCAAGGGTGCTAAGCTCCAGATGAATGACTTTGACCTATGATGTATTTGATACCAGGAAAACCTCAAATTTCCTTGGTAGTGGCTGCATCACAGGATGAGAACACCCATGGTCAACAAGGGAACAATAGTCAAAGGATGTAGTATCAATGGGACACTCAGATAAATCAAATAGAGCATGGTCAATAGGGCACCGGTAGTTTCAACAAGGTACACAAATCTATGGGAAAGATACACTACAACATAATATGCTTCAAAAGCTGCATTTAATATATTAATATTGTAGCATGAACATGATAACTATGATGAACCAAAGATCAATGTGGCATGACATGGTGAATCAAATATGGCACCATGTAAATAAGAAGGAACCCTTAGTTTTGAAACATTGTGCAAAGATAGATGGTGTCAATTAAGAAATGCAAGAATACAAAGAATAATGACTATCAAATGGCCAAATATCAACAATGAAATAAGTTGGCATATATATATATATATAATAGTAAGCATGAAGGAGACAACAATCAACAAGGATTTGATACCATAAAATAACATGTTCATGCATGGATACTGAGCTCATACATGCTAAGATCAAACACAATAAAAATACATCACATGATCATAATATTATCTAGCAGCTACCAAAACATCTAGCACAATTCCTTTGATTCATGGTATCAAAGAAAACAATGAGTTCAAAGTACATAGAGCCCTAGCAATTGCTCATGGGCTATCCAATGTACATGGTAAAAAATAAATAAAGCATGATATGGGTGCCCTAGTGAAATTTATGGGTTTTGAAATGTAGAAAGGTCACAGCATCTACAGATAGTCAACATTCATTGGCATAATGAAAAGCCATACAATGATGCTCCAGCCCTATAATACAGACTATAATGGGTACATCAACAGCAACAAATGCAAATCATGTCCACGGCTGGCATTATGCTAACTATGGGGTGGGGCATTGCATGCCATGAAACAATAAACAATGAATGTTAAATATCAAACTTAGTGCCCTAATAAGCTCACGGGCTGGCATCAACAAGAATACTAGTGATTATAAAATAGCAGATAGTCACGGGTCACATAGAAGTTAGATAAAAATGGCAAGTAAAATGCATATGCTCAAATTCATGGCTCGTGTCCATTTATTGAAACATCAATACATTAAACAAAGGTTCACAAGCCCCATGAATGTTTAAGTGATAGGAGGGATGAAGACACAAGGGTGAAGGCATAAGCATTTTGCTTTGCCACTACAAGTAAGGGCACAATATTAAGCAAAAAATAGTGTGCTAGTATTTGTGTTGTGCCCTCAAATTCAAAGGAGCTGAGGCACACTAAAGAAAAATAGTACCCTTCAAATGATGCCCTCGATTTCCAATACAAGAGATAAACATGAAACTACCTTCAAAACTATGAATCAAACATCCAACAAACACAATGCCAGTAAGTATTGAACATGGTGCTATTCATTTCAAAACAATTTGCAACATATGAATATAGTGCCATAGCTTCACAGGCTGTGAATAGGAGCCGTGCCCTCAAAAATTTTAGAAGTGAATGCAACATAAACAAATCATAGTGCCCTAGCTCACAGCTCAAGGAACATCAAGTATCCAGAGATAACATCAATGAAAACATGCCAAATATGTGGATTCATGAGCCATAAATAGATCAACATAAGCATGTCAATAGTGTTGCGACAACAACCATAAACAACAACAAGCATCAATGAAATATGTCACAACAACAACCATAGACACAAAATGATAGAAGGCTCAAGCCCTTAGACAATTTAAAGCAAATGTTGATGCCCTAGCTAGCTCATTGAACATCAATGGTCCACCAGGTAGCCATGAACAATGGCCATCTATTAAAGAACTAGTAAAATAGTATCATGTGCCTTCGAGAATGCAAGGAGAATAGTGATAGTAGAAAAAAACAAGTCATATATACCATAGCCCAAGCTCATGGGTGCCATGAACAGTGACAAATACACAAATGATCGATGCCCTAGAAAGTTCATGGGTCATAGAAATATGCAACATAGAATATAGTAAACTAAATGACATCCAAAAGCATTCAAGGAATGGCTCTCAGCCCCGATCTTAACATAAAATACAAAATGTGAAAACACAAATGCAGAGCATGATGCCCTAAATCCAAATGAAATACATATAATAATGTTTCAAACTAGTAAGCAAGCATATATGTCCATGAATACAAAGGCTAAACTCATAGGCACCATAAATTTGAAGTAGTGAATTTGAAGATAGGATGCCCTAGCTCATGAGCCCTAAGCATCATCATGAATCATGCAAATACAGTGCCTTCAAATACAAAGGAGGTTCAAATGGAAACTAAGAATGCTTACCTTGGAGTCATATTGCTATGTCGAAAAGCTTTCAGAGACTGCAACTTCCCAAATCGAGCCCGAGTTTGCAACCAAGAGGGTTAGTATAGATGGCAGTTTCCCCATTTTCTGGCAGTGAAGTGTCAATTTTTTGGCATCTTCTTGTTTCATTTTCTCAAAGAAATTAATTATTGTGTGCTATAAATGTGTCACACTTCTATGGATCATTACATGCAAGAGAACTCAAGAATGAGCCCTCACAAATTGATCCATAGCTCCCTAGGCATGGAGTGCAAGGGTTTTTAAGAATGCTCTCAGCTAGAGCTATTTAGCCTATAACCTTGCTAGTAAACCATGCAATGGGAGATTCAATGAAGACAAGGGAAAGAATGCCAATATCCTCAAGAATCAAGAATGAAAATGCAATGCAATGCTATGCTAGAAATCGAAATGCAAGCTAAGCTATGAAAGGAAATATGCAAGTGTTACAACCCAAGCTAATTAATCTATGTGAGCTAATCTAGAGCATAGAAATGAAGTTAATCTAAGAAAGCATAAATATGAAGCTAAGCTAAGAATGCAAAAATGAGATGTAGAATGCAAGAATGAGATGTAGATGCTAAGAATGCTCCAAATCTTCAAAAGCTCCAAAGTGACCTAGAAATCCTACAGCATAAAGTTAGCATAAAAAGTTGGGGATCTAGAATGAAGAAGAGAGCTCTCCTTTTAAAGGAAATGAGAAGGAATGTACCATGGAGATTAAGAGGCAAAAGATTTAATCAATGGTGGAGCTTGAAAGAGGAGTAATCCATGTGCACACATATCCTCCAATGGGAAAATAGGAGTTGACTTTTGTGTCCATATGAGACAAAAAGTGCTTTTTCCCTTTTTATAAAATAAGAATAATGCTTTATTTGTGCAACTTAGGATAAGAGGAAAAGTGGGGGGCTTTTTATTTATTAAAAGGGGAGGAAATATTCTTTTTAAATAAATAAAGACTTAGGATAAGATGGTTATCCCAAGGAAAATAATCGAATAAATGATAGAGCTAGGATTTGATCAAGAACAAGCAATTTATGATTTAGCAAAAGTGTTAGCAAGGGGCTAATAGTCTAGTGACCATTTTTAGGTGTATACATTTGCCCCTCTTTGACTAATGTGTGATCGATTTGGGAACACATGTAGTCAAAGAATGAAGTTGAAATGTGAGATCGATTTGGGATCACAAAGCAACTCAGATCAGCCAAGAAAGCAAGTAGATAGCCAAGAAGGCAAGCAGCTAGCCAAGAAGGCAAGCAAATAGTGATCTGACTCCAAAGAATGAAGTGCAAAGAGATAGCAAATCCTACATGGTCAGCCTGGTAGCGACAGTACTGAACACTTAGGAAAGAGATAGCCAATAAGATATGATGTGCCTGCCCCCTCGGGATCGAAAGTGAAATCCAAGGAGAGGGAAAGCAGAAGCAAGAGAGACATGATCAAATCACTAGAAATCATAATCGAAGAAAGAGAACAGAATAACCATACAACAGTGAAGATATGCCCCACACATGGGACACGGGGCATGAACCTATCGGTCCCTCAACCCGTAAACACCACGGAGGGGGATTGGAACTTGGGATTGAAAGTGAATGAAAGACTAGAAGTTTGAAAGAGATGGAGATGAAGAGGTGAAGAATGCCCCAGCAAAGATTGAAGGATCAGGCCTCAAAAGGTTAGCCAACTGCATGGAAGAAGGAAAAAAGATGATCAAGGTGAACTCAGATTTTGGTTTCGATCCCAAAATGAAAGGAAAATGATGGGATATGAAAGACAGAAAGTGAAAGATAGGATCGAGAAGAAGTGAAAGGTGAGCGCAGTTGATTAACAAGTCCACAAAAGATAAAGGAGAGCTCTCTCCATATGCAAGATGCAAAACTAACTAACATGAACTTAAGAATGCAAGCTATATGAAAAGTGGTTTACTTGCAAGGTCACAAAGCCAATAGACATCTAATATTCATCATCGAGCGTTATTGGTAGCGTCGCAAGATCATACAATACACACTAGCATAACTATGTGGATCTGAATATGATCTATATCAGATAGAAATTTGGGAATCCCACCTAGGCATCAGAGACATGTAGGTCAAGATGACTAGTGCAATAAGATTACCTAAGTTTGATATAGCAAGATTATGCTCGCATCGAGACATAAGAAAGTCAAGATGACTATAAGCATGCACTCACAAAATAGTCAAGGATAATACCTTGTAGGTCCATAGTGTCAAGTAAGACTAGCATAAATGCTCATGACAGTTAGGACCAACAAAATATACCCACAAGCAGAAAAAAAAATAAAACATGTTCTCATTCCCTCAATCTTCTAGCTATGCATCATCGAAAATGATCATAGGGGGAGAACACTCAGCAAAGAAAGCATCATAGACAGCACACAAAGAAATAAAGCCAAGCAAGTCTCAGCGAGTCAAATGTTTAAGTGTGTGTGTGTAGGTCATAGAGTCAAACTTTGAGTATCGCATCTGCCAGTGAGAAATATTGCATCATCTAGACTGTGGGTAGGATATCTGATAAGTGTTTAGAAACACTCGACGCAAGGGTAAGTGTTGAAAAACATAGTTGGGGTGGTGTTGAAAAACACCATTTGGGAGGTGCCTAAGAAACCCAGATGCACAAAGAGACCCAAGATAAGCTTAAAACAACGTATGCCCCCTAGACTAAGACAAGAATCAGTTCCAGGCTAGGAGAGGCAAAATGAGAAGTGGAGCAAATGAGTGCCACGCAAGACTGATAGACATAGGTGCAAGGGTCTCAAATAGCACCTGTTTCCAGGTTTTCACCACTTGATAGATTTATTACAATTTTTTCAGGACTTTTTATAATTTTTTTTTATTTTTTGCTACCAAGGCGCCTGTATCCAAGTTTTCACCAAGGCACTTTTTCAATTTTTTTTTTTGATTTTTTGAATTTTTGAATTTTTTATATTTTTTTAGTACTTTTTATGATTTTTATGATTTTTTCAGCATCATATATGATTTTTTTTGGTATTTTTTCAGGATCATAAAATATGTACAAAGGATGCCCCAGATAGAAATGGGCATCAAGAATCTGCTTCCTTTGATGTAGAGAACTGATAGGCCCCAGGCCCAAATGCTGCAATTGTGACGATAGGAGCTCTCAACCAGTTTGACCAATAATAACCAGCCCTAAGCAATGTCTGAGCTAGCGAAGGATCGTTAGAATGTGATCCACATATGCCATCATGGATTTTAGCTAGCACTTTTTCTGACTCCTCTATTTCTAGACACTTAAGGAGAGTTCCGTCTAGACCCTTCCTATACAAGTCACCAGAGACAAAGGAAAAGTGTAAGGGATGGTGGAAGGAATGGTATGGTGGATTTGCAAGAGGAATATGAGGTGGAAGATATTAAAAGATGGTAGGACTGTAAGATTTGTAAGCATGATAGCGTAATTCATCCACCAGGAACTTGAAGCAAAATTTATGCTTTTTCATTTGTAAGATGGATGTTGAAGCAACCAAGGCATTAGAAAATTTGTTCTCAACTTTAGGAATAGGATGAAATATAACAAATATGAGATCATGCTTGAAGTAGTGCACCATTTCTTTGTAGAGAATCAACTTGTCATCTTTTATTTGAGAATCATTATTTTTGAGCAAATTTTTATTTTTACTTTTCTTAGGTTTGGATAGCACCACAATGTGGTTTTTGCCATCTGACCATTGCTCTTTTCTTTTGACTTGATGACTATGATGTTTGATTGCTGATTCAATATTTTTTGTGGCTAGTTCGCTGGTGGAAGAAATAACAGATGTTGATGCAAGATGAAATGAAGTGACGGTTCAATAGTATTTATGTGAAGGATATCATCTCTAGTGACAAGAGAGGTCAAGCCTATAGGGTAAGCTCCAAAGGCATTAAGACCTAGACTTGTCATAGAAGGACCAGCATGATCCACTAAAGCAATACATGGAACAAACTCATCAGACCTGACATGAGACTCATGAACTACGTCAGGTGGGTTATGAGAGGTATGAACTACATCAACATCCATATCTATCATGGGAGGATCTTCTGGAAGAGGCTTAAGATGCCGAGAAGTAGAAATACTCATGTCATTATGTGAGAGATCACCTCTTTGTAGCAGTCATGCAATGTTGCAACGTTGTCTATCATAGTTCAATGATTCTTTAGGCACATAGGTTCTAGACATAGAGGCCTTAGCTATATCATCAGTAGATATACATTCTTCTCCCCAAAGAAGTGAAGTAGAAGGAAGATCATCTCCCATTTGAACCATAGTGTGCAGTGGTGACTCATCTGTATCTGTGTCTGAATTACTGAGCATGGGAGTATTTCTAGAATCCTCTCTATAGATCCAGTCTTGAACAACTTGTTCTTCTCTCTCTGCTTCTAAAGGAATGAATGAAGGAAAAAAAGTATCAAAGATCACCATAGCAGAAGTGGAAGGCTTCATTGATAAGAAGGTTTCCCATATGACCTAGGAGAAATAGGTATAGAAGCAAAGGAATCCAACGTATATTCACCCATACCAAGGCTCATCATCTTAAGTGTTTTCTCAGCAGCAACTAGAGACATACTAGGATCAACAAAAGGTTCATTGTGAGGAACAAATTTTTCAGCAGTAGCAAGAGCATTAATAGCAATAGTATGGTCTCTAGGAATCACAACTTCAGTGCCATTGTACAAAAATTTGACACACTGATGATAAGTGGAAGGAATAGCTTGCATGTCATGGATCCAAGGATGACCCAAAAGAATGTTATATACGAGTGGGATGTCCAATACTTGGAAGCTAATATCTTTCATGACAAGACCCACTCGGATAGGCAGCGTGACAAGACCTTTGGAAGATCTTTCCACTTCATCGTAAGCTTTTATAGTAATCTTCTTCTTAGAATCCACAATGAATTTTGACAAACCCAATTGTTGTATGACATTGAAAGAAACAATATTTAACCATGCACCATTGTCTATCAAGACTCGGCCGACTCGGGTATTGTAGACTAGAACTTCAATGTGTAAAGCTAGATTATGCGGGTGAGCAATAGATATGTCATCTTTTGTAGAAAAGAAGAGAGATAGCGAAGATGAAATGTGGTTGACCATAGCCTAAAATTGATCTGGGTCAATGTCATTGGGAACACATGTTGTACCTAAAGCCTCATCAAGAATCTCTCTATGTGAAGGGGATAACCAAAGCAACTCAAGGATAGATATCTGTGCTAGTGTCTTTTGTAAATGTTGGACAAGATCATAGCTAGGGGTGGCTGAAGGAGCCATTTGTTTGGAAGGAAAAGCTTTATTGGGATCTTGCACAGTTTTAAGGACAATCTTGGCTTGCCCCCTAGTAACAGCATTCAGTGTCTGACTTCGGGAAGATGAACAACCATGCATTTGCAAGACCAACTTTGGCTTACCATGATTGGCTTTATTATCCTCTTGAGACCTCATTATTAAAACACTCTCAATGGGCTCTACCATGTTGATCACAGGCATATTAGAAGGATATGTGTAATTGATCTTAGCATCATGATTCTTCTTATGTGCTTGAGAGGTTTCCCCCTTATCATGCTTAGGTAGAGGATCTTTGAAAGCTATGTGATCAGAATTTTTAGTTAAGCCATCAGTGGAGATTGTGTTGTTATCAATGAGGTCTTGAATATCATCCTTAAGCCTAAAACAATTATCTGTCAGATGTCCCTTGTTTTTGTGATAATGGCAGTAATGATCCTCTCTCCACCAATCTGGCTTATTTATTGGATCCTAGTTACCAGGTTTATTAGGAAGCGTAAGATATCCATTGTCAACCAAAGTCTTAAGGATCACATCGTAAGGTTCTACCAACTTGGTATAGACTTGCTTTTGAAATGACTTCTTAGGCTTATCTACATATTGAGGTTTAGGAGCATTGTGAGCATTGCCAACTTCTTCTTGTTTTGCTGCATAGATAGCATTGGAGAGATTGAAAGTGGGCTCTTTAACTTTAGGAGCATCAACAACCCCATCATTAACAACATACTTGTTTTTATTCCAAGGTTTGTTCTTGTCTTTGCCATTGCCTTTAGCATCTTTATTAATAACAATATCCCCTTTTCTTATAGCTACATCCTCAATTTGATATGCACTTTCAACTATGTCGTTGAAAGAAGAGAATAGTTGTTTCCTTAAATCATAATATAGCTCAGGCATAAGAGTGTTGACAAAAATGTCAATCTTTTCTCTCTCGGGTAACTGATGAGGATATCGAGAATACAATGACCTCCAACATTGTAAGTAAGTTGCAAATGTCTCACCTTGATGTTGTCTTAGATTACCGAGATCTATCATAGTGACAGGTTGTTGGATGTTGTAAGAGTACTGCTGGATAAATCGCTGAGCCAACTCATCAAAAGTCTTAAGAGATGGTGTCAATTTTGCAAACCATTCTAAAGCTTGGCCTCTTAAGCTTTGAGGGAATAAGCATAGAAGATATGTGTCTTCATGAAGAAAGTCCATACTAAGAGCATAAAAATGAAGCACATGGTCATGAGGGTCACCATTTCCATCATACTTGTCATATTTAGGAACCTCAATATCCTTAGGAAATGGGACCATGTATAGATGTTTATCAAAAGGAAGAGCACAAATTGATTCTACAAAAGAGACCTTTGGAGGCTCTCTTTCTAATGCCATTTGGGTAAGGCATTGATTTTTCTGACGTAATTCTTCTTGAAGAACTTCCAACTCGGTTGGTACTCTTTGTTGGACAATTTGTCTGACATCATAGCCAGGAGGAAGCTTGTATCCTCTAGAAGTCATATATTGAAAGTACTGATTATTGTTACGCTCTAAAAGCTTATGCATCATTCGTTGAGAGACCACATCTTGTTCAAATCTCATAAGATCCTCACTAGAAATCTCATCATCAGCCTCTGCCTCATGTTGAGAGGGAAGAGGTCTAGGAGGTGAAGAAGGCATACCAAAAGTGGGTCTTGGAGGAGATCTTGGTGGCATGTTGTTGCCATTGTTGCCATTGAAAAGAGATCTATGCTCATGATTACTAGTCTCAGGTTGCTCATGAAATGTCCCTCTATAAGCCATGCACCTAGTAGCATCCATCCTTTGTTGATTGTGTTCTTTTTCTAAGCATGCTTGGTTATCCTTACACTCAAAGTGTTCTTGCAAGAGTTGAAATTTTTCTTGTTCCGTCAAAGTGAGTGAGACACTATCTGTGTTTTTGGGGGTCTTGAATGCGGAAAAGAGGAAACCTCCTTTGTACCATGGGGTAGCCTTAGAATCCTCAGATTGGTTAGAACTAGAACTATTGTTGCTAATGGGTGCTCGTGAGCGTCTAGTTGGAGAAGGTAACTGTGTATAATTGAACGGAGGATGACTCTCCTGCTCAAATTGAGACCGAGTTGTAACCGGCATGAAAAGAGATGTTGGTTGACTAATAGAATGAGACAAAGTTTCTTAGATTTGAGATAAGAAAAGCTAATAAAGATCACTTGTCAAAGTAGAAAAATAGAGAGATGGCTTGTCAAAAGTGCTCAAGCACTTACAACAATCAATTGACTAAAGCCGAGCAGCGAGCAAGAAGCTCAATAAGCAAGTAGCTAGAGAGGTAATCGTGATGCGACAAGTGATCAAGAGTAGCATTTGTTAGGCTCAAACCCAATAGTTTTATCTCATTTTTTTCAGTCTAGAACAAATCTAAGCATGTAGATAACAGACCAGCTTCAGGTAAGAACATAAAAAGACACTCTATGACAGGTTAAAGTGCAAGTTTAGCAACTCTGAATTGCAACAGCAACAAGATAGCAAAAAGATTCTGGGTGACACTTTCCAAGGTCATACGACTCTTTGACCAGTGAACATAAAAATCTTAGTTTTGAAGTGTTTTGATCAAGTTCAAAGGTTGGATAGTGCAATTTCTTAGTTTGACAAGCAGTAACAGTAGATAAGAGACAGGTTTGCAAATAGTATAAGATCAAACATGTCATAGAACACTTGAAATAAGGGTAAAAGCAACCTTGCCAAGACAAGCACTTGTGATATCAAAATAGAAAACCTTATGAATGCTACCATTTGTTTGAATGTTGAGAACGTTTACATGAGCATAGCACGATCGAAGACAATTCAAGCAATTACTACCTAGAAGGACAAGGCTCATTACTTAGCAACGTGGCCCACAACTTGATGCTCCCTTGCCTCACACCAAGTGGTTGCCCACAAGAGATATTGGCATTGTCATGGAAGTGTCAAAAAAACAACCAAAGGAACACATATGGTGAGTGTCTTGGGGTGATCTGGGTAAGTCCACTTGGATCAATCCTTGCACCAAGAAGCTAAGCGGCTAAAAGAAGGTGGCCTCTATCTAATGGTTCGTAGTAAGGGCTTCTATTCATAACACCCCTCTTGCTCCTCATAAAGGACTAGGACCTCACGGCCTCAAGAGTACCTTAAGTATTCTTGCTCAATGCTTTCCCCATGGTCACAATCCCATGAGAAAATTTCAAAAAGATAGCAGAGAACCTAAAACTTGCAAGATAGATAAAATAGCCCAAAAATAGCTCTCTGCCAGGTTCAGGTGATATACCTCAGAATTCACCAGTATCACGTGACAGAGTCTCCTATAGCCAGGTGATATACCTCAGTCCAGGCGATATACTACACAATAGGTAGGCGATACTTCGCACGACACCAGGCGATATACCTCAATACTACCATGTGATTCTTCTCTGGCACGAAGTGTCGCATGCGTATAGTAAGGTATATCGTGCGATATACCTGAGAAGTATTGTGTGATACTCTGAGAAAGAGAACCAAAACCTGCAAAATTTTTGAAAAATAATCCGAAAAATGATGAAAATGCAAGAAACTAAAGGGCAAAGCCTATCTACTCTACCCCACGGTGGGTGCCAAAAATGTGTGCTATAAATGTGTCACACTTCTATGGATCATTACATGCAAGAGAACTCAAGAATGAGCCCTCACAAATCAATCCATAGCTCCCTAGGCATGGAGTGCAAGGGTTTTTAAGAATGCTCTCAGCTAGAGCTATTTAGCCTATAACCTTGCTAGTAAACCATGCAATGGGAGATTCAATGAAGACAAGGGCAAGAATGCCAATATCCTCAAGAATCAAGAATGAAAATGCAATGCAATGCTATGCTAGAAATGGAAATGCAAGCTAAGCTATGAAAGGAAATATGAAAGTGTTACAACCCAAGCTAATTAATCTATGTGAGCTAATCTAGAGCATAGAAATGAAGTTAATCTAAGAAAGCATAAATATGAAGCTAAGCTAAGAATGCAAAAATGAGATGTAGAATGCAAGAATGAGATGTAGATGCTAAGAATGCTCCAAATCTTCAAAAGCTCCAAAGTGACCTAGAAATCCTACAGCATAAAGTTAGCATAAAAAGTTGGGGATCTAGAATGAAGAAGAGAGCTCTCCTTTTAAAGGAAATGAGAAGGAATGTACCATGGAGATTAAGAGGCAAAAGATTTAATCAATGGTGGAGCTTGAAAGAGGAGCAATCCAAGTGCACACATATCCTCCAATGGGAAAATAGAAGTTGACTTTTGTGTCCATATGAGACAAAAAGTGCTTTTTCCCTTTTTATAAAATAAGAATAATGCTTTATTTGTGCAACTTAGGATAAGAGGAAAAGTGGGGGGCTTTTTATTTATTAAAAGGGGAGGAAATATTCCTTTTAAATAAATAAAGACTTAGGATAAGATGGTTAGCCCAAGGAAAATAATCGAATAAATGATAGAGCTAGGATTTGATCAAGAACAAACAATTTATGATTTAGCAAAAGTGCTAGCAAGGGGCTAATAGTCTAGGTGACCATTTTTAGGTGTATACAATTATATGCTTTCCCCTTTTTATATTGGGTTGAGAGTTTTAGTTAATTTAATGTTGGGTGCCATTTTTATGATAGGTGGATTTGTAGAAGATGTAAATATTTTAAATATGTTTTACCCTATCTTATTTTGGGGTTGAGATCTATTTTAAATATAATTAAATCCACATTGGGGGTAGTTAATTATTTCAATGTAAAGGCATTGCATTTTATTGTAAATCCTGACAATGGTGTTTTATAAACCAATGCCAGAATCCTATTTTTGGTGCATGACTTAGTGGGTAGAGTGGTCTTATTTTGACTATCTATTCTAGGTGTCCCACTTTTTCTACTACCCCTATAAGCTCAGGAATTGGGCATCCAAGTTTAGGAGGCATTCATGGGCCTATTTGTGGGATTTTCCATTTTTAGGAGGTTGTGGGTCATGAATGCAAATTCCTAGGATTTAGTTATATACCTCTCACTTTTGGTGATGGATGTTAGCTCTTCATTCTATTCTCTCTAATATGAGTGTTGTAGCTCTAAGAGACACATCTTGTACTTAGTTTCTTTTCAGAAATAAAATTGATCCTTCTTGTTTCCCTGCAATTTTGGAATTCTTCTTTTTGAATCTCATGTAGGATTATTGTGATGTTCTTGTATCATTAATCTGCATGTTGATCCAATTGACCATTCAGGAATTCATCTTAGCTTTGTAGTGTTAATTCATGTGAAAACTAAAAATATTAGAATTGTGGAATCATCTTCCCTTCTCTATGTTTCAAGTACCTTATTTCCTAAGGAGTTTAAGGCAGTAGAATCAAGTTGTGAAATGCAGTTTTGTTTTGCTATTGTAGTAAACTTAAATTAGTTGTGGATCTTCTTTCAAATTTGGTGGATCACCTTGTTTTTAAATCAATTTCAGTTATTTTCTTTATGCATTCTCTCCCTTTCCTCCTAAAAGTTAGTCATTTTTAAAGTGATCCAAAGGGAAGCCAGCCCTTAATCTGGAGGTCTACTCTCAGATAAGTTACCCACAACTTGAGATTAGTCCCATGTTTCACAGGATTGCTAGGTTTTAACACTTAGAAAATTAGGTGCAATCCTTAGTGACAATAGGGTGTTCCATTATCAGTATAGAGATCTTTTGGGATGCCATACCAGAAAATGATATAATTTGGGATAAACTTAGAAATTTTCTTACCAATTGTATAGGTGAGGGGGATTGCTTCAACCCATTTGGTAAAGTATTAGATGGTGGCTAGGATATACTTGTGACCACTAGAAGAGTTTCAAAATATCTAGTGCACAAGGTCAAAACCCCAGTTGGAGAAAGGCTAAGGTGTGATGGTGGGTTGGAGGGATTGATCAGGAGCATGTATTAAATCACCATGCTACTAACAAGGAACACATTTCTTCACATAATGATAGGCATCCTTCTCCATTGTCATCCAATAGTATCTAGTACAGAGAAACTTCTTTGCTAAAGTGAGACCACTAGAATGGGCACCACAGATTCCTTGATGCACCTCTTCCAAGGTTGTATTTGCTTCATTTGAATTCAGACATCTAAGAAGAGTTCCATCAAAGTATTTATGAAAAGGGTGTCTCCAAGGATTATGTAACTAGAAGTGTGACATATGAAATTTTTTTGTTGGTTAGGCGTAAGAGTGAGGGGAATGATTTTATCATGAATATAGGCAAGGATATCCTAATACCAAGGTGATTCAAGACCAACAATTTCACACACCATCTTAGAATCTGGATGGTCATAAGTAGGGATGATAAGATTCTCGATAAGAAATTCACACCGTGTGCTTGTTTCTGGCATATATATTAGTGAATAAATAGTAGTGATGGCATCTATTGCTTTATTGTTTGCTCTTGGGATTTGCTATAAAATGATGCTTGCAAAATGTTGTTTAATATCTTCGACCATGCGTTAGTAAGGGAGAAAATTATTATCCTTTGTGTGAAATTCATCATTTACTTGTTTGATAACTAATTGAGAGTCACCAAAAGCAAGAAAACTTGTGATCTTCCATTCGACAGCTTGGCGAAGCCCTGTGACCAAGGTCTTGTATTCTGCTATGTTGTTTGTGCAAGAAAATGTAAGTTTGTAAGATTTAGGGATAAAATCCCCTTGAGATGTCACAAATAGAATTCCTACCCCCGATCCTTTTTCGGTGAAAGATCCATCAAAATAAATCTTCCACTAAATGTTGGGAGTGATAGTCATGATAGTTTCATTAGGAAAGTCTATGACAATAGGATGATCTCCAAGAATGGGAGCCTCTACAAGTTGATCTACTATTGCTTGTCCTTTGATTTCTTTGTGTTTTGTGTATACAATATCAAATTCACTAAGGATCATGACCCATTTTTCCATGTGACCTATCAGGGTAGCTTTAGATAGAAAATACTTAAGTGGGTCAATCTTTTCTATCAACTATACTTTGTGATTAAGCATGTAATGATGTATCTTCTGCATACAAAAGACTATAGCCAGGCAAGCTCTCTCAATAGTTGTATAATTGAGCTCATAACCCACTAAAGTCCTACTAAGATAATGTATGGCACACTCTTTTCCATTGTCATCTACCTATGCTAGGAGAGCACCCAATGCTACTATAGTTGCGGAGATGTAGAGAATAAAAGGTCTTCTTGGAATAGGTGGGACCAACACTGGTAGATTATCTAGATATACCTTGAGTTGTTCAAAATCCTTTTGACACAAGAAGTCCCAACTAAATATAATATCCTTCCTTAACTTAAGAGAGAAATGATGCACTTTGTCTGCTAGTTAGGATACAAACATCTGGATGGATTGAAGTCTTCTTTGTAAGCTCCTTAATTGTTTCAAAGTCTTAGAATGTGGCATCTCCAAAATGGATTTCACCTTCTTAGGATCCACTTCTATTCCTCTGGTAGAGACAATGTAGTCTAAGAGCTTACCTGGTTGCACAACAAAGACACATTTCTTGGGATTCAATTGAACCTTATATTTCTCCAATCTGTCAAAGATTGTGGTGAGAATAGAAATGTGTGATTCTTGTGTCTTGGATTCTCCAAAGATATCATCCACATAATCTTCCATGATCACATGAAGGAAGTCATGAAAGATGGTCGACATGGCTCTCTGGTATGTGGTGCCTGCATTCTTGAGACCAAAGGGCATGACCTGATAACAGAATGAACCCCATGGTGTAGTGAATGGAGTTTTATGCTGGTCATCTACTTCTATGTGAATCTGATTATATCTAGAAAAACCATCCATGAGGGACAACATCTCATGCCCAACAGTCAAATCCATTATGATGTCAATGTTTGGAAGTGGAAAATCATCCTTAGGGCAGGTGAGATTAAGATCTCTGAAATTAGTAAAAATCTAGATGCCCCTAGAGGGTTTACCTACTAGTAAAATTTTGGAGACCCATTCGGGATAGTGTATGGGCCTAATGAATTCTACTTCTAGCATCTTTTCCAATTCAACTTTAACTAGGAGTGCAACTTGGGGATGCATCTTGCATAATTTTTCTTGACAGGTTTGATTTTAGGATCCACAACAAGATGATGTACAACCAAGTCAGTATAAATTCTAGGCATATCCTTATACATCCATGAAAAATTAATGTGGGATTTCTTTAGGAATGTAGTCATGGACTCTTTTCCTATCTCATCTAGAGAGGCTGCAATGTAGGTGTTCTTAGGATCTATTTTTGTACCCAAATTAACTGCAACTATTTATTCTATGAGGATAGAAGATTTTTCTAATGGTAATGACATGAATAGAAAGTAAACTTCCCCCTCCTCTAGTGCCTCAAAGAGGTTTTCACTAGAGGATGAGTCCTTTATTTTATCTTTTTCTCCATCCAAAGGTATCTCAGAAAGGTTTTCACCCAAGGATGTTTTATTATTTTTTTAATTTTCTTTTTCTTCATTTTTGTGACTAAGGGAGTTGACTTAGATACTAAAGTAGGATTTCTTTCTATAGTGAATCTGATGTTCATTGTCTTGGAGATTTCTTAATCTAAAAAGTGCTAGAACTGCCTCATCTAAATCACATATGTCTAAGGCAGGTGGTGAATCTTGTTGGTCCCAATTGATTAGTTCAGGATTGGTAAGGGGAAGTTCAGGTGAGGAAAGGTTAGATTGGGTGATATGGAGGACATGTGTATCAATATCATCTTCAATGTAATAGAAAGGGACTTCAAAGAACTCTTCCTCAGTGTCTAAATCAGATTCAATCAAACAATAGTCATTGGCAAAGGTTTTCTTAGTTTCTATGGAACCTAGTCCTCTTCATTGAGGGTATCCAGTTGTTTTAATGAGATTTTTTCTTCCAGTTTCATTTTCTCTAAGGCCAGTGCCATGATATCCCATGATTTCAACAATGAGTGTGGCCTTTATATACTTCCCTTTAGGAATATCTACATGTTTGTCTTCTTCTTCATAAAAAATCTAGGAAAGAACAATATGCTCCATATGTTCATCTGAAAGAGATCCCCAATGTTCAAATGTAGTCTTTTTACACTTCATAGTTTCTTTATTTTCCTTAGGGAAGATTTGTTAAGGTTTTCCATAAGATCTGGGAGAGAGGGGGAGTTGAACAATGCACGGGGAATTTTTAAATTTGTATTCCCCTAGGCCTTGATCGGTGAACCTAACTTTCTTTTCAGGCTCAGTATTCTTTTCTTGGGTAACCTTTTCTTTTCCTTTGGCTTTCTTAGACAATTATTATTTAGAAGAAGTGTGTTGTATGGGAATATCTTGTGACAGTGGAGGAATATATTAATTCAATGGGCAATAGTTTTATGCTTTCCTTCCAACCTCTTGCAATATTGAAAAGGTTCATGATCTCCTAGAATGGTTATTTCAGCTCCATGGTGGAGGAATTTCAAACACTGGTGAAATGTGGAATGGACACCTAAGATAGCATGTATCCATGGCCTACCCAAAATGATATTGTAGGGTAGATCCAAATTAATCACTTCACAAATAGTTTCAATAAGGGTTGGGCCCACTTGTAAGGGGAGTGCAATGAGACCTTTACTCACCCTTTCTCTATCATCATATGATTTTATTGTTATTCTTTTATTTACATCAATGAGGTCCTCAGAAAGACCAATATTATATATCATGATTAACATACAAAGATTCAGACTAGATCCATTGTCTATAAGGACCCTTTTAATCCAGGTGTTATGGATGGTGACTTGGATGTGCAGGGGTTTATTATGGTGAGGACCAAGACCTTGGAAATCTTTGTCGGTGAAAACTAGGTGTTGCTGGGCATCCAAATATTTGATCATCACTTGGAATTGAGAGGCATTGATATTTTTTGGGATGTGAGACTCAGTTAGGGCATTCTCAAGGACCTCTTTGTGAATGGGGGATGTGTGTAAAAGCTCTAATATGGATATATGTGTAGGGGTCTTCTTTAATTGGGAAAGCAAGTCATAACGTGAGGCAGGTCATGTTGAGGTAGATGGTGCAGTAGGTGGATCCATAATAGGTGGATTGGCAGAAACTTGTATAGTCACATGGGGGTGATGAGTAGTAACATTGCAATTTGCACTCTTTAAAGTCAATGTGTCTACATGATTTTTGGATTATTCAATATGGCCACATAGTGAGTGAAAGCCACAAACATCATTTTCAGCTAATTTTCCACAAGTGCGTTCATCTCTTGGGATTTTGTTTGTTGAATAATCATAAGAAAAGCCCTTAGATGTGGATGTGCTATTTTGATTATGTTCTGGAAAAGGTTTAGAATAAATTTTTAGCTAGGCGTTAGAAGTAGAGGCATTTTGTCCTACTTCAATTTTACCATCATCGATCAAATCTTGCATAAAATGATGAAACTTCATGCATTTTTAATCTCATGCCCTTTTATGCAATGATAATCATAGTATTCATTATCCTTATACTAGTTGGGTTTAGGTTGATTTTTGTTGAAAGGCCCGGTGTTAGGGTAAACCATCATCCCTTGATCAACTAGACGTCAGAAGATCACATCAAGAGAATATGCTAGCTATGTAAATTGTCATCATTGTTGTTGTCAAGTGTTGTTGTTGTTGTTGTTGTTGCCATTATATCATGAGAATAGAGAGCCACGATAACCAGATCCTTGATTTTGATTTTGGTTATTTAAATTATTTTGATTGCTTTGATTATTCGAATTGGTTTGATTATTGTTCTGATTGAAATTGTTTTGATCATTGTTGTTGTGATTTCCTTGGTTACTTTTGTTGGATTCTTGAACATTTTGGACATGTTTAGCATCTTTTAATCCATCATTAACAACACCTTTTTTCTTAGACCAGAACTTGGGTTTATCATTACAATTGTTAGATGAATTAGGGGTATAGTGTTTTATTGCTCCTTTCATCAAAAGTCCATCTTCAATAGACTTCCCCTTTTTAATGAGATCCTTGAAGGAATCTAGGGCAGCCATCTTCATTTGAAATGACATTTCTGTAACCAGATTCTTAGTAAAGATATCAACTAGATGTGAATCTGGAATTTTCTAAGGCATGTGATTGGTGAGATGTCACCATCTTTGGAGAAAGTTGGCAAAGGTTTCTCCATTTCTTTGTTTCATGTTACACAAATCACTGAGGGATGCTTGATGTTCCATGTTATAAGAATATTATGTAACAAATTTTTCAGCAAGATCATGAAAGGTGGAGATACAACTAGGAGGAAGGTTCAATAGCCACTCTAAGGCTGGTTCTCCAAGACTCCTAGTGAAAATTCTTAGGAGAAGATGATCATTTTCGGAAACCTCTTGTGTCACTACATAAAATTCCTTGATATGTTGCATAGGGCATGAGTCTCCCTTGTATTTATCAAATTTTGGCATTTCAAAATTCATGGGGAATGGTTGGAGATTGATTGATTTGACAAAATGATAAGGACATATTTCTGTAAAATAAAATTCCTTCTTCCCACCTTTCTTCATAGCCATCATCATGCCTTTGAGTTCATCGATTTGTTGGACTAATTTAGGAGGATTAGTAGTGATCGTATGGACTTGATGTGTTCCTCCTCCTGATGATGCATTATGTCCTCCCAGAGGGGGAGGATTTGTGTTATGTCTTTGATTGGTGTTGTTTGTTTTTACAGAGTTTTGATTTTTTAGGAATCCACTAGGCTTCAAGAAAATAGAAGCAGAGCATCGTCTTGAGGACCCTAGTTTTTGTTTAGGTACATGACCTGTACTTAAACAATCATTACTCACCCCATTGTTTGAGTTAGGCTTGTTTAAAAGTTGTCAAATTAATTCAAGTATATCAGGGGGAGGTTGAGCTATATTATCAAATGTTGATGGCCTTATGGGTGCTACTCTACTTTTGTTGGTTTGAATCAAGTTGTTCTCAAGAAAAGTTTCATTGAAATTATCTGGGAGGGTAACACCCCTTTGCATAATATTCATGAAGATGTTGGAACTTTTGGCTTGGATTAGGTCTTCCACTAAGCTTAAATTGTTAGGATCCTCAAAGAATTATTTAGCTCATGGATTGGCACTAACACTTTCTGGTATTATTGTGTCAGATTCCATGTGGGGCTCTTCTTCATCATTAAAGTCTTCTTGATAGACAGATTTCTAATTGTTATCCATGGTGAGAGATTCTTGTCTTAGTTTTTCTTGTGATCAGGTAAGTACCATGCACAAGTGACCTTAGAATGGTTTAATTGAAGAAGGGTGAATGGTTGATGAGGTAGGGAAAGAAAAGGATTTGGTGAACTAGGATTAACTTGGACTAATGATTAAGTCTTGATGATTGATTGGATTGATTTATTTGGTTGAGAATTAGATTGATTGATGAGATTGGATTAAAGAGGAACTAAGCCTTAAGGATTGATTAGATTTAAAGGTTTGGAACAAACCTAGGTGAAACAAGACCTTGTGATTATGCAAACATAAGATTTTTTTTTATTTAAAGTCTTTTTTTGTTTGGGTAATAGACTAATGATCCCCCAAAAAAATAGGATTGGATTAGGACTACTAGACAAAGACTCGGTTCTCACAGTAAGGGATTAATGTTTTCTTTGAAATTAAGGTCTATGAGACACTATTGGAATGATTCTTTCACCCTATGGCTTGATGAAGGTGTGAAAGATGGATTGATCTTATTCTAATTTAAAGTCCAAGATTATGATTAATCCTCCTAATGTTTTGGAATGTGGACGAAGAAAGGGGTGTTAAAAGATGAGAAAGGGATTAATGACTTGAAGAGGATGAAGAAAGAAGGTCAAAGGTACTTAGTTGTAGGATTCCCAAGTGACAAAGGCCATGTTCACTTTGTTCTTGGCAACAAAATTAGCAACCCAATTGTTGTAGATGATTTTATCTGATTTCTTAATAGCCTCTAGAAATTTTTGAATGGTTTTCAAATAAGATTGGTTGGCTTTAGTCTTTTGATCAATGATTTCTTCTCTCTATGGACTCGTGCAACTGGGAGTTTTGCTTTCTTATGTTTAACACTATCAGTCATGACTTGAGGACAATATCTTGATAGATAAAAGGATGTTCTTGGCAAGAACCAATTTCATGCATACATCAAATGTTTGGGTTACAAGAACATTTATCAAAAACAATCCTGCAAGGAACAAAACAACCTTGCAGGATTCAAGTGTACGGGTTTGTTTTGCAATGAAAGTAACAAGCACACTCTTTATCCCTAAAAGGAATTTGGATGAGATTGAAAACCTTTTCTCACTGACTTAGGAACACACCCAACAACTCCTTAGAATATAGCCATCACCAAGCATGCAATGGCTCCAACCATGATGTCATATTATCATAGTGTTAACATTGAAGGAGGATTGATATGGTGAGTTACTTGGGGAGATTACTATTCTCCTCGAATGTAGATTATCAAACTTTTAGGGGTAAACCAAGTGGCTTCTAACTAATGGCTTTTAGTGAGGGTCTTTGTTTGAACACACTCTTTGTGTCCACGTATGCATGACTAGGACATATAGCCCCACAAAGCACCTTGACACAAGTAGTTACATAAACATGATTGAGACCGTGAGGCCCTACTAAATGTTAGGTGAGAGCAATGTATAAGCTCAAATGTCATATGGCTTCTGAGGCTTTAACCCCAAAAAGAAAATTTTATTAATGTGAGTTGGAGTGGTGGGCTAACACCTCATTCTCACGTGGGTCATTCTCGGGAGATTTTTACCTCGCCGAAAGGCCCATCTAAAGGATTGAAAATAAATGCATGGATTGGCCACCAGGACTTTGGATTTTTTATTTTCCCTCAAGGGGAAAATATCATAATCTCCTATCCAACAAGGTTTTCTCCCAAACACACCAAACAAATGATCAATTCCAAGTATTTTCTTTAAGACAACAATTCAAAAGGTTTTAGGTTTCTGATTTTCCCACTTGGAGAAAAGAGCATAATCTCCTAGCTAATGAACCATTATCAAAAAAATAAACTTCCTAATTAATGCTAGGTGCCTAAGAAATCATTAAGAAAACATAATATTTGATTGAATCTCCTTGGCAACCTACAAAAAAACTTTGGTAAGTAGTTTAATGTGTTTGGTCTTCTAAAAACATCCTACAAAAAAAACAAATTAGTAGTCTTAGAATGTTCAATTCTTGGTCAACATTCTACAAAATCATTGTTAGAAGTCATAAAATGTCAGTATCTTCCAAAAAAATTAAGATCAACAAACTTAAAATGCAAGGTATTATGAAAAATTGTTGAAATCAGGCAGAGATATCTATGTACAAGTAGAGACACCTATCTGGAGGTAGAGACACTTATCTATAGGCAGAGATGCCTGTCTATCACAGATGCTTGTTTCCAGGAAGAGATGCCTATGCACAAGAAGATACACTTGTCTGTATAGGTAGAGATGCCTGTCTATACAGAGAAAAGATTAACCACCAATATTTTAAGTTTTTATGCTCCCATTAAGTTACAAATGCATAAAAATGTTTCTTATGACAGACACAGTGATTTTTTAACCTTAATATGTCAGAAAACTTTACTTAATCAGCTAAAAAGGATAACACAAAGGAAACTCCCTTTTTTTGGTAGAGAAACTTGTGTGCATGTAGAGACACCTATCTACAAAAAAACAAATATTTTCTTAGTTTTATGTATTTTCCTTCATTTGCAAATACAGTAAGGTATTTTACTAATGATCATTAGCTTTAATGTGATTATCAAATACAAGTTTTACTGATTAAAACAAACTAAAATGGGAGAAAAACTCTTTCTTAGCTGAGATGCATGTCTGTAGGTGAAGACACATGTCTATAGGTAGATATGCCTATGTGCAGAGATGCATGTGTCTAGGCGGAGATGCCTCTGGTCTAGCAGAGATGCCTATATAGAAAATTCATGGGAAACCTTCACAAGCTCAAGAAGAATCGTTAGAAAATGAGATTGTGGGTCCCACTGGGCATGCCAAAATGTATGTGATGAAAACTAATCATGTTAAGAACAAGCTTAAACATTCAAATGTTAGAAATAAACAAGATATTCAAATATAAATCTAACACTTATGAAACTTGCAAGAACTAAACAAAGAAGTTTTCTCCACAACCTCCGATGAGAAATAAGCAAGTGCACCCAAGACTTGCTTGATTTTACCTCTTCGAGATATTTTTGGGCGTGCTCTCCCAACACAAGTATGAATCCCACTATGAATGCAAGGTAAATCAAAACAAAGCTTGAACTACCCAAGGAAGAGCTATGGAAGCAACCCTCAAGTATTCAATGCAAGAAGCCAAAGAAGCTCAAGGAGGAGCTATGAAAGAAATCCTCAAGATCAATGGCATGCAAGTAACAACTACATATGAATCTAAAGCATGGAGTAAACTAAGTTCTAAAAACTAAAAAGAAATCTATCACCTACCAAATTGTTAGTGAAAAACTCTAAATGCAAAAGAAAACTAACATTATAATTCTACAAGCAAATGATGGATTATTTTCTTGAGGCAAGCGTCCTATTTATAGGATTTTGGAGGGCTGGGGTGAGGTGGCATCTATGTGGAATCTACATAGGTGCCACCAAGGAGACACATAAGCCATGCAAAGTCCAAGACTTTCTCACACATGTGTGATCAACTTGGGATGTGAGAGGTCAATGTGTACTCCAAGTACATGTGTAAGTGTGTGTAAGAGATGTGTAAGAGAAAAAGTCAATTTTCACAATTTTGGAAGGTGTAAGAAGTGTCATCAAAATTGTAAGAAGCCTTGTTTATGCAAATTTTGACAATTTTTAGAAATTTGCTCACACGTGTGAGAAAATAATTAGGACTAATGGATGTAGGAATCCAAAAATTAGCCTAATTAACCTTAGTTGATTAGTGAGTAGGTTTATTAGATAGAAAATGGTGTGTGTAGGATAGCATCTAGGTTGGATTTAGGATTAAATTAAAAAAAAATTAATTTAATCATGGCTTAGTAGAAATAAAGAATGTGAGGGAATGGAATAAATTAAAAATTTATTTAAAAGGGGAATATGGAGGAACACATGTATTAAATTAAATTAAATACATTATGAAAGGTGTTATTTAAATTTAATTTAAATACAATAATTAGTGAATTTATTTAATTAAATAAATTTAATTAAATAAATAGATGAATTTAAAAAATATAATTAATTAAAAATTAACTATAATTTTATTAGAGGTCATTAATTAAATTAAATTTAATTAATGTTAAAAGGACAAATTTAGGTGTCTACAGAGGTATCTAGACATGTTACAAAAAGAGGTTGATGAAGGGAGAGATGTCATGCATTTTATGAGGATGGGTTGTCATATGATGTGGTTAAACTAAAGGGCATACTTAAAGATGAAATATGTGCTCTTTTCATTGATCCTAAAACTAATAATAATCTACTTATTTATGTGAGTAGGTTTCCTATACATTGGTTTGTGCACGCTGGGATAAAAGAAACTTTTTGGGACATGAAGTATATGGTCTTTGACCAACCATCTTGTAACAATTGGGAGGTTCCTCTATATTTTGTGAGAAAGCTATATTGTGACTTTATCCTTGGCTTGAAGTGGAATTACTTTTACATCTAAAAGTTCCATGGTAGAGGGAGAGGATTTATGCATGATAGACCTAGGGCCCATAGGTTGTTAGAACCACAACATAGGAGGTGTATAGCTCCTAAACCTATAGTTCACATCATGGTCCTAGTAGCCCTAAAGGAGTCTATGGAGTTACAAACTCTTCAAGAAGTTACATCATTAACTGATGTCATTGTTTATCATGGCACACAATTAGTCAGATTAGAGGATGGATCAACACCTATAACACCTCCATCATCATTAGATGCACCATTTGGCTCAAACCAGCCCATTGCAAATATGTGCACCACCTGCTAGGATATATATTTTGTTGTAGATATTGACCTGAATGAGGATGGTTTTACATCCCATTCATGTACACATTGTAGGATTAGATACCATGCTTCCACTCTAGAGGATATGTCTCTCACTAAAAACCTGATGACCATGGTGTTTTCTGGTGAGCAGATGCAGGTGTGTTTATTTGTATTTATGATGTGTTATTAATTAATCACCTAAATCTTATAACAGTAAATAGTTTTTATTTATAGGAAAATTTAAAGTGATATTTAAAAATAATATGCATTGTAGGGTGCAATAAGTGGTGTGATTACACTATGTAGTGTTCATTTGACTCCACATGCATAAGTAGTTTCTCCACCCAACAACAGAAGAAAGACATGAGGTAATCAACAATTCAACTAGAAATAAATTGCAATCCAATATTTAGTTATTTTGATGTTATTTTGAGAAAAGATATATGCTTCAACATTTGAATTATTCATTTGCAGCCACCTACAGAGCCATGTATTGCTTCGAAGAAGCTCAATTTTGATGATCCGCCACAATCATAGATATTGATAGAGACATATTGTTCTAGTTGTGGTAATTTAAAGACCAATTTATGTATATATTTGACATTTGTATTGTATATATCGACCTTGACATGGCACATGGCACATGCCACATTTTTGTAACTTTGTTGTTGACTTGACATTTATTCTATTTTTGAATATGTACACAACAATTTTTCATTATGATATATATGAAATTTGATATTCGATCCAATTTGTGCATTGTGTACATATCATTGTACTTCAAAACTTAGTTATTTGCAATTGAAATGTGATCCAACTTGTTCATTTTGTGTATGTCTTGATACTTTGAAATGTACATATTTATAATTTAAATGTGATCCAGTTTGTTCAATCTATGCAACTCATATGGTGTGTACTTTTAAATAATTATTTAATATAATATAATGCAAACATATTTATTATTGGGGTCATATTGTTCTTATGAATGAATAAAATTTATAGACAAGTGCCATCAACAATGCCAAATTTCATTGTTGGAACGTGCATTAGGAATGATCAATTTCATATATCTACCTATTTGGACATCATTTGACATGTTTCAACACATAAAAATTGCCAATTTTGTCTATTTGAACCTTTTCTAGGCTATTGGAGTATTTTTTAATTTGGGAGAGTGTTTAGAGGGTAGACACTTTGTAAAACATACCTAATTGGCCCATAAATACTTGAAATTAGCAATTTTTGAGCAAGTTGTTCCAAAACATGACATGTCAAGTTTTACATATGTTAGGTGTCTCACAAATGGTTATCTAAAAAGATCAATTTTTATATGAGAGGTGAACATGTGAGGAGTTATGAACCAAACTTATTTTTGAGGGCTACTAGGAACAAACCCTCATTGTGAAGGAAGTGTTAGGCCATTTTTCTGTCATAATAAAAATCATAAGAGAATGGCCTATTTCTTCACAAAGTCCTAAGAGGTTGCCTTGCCATGCCTACAAGCCTGTTTCAGTTAATGTAAGGTGTTCATTTTTTATTGGCCAAGAGCGATGTTGATGTGGAGGTAATGTCGGTAGGGCCAGGGGATTGTTGAGCAGTAAAGAGTTTGCATGTTGCCAGGGATCGTGTGGTTGTCGCTTTGCCAAGAAGCTAAGATGCTTCATGTTTATTCTTTGTAGCATAGCGACCATGTGACATGTGTCCAGCCTGACGAAAGACAATTTGAAAGTGGGTCCCCATCCTATGTAGTATGACGTGCTTGATTTTTATTGGTTGTCGAGGTGGTGATGTGGTGAAGACTTCTCAAGGGGCCCATGTGACTGTTATGCCAATTTTTAAGGGCCACCTGATTTTCTAGGAAGAGAATAAGATTGAAGGCTACATTTTAAGCTTGTTGATTAACCGTTGCTACCTAAAATTTAAATATTTTAAGGGTTTCTTAGTAACAAAAGGACTGAAAATTCAATGTTTTGGCGACCAATCTGCATGATATGATTTTGCGCTCACTGGTATAGTTTGGCCCAAGGTATGATTGACTATGGAAGGTGTCTGCACCATGGTGGTGGGTGAAATAGACTATGTCATAGTTAGAGTTGCAGAGGGTAAACATGATGGGTTTCCAGTCTTTATGTGCCAGTCAGGGATAGTGCCATTATGAAGATCATTCTTAGATTTGTTTTCTCTAAGATAGCTTGGTTGTCTCCCCTATAGTAAATTTTTATTGAATCTGGTTGGTGAGGTAGTTGAAACCCTAATCCTTTTCTAGCTATCTGAAGCTTGATGCATCCTTTCTAAAGGATTCCAAGATAGCTAGTGACTATATATTATTGTTTGATGTATGTAAAAGGTTGTTGATGGTCAATTTGGAAAATTGAGTAATGAGAGCTTGGGCTTAGGGTTTGTTTTCTTTAGCATTTTCTCACGTTGCATTGTATTGATTCTGAAAACTTTAATGAAAATACACTTGAATCCCAATTTCAGACTTTTATATGTCTTCTTGTTTCTATCTTGAATCCTTACATATTAATCTCACAAAGTGAGTTAGTATATGGTATACAAAGTATATGGTGAAATTGTCTTTGAGTTCTTGCCAAAGTCAGGATTAAATCCTTAAAGATAGTTTCAGAGAATTCAGGGTGAAATAAGAATTTGATGTCCAGGTGTGTGAGTGAGAGGAATAATAGGCAAAGTAGTTAGTCTATATTTGGGTGTGTTTAGTTAGATTTTTAGTTGATGCATGTTGTATTGTGACTATGTGCTCTAGGAGAAGACACTAGTCCATTCTTAGGAGGCGTTTCCCCATCATCAATCAAACAAATATAAATGATGAAATCCTTAAATCAGTTTGTAAAGGCTATGAATGTGTACTATTTTGGAGACTCCTTTCAAGAAGTGAGTCAAGGGTACACCTACCTGAGCATTAGGCTCAAAGTTTAGGAGGATCCTTGTTGATCCTTGTGAATTGGCCCTTTTCCTTACAAAGTTTGGAGTGGTGATAGAGTCAGTGACATTAGTTTTTCAGTCATAGTGTAAATCTACAAGTGGAAAGAAGAGGAACCAACAAAATGGTGACTTTGCTGGGGAGAGTCTAGAGATAAAAATTAGAATTTTTAGCAGATTCTTGTGTTTCTCCAATTTTAACTTGTGTTGTCTTTAGGGCTTCTCAAGTTTTTTTTCTTAGGACATTCCCATTAAAAGTGGGTGGCCACACAAAAGGTTAAGAACCACTGTTTTTAAATTACAAACCATGGACAAAAGAAGGAATACTAGGTCTTTTGTGAAGAAGCATCCAGAGGTTACTTTGGAGCAATTGCCTAGATCAGAAAAGAGGAGTTGGATCAAAATAGATGGGGAATCTACTAGTACCCCTATAAAAGAACAAAATAATGCTAGGAATAGAGCACCATGTGCATCTACGAATGAGGATGATTCACAATATAAAATTTATAAGTCTGATAGTGGTCGCTCTGGAGATAATTTTTATGATACCCCAGAGGCATTTTTTCAAGACAGATTCACATCTTGTAGAACATGATGTGCAAGCAAGAGAAATAGGTTTTGGACCAAATTTAGATCCTGATGAGGATATGTTTAGAGGGAAACCCATGGAACCAAGGTGGATCCATTTCCCATATCAAAATATCACTGATATGGATGTGTCATCAAGCTCTGAAGACACTATGATAGACCCAAATGATTTGGGTGCATTGAGATTACAATTAGCAGAGTAGTATGCCATATACAAAAGATTACAAAAAGGAAAGAGAGGCTGAAAAAATAAATGCATTAATAGAAAGAGAGTCTCTACTTAGAAGGATTAATGAGCCAAAGGAGAGAAAAAAAGTTCTTGCTTCTGCTCCTAAAACTTTGTAGCATGATGTCTTCAGTGATCTTGATGCTTTGAGAAGTGAAAGAGAATGCTTACTGCAAGACCATGAATTTGATAAAGAGGGCCATGTGATTAGACAGGTTCAAAGCTATGCCTCTTTGCCTAAAGATGAAAATGAATATGTAGTTACCAAACCTATTGCTATTGTTAATGAAAAGAAAAAACAAAAGATGGTGGGGATTCAAATAAATGAGCCAGTGGTAATACCAAAAGTCCCACCACCTATTTCAAATGAATATGTAGAGATGGAAGAGAAAAGGAAGGAAGATGATGATCTTGCAAGAGAATTGGAAGAGGCTGAAATTGAAGCCTCCATTGCAGAAAAAAGAAGGAAGATTCAGTTTTTGAAGGCTTCATCTGCAAGTACCCCTGGACCATCTACTACTAAAATAGGTATGACATCTACAAGTTCTAATGTTGCTCTATCTGGTAATGGTACTGCTCATAATCCACTACTTACTTCATCTACCAAGATAAGTGTTGACCCTAAACAATAGTCAAGTGCACAAGTAGATGGAAATGTAAATGTAAATGTTAATTCTAGTGGAAACACTAGTTTAAGTTTTCAAAGAAGGCCTATGCAATTAGAGGGGTATAGACAAATTAGCTTTGATGGAATACCAGGTTACCCCAATGTTTTCCCAACTGACATAAGAGACAAAATACCTAGATTTGCTGGTAATAATGCCATTAGTTGTGAAGAACACCTTAGGTTGTTTGTTGATATGCTAAATGACTATGAGTTTGAACATGAGGATGTGGTCATGAAATTTTTTGTTCATTCTTTGGTGGAAGATGCTAGAGATTGGTTCAAAAGACTTCCTAACAGATGTATTGACATGTGGGATTCCTTTGAGAAATGCTTCAAGGAACAATATGGAGATAGACCTAATGCTAGCTTTATGTTGAATGAATTTAATACCATAAGGGAAAATCAAAATGAGTCTGCAACTGAGTTCAACATGAGATTTCAGAAAGGTATGCATAAATTGTTTCAAGTCATGAGGTTAGATGACAATATCTACTTAACCACATATTTCAATGCTTTTGATGGAAAAATGGGTTATTCAATGAGGGAAAAAGAACCAAGAACTCTCAGAGATGAATTTAGGATTGCTGTCAATATTGAAAACAACATGAAAATATCAAGAAAACTGGGTGGAAAAAGAGATGACCCTAAGTTATTTGGGGATAAAAAATACAAAAAGGATAATGAGAGAAATATTGGAAATAAGAAGCAAGAGGAAGACAAGTTGGATAAGGTGTTGAATGCACTAAAGGACTTAAAAACACCTAGGGTTAGAAATGAAAAGGTTTCTACTAGTGACAAGCCTTATTTCAACAACAATTTCAATAGGCAGAATAGGTTACAAAATTATCCTTATAACACCCAATGGAAGGATGGAAAACCTATTGTCCCTATTGCAAAAGGAAACAATGATAGATTTGTCCCTGATCCTCTACAAAAGGCTTCTGTGAGTTTCATGGAGGACACACCATGGTGTGTTGCTTGCCAGTCTCCTCATTTTGTAGAGCATTGTGTGGTTGCATAGTCCATGGTTGCATACCAAGATGATGGTTCTGATGAACCTGATCAACAAGAAATGCATGATAATATTGGGTGTAACATGAAATCTTCATATTTGGGATATGAAGATGATTCTGATATTGGTGAGAACGCTGATGTGTGCCTGAAGAGACAAAATAAGGCTTTGTTCCATCAACATGTATTTTCTGACAATGAAGACATTGATGAAAAGAAATGTAACATGAATTCTTCCTCAGAGCCAGTGAATTTAAGAAGACCTTCAAACAAAGAAATTTCTAGGATCACTGCAGAAATGGTAGCTCAAGTGCAAACTAGAAATATGATAGCGAATGATATCAATGGAAAAGTTGCAGGAATGTTTATGAAGGATACCAATCCCAAGGGATCCAGTGGAAACAAACCAAAAGATGACAACATGGTGAAGTTAAAAAATGAAAGAGGTAAAAAGTGGGAACCAAGGGGAGTTGGAGCTAAAAAGATCTCTACTATTCATGACAAAGATAATCAGAAGGAAGTAGAGAGGCTAGTTAGTACAATGGCTAAAACTAAAAAAATGACGGTGACAATTACAACTAATGCATTCGAGAAACAAAAGGATACTAAAGCAGTGCAGGTTGAATTTCCTTCTTCTACCCCTATTGATATGATGATAGTATTGTCTCATATTATTGTGAAGGTTCCTTTGTCAGGACTATTAAGAATTCTTGAGCATAAGGATAGAGCTCTAGCATGGGTAGATAATGTTCATGATAAAAATGTTTCTTGTAATGCAAATGAACCCCAGGCTGAAGTTATGAAGGAATTGGAAGTTTAGGGAATGGTGTCTCAAATACCACCTATATACTTGGACAGTTATATCAATGCTAGCCTTGAAAACATAGATCCATTCTTCTTGAGTATCCTTGTGAATGGAATCAAATTAAGGAATTGTATGATTGATTCAGGTGCCTCTAACACTATTATGCCTTTCAAGATCATGGAAAAGTTAGGTCTTAAAGTTGATATAGTCCAAGGCAGTTGTTGTGCAATGGATCAGAGAGAAGTGCCAGTTATTGGGACCATAAATGCAATGCCTTGTTGATTTGTAGCCTATCCAGAGAAAAAATTGACAATGAGTGTCTTGGTGGTAGATATCCCTCCTCATTATGGGATGTTAGTGTCTAGGAAGTGGAGTGCTACCATGGGTGGAAGTTTACAATGTGATTTATCCTATGCAACTTTCAAGATTGATGATCATTTTATTAAGATTGAGCGAGAGGTAAGAGTATGTCACATGATTGAAAGGAATAGTGATAATGAGACTACATGTTTTGTGGATACTGACATCAATGCTTTTAGGGAAGAGGTCACCGTGACTGAAAAGGAACCTATATTGCCACCTATCTCTGTGGAGGTAAATACTAAATCTAAGAAGGGTGATTTTTGGGTGATGTACTTTGATGGTGCAAACTACAAAGATGGTTCAGGAGAAAGTATTTTACTCATTTCTCCTAATGGAAATACTTACAAATTCTCTTTCATGTTAATCTTCTCATGTACAAATAACATAGCAAAATATGAGGCATTACTCATAAGGTTGAGGTTAGCACACAAGCATGGAATTAAAAGTGTAAAGGTTGTAGGTGATTCATGTTGGATATTGCTAATGCATGGGTGGTGATTAAGACATTCAATATGTTTAATCACTATGTTACTGAATGGGCACTCATACTGTTGTCATTTGTGTTTTGTCACTGATGTCAACATATGCTTGTATGAAGAAACCAAACTGGTAATCATAGTGCACGGAGGGTGTACAAATGTTTTAGATGCTGCGAAGTCAAATGAGAGTTCAAATAGATGTTGTGATCTTATATCTAAGATCACATCATTAATGGATGCATATTAAGGAAGATACATCTATTTTGGTAAAGACTGGTCACTGGACTATGATAGTGAGAATTGACAGAGTTAGTCTCTGAGTTTTTTATATAGATATCAGAGGGATTGGATTTAGGGTATGTGATCTTGAAGGATGATAGAAGAGGTACTGATAGATTTTCATTTGTTAGCTCAAGGTACAAAATGATTGGTGATGTCATCTATGATGTGTGCTTTGGCAATGGCTTATTTTGAAGCTAACTTAGGAAGTGAAGTGTGTGTTTTGTTTGACAAGCATAATTCAAGGATGTCGGTCCTAAATTGCTATAATATAATCATTGTAAAAATTTTTTAGATACCATGTGTATATTAGCAAGGGCTTATGTAATTATTTGTAATTAGGAAAGCCTTATAGGTCGACCTAATGTTGGTAAATGGTAATAAGGTATAAATGTAAGGTCTTTTGTTTGGAAAAGATATGGATGGATATATGTGATAGAAGAAGGTTGTGAGCTTGTGTATGTTGTATGTAGAGTAGAGGATTGTTGGCAGACTTCATTGGAACTGATCAAGGAAAGACAGTTGCTGGAAAATAGTTCAAAAAATTGTGTATTTCTTCATATACACTTGTTGCAAACTAGTGAGTTCATAAGGTGGACTTAACCTTCTTTGGGCAGTGAGCCCCTTTTTGTTCTTGACTCCTAATAGGGTTTGTCATCTAACAAGGACTATGTACTGTAATGTTGTAACAAGCTCCTAACAGGGCTATATCTTCTACTATACTCTCAGTACATCATTAGTGGGTGCTAATTCCCACCAGGGTTTTTACATTTAACAGGGTTTCCCTGTAACCAAAATATTTTTTTGTTGTGTTGGTGTTCATTGGATCTGATATTGATAAGCTTCAAGTTTAAATTTTAATATTCTTTCATACAACTGATTCACCCCCCCCTCTTAGTTGTATTGTGGACTGTTAATCCTAACAATTCAAAATTAGTTGTGTCCCAAGTAAGATCAATATATGCCTCCAAGAACAAGAGATTGAAACAATATAGAAATTTTCTTTGGGACATGATTGAATATTTTGATGCCTTCAATATTATATGGAAGGATAGGAGCAACAATAAAATGGCTGACTTGTTAGCCAATATAGCAATCAATCCTAGTGACATTACATTTGTTGGTCTCTCCAAGGTTGAAATTCGGACTAGGCCTAGTATAACACATAATGTTGAAAATTGGCAAGTCTTTGAAGATGACCAAGATATTTTGAGATTTATGAATTGTGAAGATCAATATCATGGTAAGAAACTAGATTGCTCAGCCCTGGTTGAGATTCTAGAAGGAAAAGAGGTTATTCTTGGTAATGAAGTCCTGCAACTTAAGACTAATAAGGTTCCTAAGGGACTTGTTGTCTTAGAAACTGTATTTGATAGTCAGGATAGAACTCAGATGGATACTAAGAAAAGAGATCAAATAGATTTGGATGAGATTAACCTTGGTACACAAGAGGCACCTAAGAAGGTCTATATTAGAAGAGAGATGTCTCACAAGGTAAGAAAGTCTTTGATTGAATTGATAAGAAAATTTAGGCATGTTTTTGCATGGTCATATGATGACCTAAAGGTTTATAGGGAAGACTTGTTTCATCATATTATCCCTTTGAAGGAAGATGCTAAGCCTTTTAGGCAAAAATAGAGGCCAATTAATCCTACCTTAGCACCCAAGATGCAAGAAGAATTAATGAAGTTGAGAGATACTAGAATCATAAAGCCTGTGAGGCACTCCTCTTGGGTATCAAATTTGGTTCCTACCAGGAAGAAGAATGGAGATATTAGATTATGTGTGGACTTCAAGAATCTAAATGTATCTTCTCTAAAGGATAATTACTACTTGCCTAATATGGAGGCTATGCTGCAAAGAGTAACTGGTTCAGATTTGATGTCTATGATGCATGGTTTTTCTGGTTACAATCAAGTAATTGTAAAAAAATCAGAATAGTTTAAGACAGCCTTCACAACACCTTAGGGAACTTATGTTTATGTGAGAATGCCTTTTGGTCTCACAAATTCTAGTGCTACTTTTCAAAGGGCAATGGATGTTTCCTTTGCAGATTTTGTAGATGTTTTTCTTGTTGTTTATCAAGATGACTTAACTAGATATTCCAAAAGGGAAGAAGATCATTGTTCTCATTTAGAGAAGATATTTGCAAGAGCCTTGGAGTATGGCATCTCATTAAACCTAAGGAAATGTGTATTTGGTGTGACTAAAGGTAGGTTGCTTGGCCACCTAGTTGGAAAGCAAGGAGTAAGAATCGATCCTGGAAGAGTGATGGCAATTGATAAAATTCAAAAGCCAAAAAATGTGAAGGGAATCCAGTCCTTCTTTGGCCAGGTAAATTTTCTAAGAAGATTCATTACAAACTTTGCTGAAGTCACTAGGCCAATATCCAAAATGTTAAAAAAGGAGTCTGAGATCATATGGGATGGTGAGCCTAATGAAGATTTCAATAATATCAAGAAGGCAATTAAAGATGCCCCTGTGCTTAAGGCACCTAATTATGATGTTCCAATGCACATTTTCTCTTTTGCATCTTTCCATACTATTGCTACAGTTTTATTGTAGAAAAATAAGGAAGGTTTTGAGCAACCTATTACATTCTTTAGTAAATCTATGCAGGCCACTGGATTAAAGTATGATATAAATGAGAAACAAGCATATGCACTTGTGAAAGCAGTAAAGGCTTTCGGGTGTTATTTGATGGGAGCAATTATTATTTCTTTTGTACCAAATGTTGCAATAAAGGATATCTTTTCACAACAAGAAGTGTCTGGGAGAAGATGGAGATGGATTAATATAATTCAAGAGTTTAACATTGATATCCAAATTACCAAGTTGGTTAGAGGTCAAGGATTAGAAAAATTGATGGCTCAGTCCAATATTGATGCAAATCAGATAAATCAAGCTAAAGTTTATTACACATGTGATATGGATGATTGTATCTGGTATCAAGATGTTATCTATTATTTGAGAAATATGAAGTGTCCATCAAGAATGGATGATAGCAAGAAAAGGACACTGAAACTACAGACAATCAAGTATGTAATTATAAAATGCAAGTTATATAAAAGGAATTTGGATTTCATACTTTTGAAATGTGTTGATGAAAATCAAGCTCACAAATTGTTGAAATAAATGCATGAGGGCATATGTGGTGGACATTATATGGGAAGAACTACTACTCAAAAGATTTTGAGAGCAGGATTCTGGTGGCCCACAATCTTCAAGGATGCAGAACAATTGGTAAGAAAGTGTGATGCTTGTCAGAGATTTTCTGGTAAGCTCAAGTTTTCTGGAAATGTGCCATTGACGCCAGTAGAGGTGCAAGCCCCTTTCCAGCAATGGGGAATGGATTTTATAGGTGAATTCCCAAACAATTCTAGTGGAGGACACTCTTGGATCTTAGTTACCATAGATTATTTTACAAAATGGGTAGAGGCTATTCCTACAAGGAATGAAACAAGCAAGGTGGTGACTGATTTCCTATTGAATAATATTGTTACAAGATTTGGTTGTCCTAAAAGGATTGTTAGTGATAATGCAATGTGCTTCAGGTCTACTAAATACATAGAATTTTGCAAAGGTTTAGGAATCCAAATGTCATTTTCCTCACCTTATCATCTGCAAGGAAATGGATAGGTAGAATCAACTAAAAAAAGCTTGATAAAGATTCTCAAGAGGATTCTTGAAAATAATAAGAAGGCATCGAATGCAAAATTTACATTAGTTGTATGGGATGATAGAGTAATTATGAAAAGAGCAATTGGATGTGCACCATTTGATTTCCTAGTCTTTGACATCAGCATTTCCTATGTGTGCTAGTGCGTCCGAGTGGGGCCCAGTTCTTTATGGTGTTCAGTCATTTGATCTCTGATTTCTCTAGCATTTGGAAGCAGGGTAAAGTTCGGTCAAAATATACGGTGGTTGTGATACCACAAAGAAGAAGTGCCTAGATGTTAATCATTACAGCTTCACAACAACCATTAGATTTTCTTGTAAGGGCTGGAAGTGGGTCCAGGTAGGTCCGCGTGTCAGATGTTGCAGAGGTGTTTGTTTCTGATTGGCTGAGAGTGATGTTGATGTGGAGGTAATTTTGGTAGGGCTAGGGGATTGCCGAGTGGTAAAGAGTTTTCATCTTACCAGGGATCATGTGGTTGTTGCTTTGCCGAGAAGCTAAGATGCTCGATGTTTATTCTTTGTGGCATAGCAACTGTGTGACATGTGTCCAGCCTGATGAAAGACAATTTGAAAGTGGGTCCCCATGCTATGTAGTATGACGTGCTTGATTTTTATTGGTTGTCGAGGTGGTGATGTGGCAAAGACTTTTCAAGGGGCCCATGTGACTATTATGCCAATTTTTAAGGGCTGCCTAATTTTTTAGGAAGAGAATAAGATCGACAGCTACATTTTAAGCTTGTTGATTAATCATTGCTACCCAAAATTTGAATATTTTAAGGGTTTCTCAGCAACAAAAGGATTGAAAATTCAATGTTTTGGTAGCCAATCTGCATGATATGATTTTGTGCTCACTAGTATAGTTTGGCCTAAGGTATGATTGACTATAGAAGGTGTCTGCGCCATGGTGGTGGGTGAAATAGCCTACGTCGCAATTAGAGTTGCAGAGGGTAAACATGATGGGTTTCTAGTCTTTGCATGCCAGTCAGGGATAATGCCATTAATGAAGATCATTCTGGGATTTTTTTTCTCTAAGATTGCTTGGTTGTCTCCCCTGTAGTAAATTTTGATTGAATCTAGGTTGCAAGGTAGTTGAAACCCTAATCTTGTTCTAGCTATCCGAAGATTGATGCATCCTTTTCGAAGGATTCCAAGATATCTAGTGACTATATATTGTTATCTGATGTATGTAAAAGGTTTTTGATGGTCAATTTGGAAAATTGAGTAATGAGAGCTTGGGCTTAGGGTTTGTTTTCTTTAGCATTTTCTCACGTTGCATTGTATTGATTCTAAAAACTTTAATGAAAATACTCTTGAATCCCAATTTTAGACTTGTATATGTCTTCTTGTTTCTATCTTGAATCCTTACATATTAATGTCACAAAGTGAGTTAGTATATGGTATACAAAGTATATTGTGAAACTATCTTTAAGGATTACATCCTTAAAGATAGTTTCAAAGAATTTAAGGTGAAATAAGAATTTGATGTCCAGGTGTGTGAGTGAGAGGAATAATAGGAAAAGCACTTATTCTAGATTTGGGTGTGTTTAAGTTAGATTTTCAGTTGATGCATGTTGTATTGTGACTCTGTGCTCTAGGAGAAGACACTGGTCCATTCTTAGGAGGCATTTCCCCATCATCAATCAAACAAATATAAATGATGAAATCCTTAAATTAGTTTGTAAAGGCTATGAATGTGTAATATTTTGGAGACTCCTTTCAAGAAGTGAGTCAAGGGTACACCCACCTAAGCATTAGGCTCAAATTGTAGGAGGATCCTTATTGATCCTTGTGAATTGGCCCTTTTCCTTGCAGAGTTTGGAGTGGTGATAGAGTTAGTGACATTAGTTTGTCAATCATAGTGTAAATCTAAAAGTAGAAAGAAGAGGAACCAATAGGAAGCTAATATCACATTCTATTCATCATGGGCCTTAAATGACACCTTGATCACATCTAGTTAGGTGTGTTTACCCTAGGCATGGTCCCACTTTTCCTCTCAGCACACTGGAACACTTAACAAAATACCCTATCGGTGATATCCCTTGTGTACCCTAAGTGCAAAAAACTATCAAACTTTGAGGGACTATTTCTTGAAAATTGTGGAAATTGCACATGAGCCCTTTGAACCTATAGGGTCATGTTAGACTCTCCAACAATAACGTGTCTCATTTTTTGTAGACTTGAAGTTATTTTTGTAGGGAAACAATTTTATGTTGGTGCACAAAGTGATAGATACACTTAGTAAAAAGTCATCAAGTAGCCCATATTGCATTCCATTTGTCATGGGTGCAAACTGAGACATCAATCATGTCTGGTTGGGAAGATTTACTTTAGGCATGGTCCTAATTTGCCTATCAGTATGCTAGAACGCTTAGCAATATACCTTACTAGTGATGTCTCTTATGTAGCCTAAGTGTAAAAAATTATCAAACTTTGAGGAACTATTTCTTGTGAACCATGGCACATTCACATGATCAATTTGAGCCTATGGGGTCATGTTAGGCCCCCTAAAATAACCTACCTCAGTGTTTGAAGACTCAAAGTCATTTTTGCAGGGCAACAATTTATTTGTTGGTGCAAAAAGTGTTAGATGCACTTAGTGAAAAGTCACCAATTATACCATATCATGTTCTTCTCATCGTGGGTACAAACCAACACCTAGATCACATCAAATTGGGTGGGTTTACCCTAGGAATGGTCCCAATTTTACTCTTGACACAAAAGAATGCTTAGTTGCATACCCTATTGGCGATGTCCCTTGTGTACCTTAAATGCAAAAAAAAATTTGAACTTTGAGGAATTGTTTATTGCAAACCATGGCACCTGCACATGATGTGTTTGAACCTATAGGGTCATGTTAGGCCCCCCTACAAGAACCTATCTTAGTTTTTGGAGACCCAGAGTCATTTTTTAGAGCAACAATTATTTTGTTGCTACAAAAAGTATCATGTGCACATAGTGAAAAGTTGCCAAGTAGCCCTTATCACATTTTGCTTGTCATGGGCATGAACCAAAATCTTGATCATGTTCTATTGGGTTTTTTACCCTAGGTATTGTCCCACTTTTCCTCTCGGCAAGCTGGAATGCTCAATGACATACCCTACTGGTGATGTCCCTTGTGTACCCTAAGTGGGAAAAATTGTCAAACTTAGAGGGACTATTTATTCCAAACAGTGGAACCTAGACATGATTCATTTGAACCTATATGGTTGTGTTAGGCCTTCCTACAATAATCTATCTCAATTTTAAAACTCTGTCATGTTCACAAGGAAGCAATTTTTTTGTTGGTGCTAAAAGGGTTAAATGCACTTAGAGAAAAGTCACTAAGTAGTCCATATCATGTTCTCTTTTTCATGGGTTCAAACCAACACATTTATTATGTCTAGTTGGGTTGGTTTACCCTAGGCATGGTCCTAGTTTTCCTCTTGGCATGCCAAAATGCTTAACAACATACCCTATCATTAGTGTCCCTTATTGATGGAATATGGAAGAAGTGACTGAGAGGGGGGGGGTGAATCAGTCAACCATAAAACACTTCACAATTAATTCTTTGCAGATCCTTTAAGATATCTTAACAATGTTGTCTGTTTTAGCACTCGGTAAATAGATTGCAGTAACTTTGAAGATGCAGAAAGTATTAGCAATATTATCTTTAGATATTCATCAGTGCATGTAAATGATTGAGGAAGAAATTAAGAACACAAGAGACACAAGATTTAACGTGGAAACCCAATATGGGAAAAACCACCAATGTATCTAGATACTAATTTTCACTTTTCTGAAGTGATGCCCGGTTAGAAGCCAACCCGGTAAAAGGTTACAAAACACACTGTTAGGTGTGACCTTGTTAGAGGATTTAAAACACCCTGCTAGGAGTGGCCTGGTAAGAGGTCTTGAAAACAATTCAATGGAATTGTCACCTTGTTAGAGGATTTATATTATGGCTGTTAAACCAACTCGGTTAAGAGATTTTGAATTCACTGTTACAATGATAAGAAGGTAACAATGAAAAAGTGACCTGTATAATAATGCAACTGTCTTGCTAATTACAGATCTCTGTTCTGCATAAGTCTGATCCTCTCTGATCGAATAAATCTCTGCTGCTCCTCAAGGATATCTGAACATCCTTCACAAATTCGCATATATCTTTCCTTCTTTTTTTTCTTTAAATCTTTTGCTGTGTTATTATTTACTTTTCTCATTTGACCTTTTATATATATGATTTTGGATTAGTCAAATCATCATTATTTAGTATAACAGTCGGCTGAATTAAGTAAACTCTATTTGCAAAAAATCCTTCAAGGGCCGACAGTGCTCGGTGACCATATCTTTTTATAATTTTTCGGAGACCGAGGGAACTCGGTAAACACCAACAATCCTTTACCTTTGATAACCGACTGAACTCGGTAAATACTAACTTTCCTCGATGACCGACTGAACTCAGTAAACACTAAACTTTCTTCGGCAACTGAGTGAACTCGATAAATACTAAACTTTCTTCGGCAACCGAGTGAACTCGGTAAATACTAAACTTTCTTCGGCAACCGAGTGAACTCGGTAAATACTAAACTTTCTTCAGCAACCGAGTGAACTCGGTAAGCACTAATATCCCTGTCTGGCAGACCGACTGAGCTCGGTATAAGCAGATTGCTGCGGACTATGACATTGTGTGACATCAAAGACAATACATAATTGAGTAGCAATTTCCTTCAGACAATTGTTTCCAACAATCTCCCTCTTTGGCATTGATGGCAACACAATATGTCATATCATAAGAAATTTGAAAGAGTTAGCTTGGTTTGGATTCATATCTCCCTCTGTCAGAAAACTTCCTGTATCCTGAAAATTCTTCCTTCTGACTATTTTAAAAATTTCTTGAAGTAATAGCAAAGACATAGCAAACACTCCCTCTTTGACAACACATGCCAAAGACAATTCACATATTACCGGTGAAAATTAATGTACCTCAAGTACTGATTCATATGCAATGAGTCCTTTAATATGCTGCATCAACAGGTTGATTTTCAATCATGTTCTGGTTGATGCATCACTAAAACTGTATTTAGTGAGCCTCGGATAGGGGAATGACCCCTAACTTACCTCTTAGATACACAAATGCATCCTTAGGTAATGGTTTGGTAAAAATGTCTGCAATCTGTTCTTTTGTATGAATATATTCTAATCTGATTTCCTTGTCCTGCACCAATTCTCTGACAAAGTGATATTTAATAGCAATGTGCTTGGTTTTGGAATGCATCACTGGATTTTTAGAAATGTTTATTGCACTGGTATTGTCACAAAATATAACAACTGGTTCTTTGATTTCAACCTTCATACCTTCTAATAGCTGTTTAAACCAAACAATATTTGAACAGTTTACTGCAGCAGCAACATATTCTGCTTCAGCTGTGGATTGAGATGTGCAATTCTGCTTTTTACTAGTCCAGGATACCAGTCTTTTTCCAAGAAAAAATGCTCCACCACTTGTACTTTTTCTATCATCAATGTTTCCTGCCCAATCAGCATCAGTAAACACTTTCAAGTCTAGATTGCCTCCAAATTTATACCACAAACCATACTCTTCAGTTCCTCTTAAGTATCTTAAGATTCTTTTGATTGCCATCATGTGATTTTCCTTAGGTTTTGCTGAGAATCTAGCTACTATACCGACTGCTAAGGCAATATCAGGTCTTGTATGTACCACATACTGCAATTTTCCAATCATAGATCGGTATAGGGTTTGATCAACTTCTTTTGAATCATCATTTTTGGTAAGTTTCAGTCCAGTACACATGGGTGTACCAACTGGTTTTGAATCTTCCATTCCAAACTTCTTAAGTATCTCCTTAGTATATTTGGATTGAGTAATGTATATACCATTCTTGCTTTGCTGAATTTGAAGACCAACAAAGAATTTTATTAAACCAAACATAGACATTTCAAATTCTCTGTTCATTTGTTCTGAAAATTCTTTGCACTAATCCTCATTCCCTGTAAATATAGTATCATCCACAAATATTTCTGCCAATACAATTTTGTCATCCGGTCCTTCTTTGATATACAGATTACTATTATCATTAGCTCTTTTGAAATTAATCTGGATCAAATAGTTATGGAGTCTTTCATACCATGCTCTAGGAGCTTGTTTTAAACCATACAATGCTTTGTGTAACCTGCATACCATGTCCCTTTTGTCTGGATCAACAAAACCTTCAGGTTGTTCAATGTAGACTTCTTCATCAAGAATTCCATTGAGAAATGCAGATTTTATATCCATCTGATATACCTTAAATCCTTTGTGTGCTGCATAAGCAAGTAGAGTTCTTACACCTTCTAATCTTGCAACGGGAGAAAAAGTTTCTCCATAATCTATACCTTCTTCTTGAGAATAACCTTTACATACCAGTCTAGCTTTGTTTCTAGATACTTGACCATCTTCATTCATTTTATTTCTGAATACCCATTTTGTTCCAATTACATTCTTATCTTTAGGTCTAGGTACAAGAGTCCAAGTTTTGTTCTTTTGTATTTGTTCTAATTCTTCATTCATTGCTTCAATCCAACTTTCATTCTCTAATGCATCTTTGATATTTCTAGGTTCAAAATCAGTAAGTAGACATGTACCTTTTAGCTTGCTTCTTGTCATAGTGCCATCTGATTTGTTTCCAATGATTTGATCTAGTGTATGATGTCTTCTGACATATTTGGCTAGTATAGGTTCCTTGCCTTTTGAATGATTCATGCTGTTGTCTTCTAGGATCTCTTCTTCAGGTTGCTCGGGCTCGGTAGATATTTGCTCGGTAACTTCAGGCTGAGACTCGGTCTAAATTTCTTCCTGTGACTCGGTTTGAACTTCTTCCTATGACTTGGTAACTGTGCTTGGCTCGGTAGATATAGCTGCCTTATTGATAGTTGTGTCTGTCAATGTTTCAGGTTCAATGTAAATGAATCTTTTGTAGTTTTCAGGTTCCCTTTTGCTTTCTTCCTCAGTCTTTTCTGCTAACTCATCAAATTTCACATGTATACTTTCTATGACTTTGTGAGTAGATAAGTTCAGACATTTGTATGCCTTGCTTTTGCTAGAATATCCTAGGAATATTCCTTCATCACTTTTCACATCAAATTTATTTCTTCTGGATTCTTTTAAGATATAACACTTGCTACCAAATATTTTCATATAACTTACATTAGGTTTATAGCCATACCATAATTCATAAGGAGTTTTGAATGTGTCTTTCTTCAGTTGTACTCGGTTCAAGGTATGAACTGCAGTGCTGATAGCTTCCTTCCAGTACTTTATAGTGATGTTCTTTTCTATCATTAGAGTCCTTGCACAATCCATAATAGATCTGTTTCTTCTTTCTGCTATTCCATTCTGCTCAGGAGTTCTAGGAGCTGATACCTGCCTTTTGATTCCTCTTTCAATGCAGAAGTTGTTAAAATCATGGGAGATGAATTCACCACCTCTGTCTGATCTTAAGCATTTCAATTTTTTCCCTGTTTCTTTTTCTACTCTTGCTAAGTACCATTTGAACTTTTCAAATGCCTCTGATTTTTCTCTTAAATACATAACAGTCATCATTCTAGAATAATCATCAACGAAAAGAATAAAGAATTTATCTCCAGTATAGCTTTGTATTCCAATAGGTCCACATAAATCAGTATGCATAATTTCCAAAATTTCTTTAGACTGATAGTTCTTACTTTTGAAGCTAGTTTTACTCATTTTGCCAATCTGACAATTCTTACATAGACCAGTGTCAGGTTTCTTCAAAGTAGGAATGCCTCTAACCTTCTTGAAATTGCTTATTTTTATCATGTTATCAAAATTCACATGACATAACCTTTTGTGCCATAGCCAACTTTCTTCTATTTGAGCAATAAAGCATGAATATTCATTGAGATCAAGATAAAATAAGTTACCTTTTGTTTGTTTGCCTGATCCAATGAGTTTTTCTTTTCCATCCAGCAGTCTTGCTTGACCATTCATGAATTCAACCTTGAAACCAGTGTTGATTAGCTGTGCTACACTTAGAAGATTGTGTTTTAGTCCTTCAACCCAGTAAGCATTATCACATATGAGTTCTTTGGTTAATGAGATTCTTCCTTTTCCTTTTATACAACAAGGTTCATTGTTTCCAAATCTTACATTACCATTGTCACAGTCTTCTAGATATTCAAATTTTGTCTTGTCACCAGTCATGTGGTGTGAACATCCGCTATCTATTATCCATATATCATCTTTGCTTATATGAGAAATAAGTGCTATCTTATCTTCATCATCATCAGATTCATCTTTTATAGCAATAAAGACAATTTCTTCTTCACTATCATCAGAATCTTTAGCCATAAAACAGGATTTCTTACCTTTATCCTTGTATGATCTGAAATTCTTTTTGCCATAGTACTTGTGACTTCTCTTTTCTTCCTTGACTTGCTTGTTTGGGCACCTAGCTGCAATATGTCCAATTTGTTCGCATGAAAAATAGATTAAAGGAGTTTTACCTTTATACTTACCTTTCCCTCTAGAGTACTTCTTTGCAAGTAATGCTTCTACAATTTCAAGATCACTATCAGAACTTTCTTCTGATTCTTCTTCACTGTCTGTCTGAACTTCTTTAATTTTCTTGTTCTTCTTTAGTGAAACCTTGGCCTCAAATGCTGATTCAATATTTTTGGAACTAGGAACATAGTTGTCATAGTTGTCTAATTCAAAAGCTGTCAATCTTCCAACTAGAGCATCCAAGGTTATACTGTGGTTTTCTTCACATCTTCTTTCTTGAATAGCTGATACTCTTATTGCATAGATAGGGAGTAGTGTTCTAAGTACCTTACTTATAACAGTCTCATCTGAGATTGTTCCTCCAGAAGCTCTGATTGCACTTACACTTGCTTTGATTCTTTCAACATATTTTGCAATATTTTCATCTTCCTTCATATTCATCTTGTCAAACTGTCCTCTTAGGCTTTCTGCTTTGGCTCTCTTCACATTTGCATCACCACCATATATTTTCTTCAGTGCCACCCACATTTCATATGCAGTAGTGCAGTCTTTAATATCATCAAATTCTTCATAGCTGAGAGAAGATGCAATGTCTATCATCATGGTGTTGTGAGTCTTTTTATCTGCAATGTCTTCAACAGTTAATGCACCATTAGGAATTGTATACTCTTCATCAATGTATTTGCATCCTGAATCACCAATGGAAGCCAGATGAAGTCGCATGAGACCTTGCCATGCTGAAAAGTTATCTCTGTTAAGCTTTGGAATTTCCCTCTTGTAAGACATCCTGATCTTTAGCTTAGGTCTTTGAAACCCTTCCTGCAAGCACCAAAAGCTCTGATACCAATTGATGGAATATGGAAGAAGTGACTGAGAGGGGGGGGGGTGAATCAGTCAACCATAAAACACTTCACAATTAATTCTTTGCAGATCCTTTAAGATATCTTAACAATGTTGTCTGTTTTAGCACTCGGTAAATAGATTGCAGTAACTTTGAAGATGCAGAAAGTATTAGCAATATTATCTTTAGATATTCATCAGTGCATGTAAATGATTGAGGAAGAAATTAAGAACACAAGATACACAAGATTTAACGTGGAAACCCAATATGGGAAAAACCACCAATGTATCTAGATACTAATTTTCACTTTTCTGAAGTGATGCCCGGTTAGAAGCCAACCCGGTAAAAGGTTACAAAACACACTGTTAGGTGTGACCTTGTTAGAGGATTTAAAACACCCTACTAGGAGTGGCTTGGTAAGAGGTCTTGAAAACAATTCAATGGAATTGTCACCTTGTTAGAGGATTTATATTATGGCTGTTAAACCAACTCGGTTAAGAGATTTTGAATTCACTGTTACAATGATAAGAAGGTAACAATGAAAAAGTGACCTGTATAATAATGCAACTGTCTTGCTGATTACAGATCTCTGTTCTGCATAAGTCTGATCCTCTCTGATCGAATAAATCTCTGCTGCTCCTCAAGGATATCTGAACATCCTTCACAAATTCGCATATATCTTTCCTTCTTTTTTTTCTTTAAATCTTCTGCTGTGTTATTATTTACTTTTCTCATTTGACCTTTTATATATATGATTTTGGATTAGTCAAATCATCATTATTTAGTATAATAGTCAGCTGAATTAAGTAAACTCTATTTGCAAAAAATCCTTCAAGGGCCGACAGTGCTCGGTGACCATATCTTTTTTATAATTTTTCGGAGACCGAGGGAACTCGGTAAACACCAACAATCCTTTACCTTTGATAACCGACTGAACTCGGTAAATATAACTTTCCTCGATGACCGACTGAACTCGGTAAACACTAAACTTTCTTCGACAACCGAGTGAACTCGGTAAATACTAAACTTTCTTCGACAACCGAGTGAACTCGGTAAATACTAAACTTTCTTCGGCAACCGAGTGAACTCGGTAAATACTAAACTTTCTTCGGCAACCGAGTGAACTCGGTAAGCACTAATATCCCTATCTGGCAGACCGACTGAGCTCGGTATAAGCAGATTGCTGCGGACTATGACATTGTGTGACATCAAAGACAATACATAATTGAGTAGCAATTTCCTTCAGACAATTGTTTCCAACATGTGTACCTTTGTGTACCCAATACCATTAGTTTGTCCAAACCCACCAAGCACCTTGAAAGTTTTAAAAGGTAGAAAATATTTATATAAGCCCTCTTTGGGTTGACGGTGAACAATGTAGGTGATTCAGAGAAGAAAAAATGTTGGAATGGAAAGATAAGGGACTAAGAGGGGAGGGGTGAATCAGTACCCTCAAAATTTTTTAACTGAATACTCAATCTACAAATAGTAGAAACTAACTAACCAACTGAATCCATTGTATGCAACATTCATCAAAATGACTTTGTAAATGTAAAGTACATGAAATGAAACAATAGATCGATCATGAAATGTAACACATAACACCAATATTTTGGTTACATAGAAACCCTTGTCAGAAGGTAAAAACTGCGGTGGGGATGACACACACAAATTCTTCACTACTGCAAATAATAAAGTATGTCAGTTAAGGCTACAAATTGTGATCACTTCTGGTGATCTTACTCTGTTAGAAGTAATAATCAGATTGACTAGATCCACCTTGTTAAAGGATTTAAATAACACTACTTGAGTGTGCACTTGGTTAGGAGATTTATTAACAGACTGTTAAGTCTACTCTGTTAAGATATTTTACAAACTTTGTTACAATAATTAGAGAATAAAAAAAAGTATTTGTAAATGAAAACTATGCTTTGTCTGAATTAGATCTATGATATACTAAATAAATATCACCTCTATGTGTATTAATCTGTCCTCTATTCTTCTCGGTAGCCTTGACTGCTTCTGAATAAACTAAATTGAATCTCTGATCACTGCTCATTCATGCAAACCTTATCTGAATTTTGATGTTTTGAAGGTGGCTACTTCTCCAAGATCTCCTTCTTGATGCGCTTGCTCACCTTATGTCAAAATGACATGAATTACAAATTTATAGAAAACTAATATGATTTCCATGACCTAATAAGGTTTACAATATCTTAGAAAACCTAAGATCTACGGTGTACAAAATTAACCTAGATCTGACTATTACATAGGAATCATCATCACATTTAATTATTACATCTACAATAAATAATCCTTGATCTTGGTAAAACATTTTATGAATATGTGTAACCATTTGCATAGATAAATGTGCCATAACTGATTACTATGTCATTTCCTGAACAACTCAGTGAACACAACCAATTCTATTTGGTGGATACACTAGTGCTCGATGTGTATACTACTCGGTGTTTACTAATGGTTGGTGCTTGGTTTACTCTGATGCTTAGTAAAACTACTCTAGTGCCCAGTTAAACTTGATTCCTTTTTAGCTCTTGGTACTTCCTTATGAATACTTGGTATGAAGGATTTTTTGTTTAACCGACTAGCATATTGTTGCTTGATGTTCTTACTTTTACCAACTAATCAGCTTAGATAACTGATTGATTCAATTTTATACTAATGACAATATCTAATGCTCAAATAGAGATAACAATCTCCCCCTTTGGCATTAGTATCAAAACTTGTAATGTATATAAACTGATATCTTCAAAATGTTTTTACATTTCATATATACATGACAAAATTGACTCTTTACAAAATTTGTATTACTCCCTCTCGGTGCATGCTCCACATATGTATGTAGTACATTTAGCATATATTTATACAATTGGCATATACATTAGTTTCCCCCTTTTTGATATTAATGCCAAATCAAAATTTTTACTTACAATTTGTCAAAAATGTGCAGATGGGTTTTCTTGAGAGAGTCTAAGAGGTTTTCCCATTCCTCTTTCAATTTGGTGAGAGCCATATGCTCAAGACCGACTTGTGAATGCATGTCAAAGATGTTCTCCAACACTGAAATATTAGGTGTTGCAACTAAGGCTTGTGCCTTGACAATATGACACTCAATAATTTTTAGGTACGGAAGCATCTTTTCTTGTAGCTCAATGACTTGGTCACTTATCTTATCCTCCTACTTCCTCAAATCTGCTCTTAACCGCTTGAGTTCTTTCACTTTCAGTATATGCTGATGAAAAGCATCTGGCTTGGTTAAGGAGGTGTTTGCATTGGCTTGGATTTTGATATCCAACTTCTTAATCTTTTCAGTGACCTCAGTAGTGAAACTCTCAACAGTGCATAACTTAAATAAAATTTGAATTATTTTTAGAGTAATAGTTTGGAGACCGGTTATTACCTCATAAAGATTTACTATTTTTATCGCCACCTCTTGGTTCATCTTCTCTACCAATTTATCTTGAATCTTATCTTATGCCTTTTCTTCAAGTCTCTTTTCAGCATCAATGTCTAGGGCATTTATTTCTTGTGCAAGAGTGGTAAGTTGGTCCAATATAGGTGTATCTTCATTAATCTAGACCTCAGGTACAACTTGCTACAAGATGTCTCTCACATCTTCAAGAATCTACTTTCTCTTTCTCTCTTTCCTTAGCTTCTCCTGATTTTCCTTCCTTATGCATAGCTCCCCATGTTTTCTTAACTCCTTGAGGTCCAAAGTCCTCAGGCACAATCAAGTATTTCAATGACTTCATCAAGTTTGATCGGCCCTTTGCCATGATTTTCATTCTTCTTTTTAGGCTCTTGGGGTGAATTCTTAACAAAAGGAATGATATCCTTTACCTCAACACATAGTGTATCTTGTCTGGTAGACACTGTATCTTCCTTCTTTTGCTCCCTGATAACCTGTGTCGGTTGATTGAGATGGAGCTTTGGATGTAGTGTTTGGCGGTGTTGTCTCGGTAGGCTTAGGGTCATCTTGGCCCTATGTATCTGCCTCTTTGTCCTTAGGCCTTTCTATCTCTTTAGTTGTCTTTGTTCCTTGTTCCTCGGATGTGTCCTTGGGTTTCTCAGGGATTGAGCCTTCGGGTTCCTCCTTTGAAATAATTTCAACAACTTCCATCAGAATAGGAAAATCACCCAATATAATACTCACAGTTGGATCGATAGAGGTTTTCTCTTCTAGTTAAGCTCTAGCAATGGTGACATCCTCATCATCTTCGATGTCATAAGGATCACCATTTTTTATGTCCTCAATGAGTACATCAAGTGCATTATTATCAATTCCTTGTATTTCTACTTGTTCTGGTGCATCCTGGATTATATTTATTTTCTTGGTGGCATTAGTAGTATTAGGTACCTTGGTATCTGATAACTCAATTATGTTCTTTGGTGCCAAATCTGCATCATCAGAATGAATGCCTTTACCTTTTCTCTTGAGCTTCTTCTCAGGGATTAAGGCCAAAGCCATCTTTTTTGACTCTGTGTGGGATTGTAAAATTGAAGTCCAGATGAGTTGACTATTCTCATCTATGTCTGCCAGATTCATCAAGTATCTATAGTGCCTGGCTTTTTACTATAAATCTTTTTGAATACTTTTTCATTAATTCCTCAACTTCAGGAATTGATAGTGTAGGCATTGCCAAAACTAGATATTGCTATCTCATTCTCTTCTTGGTTATCAATACATATGTCCATCTTTGTGATATTATGTCATAAAGTGGCTTAGGAACATACTTATAAAATTCAATTGGTACCTTCCTGAATTTTATCATCATCTGAATTACCACTTCCTCTATCTTATGTTGGTCTTCAGTTGAAAAATGTTCAAATTGACTGATTTCAAGATCACTTAATTCTCCATTTTCTATTATGTCTTCAACTACTTCATCAATTGACCTATTTTTATTGCTAAATAGATTGAACTGATCATTATCATCTTCATCATCATCTAAATCATATTTTCCTCTTATTAATTTCATTCTTGTTGGTAATTTGGCTGAGTAGGATATCAAGTTATTGTCATTATGGCAACATATAATCAGTATTAAGATCGCACTATGACATAAATCATTTATGTTAGAGCACAAGTAAAATTTTCTAAGTATAAGCAACATTTTCCAGTCTAACCAGAGATAGTTTTGGATAGCAATGTTGATGGAAGAAGGTTCAGTGCATTCACACTTGAACATGGATACTTCTATGTATGAAAAAGACACATCTGGAAGTGCAAGTCTATACAACATGTACGGAAGGAGTTATTGCAAGATTACCAAGATAGAGTCAAAGTCGACTGAGCAGAATAAGAAGACAAAACAAGTATTATAGTTAAGGGATTATTTTGTTTATCAAAATAATGACTTAACCATATAAGGGATGACATCCTAGATGTTAACTCTTGGAAGTAGAAGTTAGTTTTGTATTTTGAAAAGAGTTTATGTTTTGTAAAGCCGAATGTAAAGTTATTATTCTTAATAAATTGTATAAATGTAAGAAGTATGTAATGAAAGGAATATGCATAATGTAATAAGATAGTGTAATGATATGATGTGAAGATATATGTTGTAAAAGAAAAGAAAGAAGAATTTTTATATGAAAGCGAAGAAGCTAGAAAGCTAAATCAGAATAGGAAAGCTATTCGGCAGCAGTGAAAGGTTATGTACTTTACCTTTTTGTAATCAAATATCATTGTATATTACATGTTTGGGCAATGAGCTCATCTTGTAATTACTCTATTCTATAATACCAATACTTAGCATGGTTGAGGCTTCTAACAAGGCCTAGAGTCCTTTAATTAGGACAGAGACACTATATGTATGTAATAGACTCCTAAAAGGGTCAACATCCTTAACAAGATACTTTTGATTAGTGGATCAGTTGTGGGTATCATCTCCATCATGGTTTTCCCTTGGCTAGGGTTTTCTCAAGAACAAACATGGTGTTATGAATTCATTTTCTCTATTTCTTTTTCACATTATTTAGTTTACTTTGTTTTACAAGCATCAAGTTAATTTGTTACATCCGTAATTAGGCAAAATTAAAAGTTTGTAGAATACAATTTCACCCCCCCCCCCCCCTTAGTATTCCCTATTTCTAAAAATTGTTATCAGAGTTTAGTGACTCAAAAGAAAGTTATTCAGAGAAAGCCTAGCAACTTGAGTAAGATCTCTATGGATATGGATCAATTACAGAAGAATCTTGAAGAAGCTCTTGAACATATTGATATTCTTACTGAATAAAGAGATACTTTGAAAGGGAAATATGATGATGCAAAGAACTTCATTGAGAAGCTAAAAGAAAAATTGGAAGAACTAAAATCAAAGAAAGAATCAACAATTCAAATTGAAGATTGTGATGAAATTTCAAATCTGAAGAAATAAAATGAGATCCTTAAACATGAATTAAAGATTGTAGATCTAAAGTTAAGTTTGAAAGATGAAAATGACAAGAATGAATCAAATCTAAAATCTGAAAATGAAGATCTGAAGTCTAAACTTTGTAAAGTAACATCTAAACTTGAGAAAACCAAATTGCAGTCTGTTGAACTTGAGAAGTACAATACAATTGTTAAATGTGAATTGACTCAATCTAAACAACATCTTGAAAAATTGTATTCCACTAGTGAGAAGATTGATGAACAAATGTCTTATCAAAAGCCTTTTTGTGATAAAACTGGTGTTGGATTTAACTCATCTAAGATAAGTGAAGAACGCAAGGAACTAGATTTGAAAGTCTCTGAGAACAAAGATGAAAAGAAACCTAATGAAGCTAACAAATCTGAAGACATACCTAATCCACCTAAAGAAGATGAACCACCTAAAGATACACAAGGAGAATTCAAAGGTAGATGTTTTTCATGTAATACTTTTGGATATATGAAGAAAGATTGCACATGTAAGCATTTCAAATATCTCAATGGTTATTGTTATAATTGTCATGGTTTTGAATATAGAGCTATTAATTGTAAGAAACCTAGATCTAATGATAATAGTAGTAGTAGAATGGTTAGAGATACTAACCATGTAGATAAGAGACCTACTGAAGATATGAATAGAAGAAATGGAGTTGTGTGTTACAGATGCAACAAGATTGGACACATTGCCAAAAATTGCAGATCATAAATCGACCAGATAGGAGTGAGATATGGAAACAATGGAGTAGTTTTCCAAATATGTAACAAATTTGGTCATATAGCAAGATTTTACAGAATGAACAACATGAGAAACCCTAATCCTAGAAGCTATACAAGGAGAAATGAGAATGAAAGCAACAATCAGAAAGGGTGTTGTAGTAATTTAGAAGAAGTGAAATTTGTTAAAGCCTCAGATCAAGTAGACACACTTAGTACAAAAGGTAATTAGATAGGTGAAGTATCTGATAGTAAGTGTGAATCTCTTCCTAACCCATCTCAAAGAACTTAATTCATAAATAATGCATTAGAATAGGAACTTAGGATAATGTAGAAGTTAGAGTAGAATGACTTGAGTCTTGCATAATTAATATAAGGTAGTATGTGACATAATGATGTTATGGTTAAGAGTGCATGAGCTAATATGAATTTATGCGAGTTCACGAGAAGTATGAAGTTTTGTAGGAAAATAGGAACAACTTTTTGGAAACAAGCGGAAAAGGAATTGAATGCAATGTCAAAATCTTGAAAGATTGAAAGTTTAAAATCTTATGATTGGTGTTATTTGATCACTCAAGTGACTACAAGTGATGAGGAGATCAATGTAGTGGTGATTGAGAGAAGTTTGCAAGATTTGGTAAAGAATTTTGTGTCAGATCTACGCAAAGCCCTAAATCATGAATTTGAGGTATTTTACTAAGAAAATCTCTCAAGCAGTTAAAGATTTTGCATAAGTCATGGATGTATCACTTATTCACCATATAAGGGATATTGTTAGACCTAGAGTTAAAAGGGAACCAGTAGAACCCTTGGAAGAAGACCCTAGTCTTGCATTGTCGTCTATACCAGACAAAGTTTTACATTTAGAGGATGTAAAAGGTTATCTAAAATGCAAATTTGAGACCCTCAGTGATAGTAATATGATTAAGGAGTATGAGTAGTTATACAATCATGATATGTCATTGATAGTAGGGTTTGAAAATTTAAAGGAAAATGAGATTGTGAAGTATTCACTAAACTATGAATTCGAAGATGATGAATGCACTAAGATCATTTTAAGTAGAATTCACAATGGGAAATTTTGGCTAGATGATAGAGTGATAGATATCATTGAAAAAATAATTCATGAGGTAACTGGTTTGTCTAAAACTGGAGTTATATCCTTTAATGATAAAAATGTAAAGAAGATTGTATTGGATAACACCAAGTCATCCTATAATGGTAGAGGAATAGTAATAAACAAGATAACACAAGATGATGTTAGATTTGTAAGAAGATCTTAACATCTAAGTTCTATGAAAATTCTAGAGAAGATGACATGGTAGCTAGAATGGTTCATGCAACATATTTGATGTGTGTTGAAAAAGTTCAAGTCGATATGTGTGAAAGTTTAAGAATTCAGTTGTTTGAGAACCTTGAGAAGATAAGGAAAACCAAAAACTCATAGTTTAGTTTCTCATCTCTAATTACATACATATTTTTTCATTTATTGAGAATATTTCCATACACTATTGGAGATGATTGGAATGATAATAGGACTTCTATGGATAGAATCAATAAGGTGTATCTCAGACACCCTATAGACAAGGTTAATGAGAGTGCAACCTTGGTAATTATAACATTTCAGAATCAAATGAGAAAAAGGTCAAGGAATCCACATGCTATAGTAGAGAAGTAAAAAAATGATATATGTTTTATGGTTGACACTGAGTTCACTTTTGTTGAAGTAGTTGAACCGAGAGTTGAGTTTATAGATCCACTTGGATATGAAGTTTCAGAAGTTGAAGTAGAAGATTATGTGAATAGATTGCTTAAGTACAAGTTGGATGTGAATAGCTCTAGATTTGGAACCTTTGAGGAGAAATTTAACTCCGTGAAGTCTCTACATGAAGAGAAATCAACCAAGAAGAGAGTTGATAGAACTATTAAGAAGATTCTTAAGGACATAGGCATGACATAATAGGAATTTCTAGCTATGAAGTAGACAACAACAACAATAAGAGACATTAGACAAAAAGAAGTTTTGTCTGTTCCACCCCTATCATTAGTAGCAGGTCAAATTGAAGATGTTTAGGATTTAGAAGAAATGGTTAAAGTTGAAGAGGTGCAGGAAGTAAGGAAATCTACTAGATCCTCCACCACTCCACCAGCAAAAAGAGTAAAGGAAATGGCTAGTGGACTAGGAAAAAGACAGAAAACCATATTTACACTAGCACATAGAAAGGTATATCAAGTAAAAGATGATGAAGAAATAGGAAGCAGTAAAAAGAAATGGAAACCAAAGATAGAGAAATTTAATGCCCTAATCATTAATGAAGGAGATTTCTCTAAAATGAATAAATACTATGAGTTGTACAATTATTCTGAGAAATTGAACTTATAAAATGCAGTTGTCGGGCATATGATACTAGCTGATAAAAAGTTTGACAGTATTCAAGGAAATATTCCTAATGAACTCTTTGAAAAGTTAGTGAATAGAAAGAAAAGAGTAGTTGAAGAAGATAAAAACATAAGAGAAAACTATGTGAGGAAGCTTTGTGACATTAAAAATGAAGATTGTTTCAAGGAAATCATGAAAAATCTTAATACTCACTTGAGAATGAAAATGAGAACCATCTTGATAATGGGAGGAATCTATGAGGAAATAAATAAAGAAATTGAACAGGTAGTTATAAAGGTAATGACCTCCAGCCCTAGTGAGCACACAAGTGCATCAAATCAAGTATTGGAAGCTGAGCACTAGAAAAGTCCTTCACCATCACTACCACCATCAATCAACATTGAAGATGAAACCATGAATGTGGAAGGAATGAATATCACTTTGGATAGTGAGGATAACCCATTTAGCCATCTTGAAAAGATTGTTGACAATTCAGCCATGGAGCAATAGGATATGACAATGAATGATGAAGAAAAGGAAACAAGATAAGAAGAAGAAGCAGAAAAGACATAGGTAGAAACAAAAGTTAATACAGAGGCAGCAGAACAACAAGAAACACAAGAACATGCAGCAATTAGTCCCACACCCAAGGTAGTAGCAGAGAAGCCACAGATTAAACCCATCTTTGCTACTCTTGGATAGGAAGTTGATGATAATGATCAAATAGAGTTGATCTCACCCTTGAACAAAATCATTGGAAAGAATAAGAAGGTAAAAAGCCTTGAGGGATCTTTTCTTGAAGTAACAAAGAAATTAAAGAATATTATAACCAGTTAGATAACTAAAGAAGTTCCACAAGTCAAAGAAAAATAAGTTGTGAAATCATTTGACAATGAATTCACAAACTTATCATATATGGATACAGTTAAAGCTCAAGAAACCTATGAAGCCAAGATATTTCAAGATATATGTTAGAATATCAAAAATGATATTGATAATTTGGATGTTTTCATAAAAGAACTAAGAAGAAGCTTGGAAAGAGGAAAATCTCTATATAAACAATGTACAAAATCATAGCATCATGTATCTAAAATAATAGGGAAGATGAAATCAAAAGAGACAAAAATCTAGTCAACAACAAACAACTTATCAAGTCCGAATGTGAAGATCTTAGATGTTGAGAAGAAAATAAGCAAATTGAATGATGAAATAAGGATTCATAATGATGAAAAGGATAAGAAATTGAGAAGATTCTCTCTATTAAGAGAGCATGTTTCAATTAAGATAAGTATTATTGAAAGTCAATTGGATGAATGTCTTACCTCTAAGACATCTTATGAGAAATTTCACTATGCAAATCTTCAGGCATGTGAAATCACATCTTATGGTTTATGTACACTCCTTAGGGTCTGAGATGCCATTAAGAAATCATGGGAGAAGGAGATAGAGAACATAAAGATAAACTTTGTATATTGTGTTGCAATCCTATTGGCTTTGCAATATTGAATTCAAAGGTAACCCTTTTTGAACAGTTTTGGCACCTTTTTTTTGTCATTGTTGTCAAAGGGGGAGTGATAGTAGAAAATTGTATAGACAGTATGATATATTGTATAGACATTATGGAGACATACTCCTAGGGGGAGTATAGATATTTAGTAGATATTCAATGATATTATAAGTATATTGAAGAATTTTTGTTATGGCCACAATTTTGAAATTTTTGTAAGACTTAGCCAATTTCTTTATATGTTTCCACCAATGACAAAGGGGGAGATTTTTGGAAATTTGGCTGAGTAGGATATCAATTTGTTATCATTATGGCAACATATAATCAATATTAAGATCACACTATGACATAAATCATTTATGTTAGAGCGCAAGTAAAATTATCTAAGTATAAGAAGCATTTTCCACTCTAACCAGAGATAGTTTTGGATAGTGATGTTGATAGAAGTAGGTTCATTGCATGCACACTTGAACATGGATACTTCTATGTATGAAAAATACTCATCTAGAAGCACAAGTCTGTACGACATGTACGGAAGGAGTTATTTGAAGATTACCAAGACAGAGTCGAAGCCGACTAGGTAGAGTAAGAAGACAAAACAAGTATAATAGTTGAGGGATTATTTTGTTTATCAAAATAATGACTTAACCATACAAGGGATGACATCCTAGATGTTAACTCTTGGAAGTAGAAGTTAGTTTTATATTTTGAAAATAGTTTATGTTTTGTAAAGTTGACTGTAAAGTTATTATTCTTAATAACTTGTATAAATGTAAGAAGTATGTAATGCAAAGGAATATGAATAATGTAATAATATATTGTAATGATATGATGTGAAGATATATGTTGTAAAATAAAAGCAAGCAGGCTTTGTATATGAAAGTGAAGAAGCTAGAAAGCTAAATCATAATAGGTAAGCTATTCGGGAGCAGTGAAAGGTTATGCACTTTACCTTTTTGTAATCAAATATCATTGTATATTACATGTTTGGAAAGTGAGCTCATCTTGTAATCACTCTATTCTTTAATACCAACTCTTAGCAGGGTTGAGGCTTCTAACAAGACCTAGAGTCCTTTAATCAGGACAGAGACACTATATGTATGTAATAGACTCCTAACAGGGTCAACATCCTTAACATGATACTTTTGATTAGTGGATCAGTTGTGGGTATCATCCCCACCAAGGTTTTTCCTTGGCTAGGGTTTCCTTGACAACAAACATGGTGTTATGAGTTCATTTTCTTTATTACTTTGCATGTTATTTAGTTTATTTTTTTTGCAAGCATCAAGTTAATTTGTTATATCCACAATTGGGCAAAATTGAAAGTTTGTAGAATACTGATTCACCCCCCCTCAGTATTCCCTATTTCTAACACTTCTTTTCTTAGGGGCCTCAGTGGTAGTTTTTGTACCTCTCTTTTTGTAGGTCTTTTTCGGTGTTGCTATAGTAGGCCTTGTTATTTTTACAACTCCTTTCTTCAGTGGAGATGATGTTGGAGTTTCTGACCTTTTGCATGCTCTCGCTTTCACTTTTGCATGCTTGATGCAGGAGCATCCTGGGTGTAAGAGCAATCTTGCATCACCCAAAAATATTTCTATTTTTGTATTCAATAAGGGCTATTTTGTGCAGAGCTGCTATTTATGGAAAGTTACTATTTTTGGTAATTTTTATATTTACTCAGAATGATCTGATTTCTTTCTTGGAGGTTCATGTTGGTCATATAAGTCTACCAGTAAAGTTTCATTGCCAGATCAAGTGTATATTGAAAGATATTGAAGATTTTTGGTATTGGCAGCAGGGTACAAAAACTTTGAACTCAGTTTTGAAGGATTTAGAGGCCCCGGATGAGGTTGAAAATTTGGGTGACGGGCGCTTGCATGGGTCAAGCCTATAGAGCACTTCGTGGCATTTCTGAAATGGGGTTATAATAGCCGAGCGGGTCAACTGGTGATGACTTATGGTCTTCGGAAGTTGGGCCACCTGAAATGGCAGAAAATAATTTTCTTCAAAATTTCTGTTTGGGTTTCAAAGGTTATCTTGAACCGACTATGATGTAATAAAATGTAAAATAAAATAATTCTAAGTTGGTCGGCCTTATTGGCTAAAATTTTGGAACCTTCCCAGGTGGTGGAAAATTGCCTATATAAGGAAGGCTGTATTATTGTCTTAGGCAGTTCAGGATAGTTCTGGGTAGTAGATCTGGGTATTGATTTGAGGCTTTGTCCTATAGAATGTTGTAAGGAATGCCCATGTGGCTTTGCATATTGTAATTCTGAAAGTTTGTAATTCCACATTTGTGGAGATAATAAGAAGCCAATTTTCTGTTCTTGCATATTATTGTTGTTGTTCCTCTATTTCTGTTATGTGTTTGTGGTATTAAGGGGAGCACCCTTCATCAAGTGGTACCAGAGCAGGAGTTCTTGAGTGTGTAAATAGATCGCCGATTGTGAGGCAGTTTGCACCAGGACCATGGCTAGGGTTTTAGTGCGCATCATGAAAATGCCTCCACGAAGGGAACGTGGCGGAAGAGCTGGTGTTGTAACACCTGAGGTTAGAGAACTGCAGAGACAAGTGCGAGCATTGCAAGAAGAGATTCACAGAGGAATGAATCTTAATGTCAGAGATGAAAGCGAGGATGAAGCCGAAGAAGAATATCAAGAAGGAGAAGTTGAAATTGTGAACCACGAGGAAGAAAGACTTTTTCAGGCAATTTCCAAGATTGGGAAAAGACCTAAGATTGAGGTTCCTACATTTTCTGGAAATCTTAACCCAGAGGAATTGATCGACTGGATCAACGAATGTGAGGAATATTTTGAGTATGAAGATGTTGAGGATCCTGATAGGGTCAAATTTGTGAAGGCCAGACTGAAAGGTCATGCAAAAATCTGGTGGCAAGAAATTCAATTGGAGCGAAATAGAAGAGGGAAAGATAAAATCACAAGATGGGATCGGATGGTGGATAAATTGAAGCGACAGTTCATTCCTGTTGATTATGAGCTTGATCTACTAAAAAAAATGCAAAGTTTGAAGCAAGCAGGAAGATCTGTTCAGGAGTATACAGAGGAGTTCTATCGACTCCTCATCAGAACGGGCCATGCAGAAGCTGATAAGGAGAAAGTTGCCCGGTACCTTAATGGGTTAAGGCCAAGCATTCAGGAGGAGTTGAATCTGGTTCGAATGAGCAGTAATGAGGAGGCATACCAATTTGCCCTAAAAGTAGAGAAAAAGCTAAACAAGAAGTTCGAGAGCAGACAAAATGGAAGAGGTCGCGGTGGACGATCTGGTGGACGGTCATATGGTGGCCTAAATGAAGATCTGAAAAAGAAGGATGAGGCCAGTAGCAGTCAAAATCAGCGTGGAAATAATTCCAATCGCTTCCAGGATCAGAATAATAGAGATCAGAGAGGAAGAGGAAGAGGGCAAGGATCTGGAAGAGGTGGCTTCCGTGGAACATGTTTTCACTAAGGAGAAGAAGGTCATAGGGCATTTGAATGTCCTCAACGCCAAGGAAGAACAAACAGGAGAAATTAAGGCTAGGCTAGAGTTGCACATGTAGATGAAGATGCCAGATCATCAAATTCTGAAGATGCTAAAAGAGGAGAAACGTTGATTAACAGAAGAGTCCTGTTGAGTGGTGAGAATGAACCTGAGCAAAGGAGGAGCCTGTTTCGCACTAGATGCAAGTGTGAAGGTAAATATTGTGATGTGATTATCGATAGTGGAAGCACTGATAATTTGGTATCAGAAGAGATGGTGACAAAGTTGAAGCTCAAGAGACAGAAACACCCACATCCATATCAGATTGCCTGGGTGCAGGATGACCACAAGGTCATGGTCAGTGAATAGTGCCTGGTAAAGTTTAAGATTAGCAGGTACCAAGATGAGGTACTATGTGATATCATCTCTATGAATGCATGTCATATGTTATTGGGTAGACCGTGGCAGTTTGACAGATGTGCTGTACACAATGGTCGTGCAAATACCTATTCCCTGACAAAGGATGGAGTGCGACATAAGTTAAAGCCATTGAAGGAGACCGAAGAAAAGGTATGTGGTAATGCAAGAATAACATTTGTTGATGGAAGAAAATTCTTAGATGGTATGAGGCATGAGCATGTGTGTTTTGTTTTAATTCCAAAAGTTGGTAAAGAAGAAGCAGAGGATGTACCTGTAGAGGTTGCAGATTTGTTGAATGAGTTTCAGGATATTGTATCTGATAATGTACCCGATGGATTACCACCGGTAAGGAAGATCAGTCATCAGATGGATTTGATTCCAGGAGACAATTTGCCAAACAAGGCAGCACACAGAATGACACCAACAGAAAGTGAAGAGTTGAACAGACAAGTACATGAGTTATTGCAGAAAGGGTTGATTCGAGAGAGTCTGAGTCCCTGTGCTGTACCAGCGGTATTAGCACCAAAGAAGAATGGAGAGTGGAGGATGTGTACAGATTCCAGAGCAATAAACAAGATCACAATCAAGTATAGGTTTCCATTGCCACGAATGGATGATATTATGGATTGTTTGAGTGGAGCTGTGTATTTCTCAAAGATAGATCTGAAGAGTGGATATCACCAGATTCGGATCAGAGAAGGAGATGAATGGAAGACTACTTTCAAGACAAAGGAAGGACTGTATGAGTGGTTAGTCATGCCTTTTGGGCTAACCAATGCACCGAGCACTTTCATGCGGCTCATGAACGAAGTTCTGAAAGAATTTCTCGGTAAGTTTGTCATTGTTTACCTAGATGATATTTTGATCTTTAGTAAGACATTGGATGAGCATATGATGCATATTCGTATGGTATTTGAGAAGTTGAGAGAAGAGAAATTATTGATTAATTTGAAGAAGTGCAGTTTTGTGAAGAAAGAGTTAGTGTATTTGGGATTTTTAGTTTCAGCAGAAGGTCTAAAAATGGACCCAGAGAAGGTACAGGCTATCCTTGAATGGCCTACTCCAAGGAGTGCTACTGAGGTAAGATCTTTTCATGGTCTAGCTAGCTTTTACAGAAAGTTTATCAAAAATTTTAGCAGTATTTGTGGACCCTTGACTGAAACAATGAGAGGGGATAGAAAAGAGTTTAAGTGGACTAATGGGGCAGAAAAGAGTTTTCAATTGTTGAAACAAAAAGTTACAGAACAACCTATTTTAGCACTTCCAGATTTCAATAAGGTGTTTCAAGTAGATTGTGATGCTTGTGGTACTACAATAGGAGCTATTATGAGCCAAGAAGGTAAACCTGTTGCTTATTTCAGTGAGAAGTTAAATGATGTCAAGAGGAAATATTCTGTTTATGATCAAGAATTTTATGCTATAGTTCAGGTATTAAAGAAGTGGAGACATTAGCTACTTCCTAAGGAGTTTGTTTTGTATACTGATCATCAAGCTTTGCAATTATTGAATAGTCAAGGAAAGTTGAATCAGAGGCATTTGAAATGGGTTGAGTTTTTGCAGAGTTATACATTTGTTTTGAAACACAGGAGTGGAAAGTCTAATAGGGTTGCAGATGCTCTTAGCAGAAGGCAAATATTGCTGACAGAAATGCAGATTGAAGTGGTTGGGTTCAAGGAACTCAAGAATTTGTATCCAGAGGATCCTGATTTTGGTGAAGCTTGGAAAGCTTGTACAGAACCTGTTACTCTAGACAGGACGAAATGGTTGGATTTCATCATCCAGGATGATATGCTATTCAGAGGGAGTCAGTTGTGCATTCCACAAAGTTCTATGAGGGAGAATCTCATGAAGGCGAAGCATAGTGGAGGATTGGCTGGACATTTTGGTCGTGATAAAACCGTTGGTTTGGTTAGTGAGAATTATTATTGGCCGCAGTTGCAGCAAGATGTGAAGAAGTTTGTATAGAGTTGCAGAGTATGTCAGATGGTGAAAGGAGTGAAGCAGAATATAGGATTGTATCAGCCATTACCTGTACCAGAGAAGCTTTGGGAGGATATCAGCATGGACTTTGTTCTTGGTTTACCAAGGACTCAGCGGGGGCATGATTCAATTTTTGTGGTGGTTGACAAATTTTCAAAGATGGCACATTTCATTCCCTGTAAGAGGACTAATGATGCTGTTCATGTAGCAGAATTGTTTTTCAGAGAAGTAGTGAGACTTCATGGTTTGCCAAAGACCATAGTTTCAGATCGGGACACTAAGTTTGTTGGATATTTCTGGCGTACATTATGGAAGAAGTTGAAGATAGATTTGAAGTTCAGTTCATCACATCATCCACAGACTGATGGACAGACAGAGGTGGTGAATAGGAGTTTGGAAAATTTTCTTAGATGTTTGGTTGGAGATAAGCCAACAGGATGGGATTTGATTTTACCACAGGAAGAATTTGCATACAATAACTCTGTCAACAGGAGCACTGGTAAATCACCATTCCAGATTGTATATGGAAATAGTCCAAAAAATGCATCTGAATTGAGAAAGATAGATAAAGGAGAAATAAGTAGTGCTGAAGCTGAGGATTTTGCAGAACACTTGAAGAACATCCATGAAGAGGTGAGGAAGCATATTACCAAGATGAATGCACAGTATAAGGCTAAGGCAGATGAGAAAAGGAGGTATAAGGAGTTTCAAGTTGGTGATGAAGTCATGGTTCATTTGCGAAAGGAGCAATTTCCAGTTGGTACATATAACAAGCTGAAAATGAAGAAGTTTGGACCATGTAGGATACTGAAGAAACATGATTCAGTAAATGCATATGAGGTAGAATTACCTACCGAGCTAAATATTTCATGAGTGTTTAACATTTCAGATCTGACAGAGTATCATGAAGGAGGTGTTGAAGATGAGATCATAGCAGCACAGTGAAGTATTCTAGCAACTAGTTCAGACACTAAGGAGATCGACGATATACTGGACAGTCGTGTTGGCAGAAGCACAAGGAACAGGACATATGAAGAATATTTGGTCAAATGGAAAGGATGACCTATTGAAGATTCATCATGGTTGACAAAGGAGGAGGTTAGCCATCTTGGTTTTCCTCTGCACACCTGAGACGTGACAGGGTCACTTCTCAAATTACCCCGAGTGTCTGATGCAGGGGCATCCTGCGTGTAAGAGAAATCTTGCATCACCCAAAAATATTTCTATTTTTGCATTCAATAAGGGCTATTTTGTGCAGAGCTGCTATTTATGGAAAGTTACTATTTTTGGTAATTTTTGTATGTGCTCAGAATGATCTGATTTCTTTCTTGGAGGTTCATGTTGGTCATATAAGTCTGCCAGTAAAGTTTCATTGCCAGATCAAGTGTATATTGAAAGATATTGAAGATTTTCGGTATTGGCAGTAGGGTACAGAAACTTTGAACTCAGTTTTGAAGGCTTTAGAGGCTCCGGATGAGGTCAAAAATTTGGGTGACGGGTGCTTGCGCGGGTCAAGCCTGTAGAGCACTTCGTGGCGTTTCTGAAATGGGGTTATAATAACCGAGCGGGTCAACTGGTGATGACTTATGGTCTTTGGAAGTTGGGCCACCTGAAATGGCAGAAAATAATTTTCTTCAAAATTTTTGTTCGGGTTTCAAAGGTTATCTTGAGCCGACTATGATGTAATAAAATGTAAAATAAAATAATTCTAAGTTGGTCGGCCTTATTGGCTAAAATTCTAGAACTTTCCCAGGCGGTGGAAAATTGCCTATATAAGGAAGGCTGTATTATTATCTTAGGCAGTTCAGGATAGTTTTGGGTAGTAGATCTAGGTATTGATTTGAGGCTTTATCCTACAGAATGTTGTAAGGAATGCCCATATGGCTTTGCATATTGTAATTATGAAAGTTTATAATTCTACATTTGTGGAGATAATAAGAAGCCAATTTTCTGTTCTTGCATATTATTGTTGTTGTTCCTTTATTTCTGTTATGTGTTTGTGGTATTAAGGGGAGCACCCTTCATCAAGTGGTATCAGATCAGGAGTTCTTGAGTGTGTAAACAGATCGCCAATTGTGAGGTAGTTTGCACCAGGACCGTGGCTAGGGTTTCAGTGCGCATCGTGAAAATACCTCCACGAAGGGAACGTGGCGGAAGAGCTGGTGTTGTAACACCTGATGTTAGAGAACTGCAAGAAGAGATTCACAGAGGAATGAATCTTAATGTCAGAGACGAAAGCGAGGATGAAGCTGAAGAAGAATATCAAGAAGGAGAAGTTGAAATTGTGAACCACAAGGAAGAAAGACTTTTTCGGGTGATTTCTAAGATTGGGAAAAGACCTAAGATTGAGGTTCCTACATTTTTTGGAAATCTTAACCCAGAGGAATTGATCGATTGGATCAACGAATGTGAGGAATATTTTGAGTATGAAGATGTTGAGGATCCTGATAGGGTCAAATTTGCGAAGGCCAGACTGAAAGGTCATGCAAAAATCTGGTGGCAAGAAATTCAATTGGAGCGAAATAGAAGAGGGAAAGATAAAATCACAAGATGGGATCGGATGGTGGATAAATTGAAGTGACAGTTCATTCCTGTTGATTATGAGCTTGATCTACTAAAGAAAATGCAAAGTTTGAAGCAAGCAGGAAGATATGTTCAGAATTTTACAGAGGAGTTCTATCGACTCCTCATCAGAACGGGCCATGCAGAAGCTGATAAGGAGAAAGTTGCCGGGTACCTTAATGGGTTAAGGCCAAGCATTCAGGAGGAGTTGAATCTGGTTCGAATGAGCAGTATTGAGGAGGCATACCAATTTGCCATAAAAGTAGAGGAAAAGCTGAACAAGAAGTTCGAGAGAAGACAAAATGGAAGAGGTCGCGGTGGACGATCTGGTGGACGGTCATATGGTGGCCGAAATGAAGATCTGAAAAAGAAGGACGAGGCCATTAGCAGTCAGAATCAGCGTGGAAATAATTTCAATCACTTCCAGGATCAAAATAATAGAGATCAGAGAGGAAGAGGAAGAGGGCAAGGATCTGGAAGAGGTGGCTTCCGTGGAACATATTTTCACTGTGGAGAAGAAGGTCATAGGGCATTTGAATGTCCTCAGCGCCAAGGAAGAATAGACAGGAGAAATGAAGGCCAGGCCAGAGTTGTACATTTAGATGAAGATGCCAGATCATCAAATTTTGAAGATGCTAAAAGAGGAGAAACGTTGATTAACAGAAGAGTCCTGTTGAGTGGTGAGAATGAACCTGAGCAAAGGAGGAGCCTGTTTCGCACTAGATGCAAGTGTGAGGGTAAATGTTGTGATGTGATTATCGATAGTGGAAGCACTGACAATTTGGTGTCAGAAGAGATGGTGACAAAGTTGAAGCTCAAGAGACAGAAACACCCACATCCATATCAGATTGCCTGGGTGCAGGATGACCACAAGGTCATGGTCAGTGAACAGTGCCTGGTAAAGTTTAAGATTGGCGGGTACCAAGATGAGGTACTATGTGATATCATCTCTATGGATGCATGTCATATGTTATTGGGTAGACCATGGTAGTTTGACAGATGTGCTATACACGATGGTCGTGCGAATACCTATTACCTGACAAAGGATGGAGTGTGACATAAGCTAAAGCCATTGAAGGAGACCGAAGAAAAGGTATGTGGTAATGCAAGAATAACATTTGTTGATGGAAGAAAATTCCTAGATGGTATGAGGCATGAGCATGTGTGTTTTGTTTTAATTTCAAAAGTTGGTAAAGAAGAAGCAGAGGATGTACCTGTAGAGGTTGCAGATTTGTTGAATGAGTTTCAGGATATTGTATCTGATAATGTACCCGATGGATTACCACCAGTAAGGAAGATCAGTCATCAGATGGATTTGATTCCAGGAGCCAATTTTCCAAATAAGGCAGCACACAGAATGACACCAGCAGAAAGTGAAGAGTTGAACAGACAAGTACACAAGTTATTGCAGAAAGGGTTGAATCAAGAGAGTCTGATTCCCTGTGCTGTACCAGCGGTATTAGCACCAAAGAAGAATGGAGAGTGGAGGATGTGTACAGATTCCAGAGCAATAAACAAGATCACAATCAAGTATAGGTTTCCATTGCCATGAATGGATGATATTATGGATTGTTTGAGTGGAGCTGTGTATTTCTCAAAGATAGATCTGAAGAGTGGATATCACCAGATTCGGATCAGAGAAGGAGATGAATGGAAGACTGCCTTCAAGACAAAGGAAGGATTGTATGAGTGGTTAGTCATGCCTTTTGGGCTAACCAATGCACCCAACACTTTCATGCGGCTCATGAACGAAGTTTTGAAAGAATTTCTCGGTAAGTTTGTCATTGTTTACCTAGATGATATTTTGATCTTTAGTAAGACATTGGATGAGCATATGATGCATATTCGTATGGTATTTGAGAAGTTGAGAGAAGAGAAATTGTTGATTAATTTGAAGAAGTGCAATTTTGTGAAGAAAGAGTTAGTGTATTTGGGATTTGTAGTTTCAGCAGAAGGTCTAAAAATGGACCCAGAGAAGGTACAGGTTATCCTTGAATGGCCTACTCCAAGGAGTGCTACTGAGGTAAGATCTTTTCATGGTCTAGCTAGCTTTTACAGAAATTTTATCAAAAATTTTAGCAGTATTTGTGGACCTTTGACTGAAACAATGAGAGGGGATAGAAAAGAGTTTAAGTGGACTAATGGGGCAGAAAAGAGTTTTCAATTGTTGAAATAAAAAGTTATAGAACAACCTGTTTTAGCACTTCCAGATTTTAATAAGGTGTTTCAAGTAGATTGTGATGCTTGTGGTACTGCAATAGGAGCTGTTATGAGCCAAGAAGGTAAACCTGTTGCTTATTTCAGTGAGAAGTTAAATGATGCCAAGAGGAAATATTTTGTTTATGATCAAGAATTTTATGCTATAGTTCAGGCATTAAAGAAGTGGAGACATTATCTACTTCCTAAGGAGTTTGTTTTGTATACTGATCATCAAGCTTTGCAATATTTGAATAGTCAAGGAAAGTTGAATCAGAGGCATTTGAAATGGGTTGAGTTTTTACAGAGTTATAAATTTGTTTTGAAACACAGGAGTGGAAAGTCTAATAGGGTTGTAGATGCTTTTAGCAGAAGGCAAATATTGCTGACAAAAATGCAGATTGAAGTGGTTGGGTTCAAGGAACTCAAGAATTTGTATCCAGAGGATCCTAATTTTGGTGAAGCTTGAAAAGCTTGTACAGAACCTGTTACTCTAGACAGGATGAAATGGTTGGATTTCATCATCCAGGATGATATGCTATTCAGAGGGAGTCAGTTGTGCATTCCACAAAGTTTTATGAGGGAGAATCTCATCAAGGAGAAGCATATTGGAAGATTGGATGGACATTTTGGTCATGATAAAACTGTTGGTTTGGTTAGTGAGAATTATTATTGGCCGCAGTTGCAGCAAGATGTGAAGAAGTTTGTACAGAGTTGCAAAGTATGTCAGATGGCGAAAGGAGTGAAGCAGAATACAGGATTGTATCAGCCATTACCTGTACCAGAGAAGCCTTGGGAGGATATCAGCATGGACTTTATTCTTGGTTTACCGAGGACTCAACAGGGGCATGATTCAATTTTTGTGGTGGTTGACAGATTTTCAAAGATGGCACATTTCATTCCCTGCAAGAAGACTAATGATGCTGTTCATGTAGCAGAATTATTTTTCAGAGTAGTGAGACTTCATCGTTTGCCAAAGACCATAGTTTCAGATCGGGACACTAAGTTTGTTGGATATTTTTGACGTACATTATAGAAGAAGTTGAAGATAGATTTGAAGTTCAGTTCATCACATCATCCACAGACTGATGGACAGACAGAGGTGGTGAATAGGAGTTTGGAAAATTTGCTGAGATGTTTGGTTGGAGATAAGCCAACAGGATGGGATTTGATTTTACCACAGGCAGAATTTGCATACAATAACTCTGTCAACAGGAGCACTGGTAAATCACCATTCCAGATTGTATATGGAAGTAGTCCAAGAAATGCATCTGAATTGAGAAAGATAGACAAAGGAGAAATAAGTAGTGCTGAAGCTGAGGATTTTGCAGAACACTTGAAGAACATCCATGAAGAGGTGAGGAAGCATATTACCAAGATGAATGCACAGTATAAGGCTAAGGCAGATGAGAAAAGGAGGTATAAGGAATTTCAAGTTGGTGATGAAGTCATGGTTCATTTGCGAAAGGAGTGATTTCCAGTTGGTACATATAACAAGCTGAAAATGAAGAAGTTTGGACCATGTAGGATACTGAAGAAACATGATTCAGTAAATGCATATGAGGTAGAATTACCTACCGAGCTAAATATTTCACCAGTGTTTAACATTTCAAATCTGACAGAGTATCATGAAGGAGGTGTTGAAGATGAGATCATAGCAGCACAGTGGAGTATTCCAGCAACTAGTTCAGACACTAAGGAGATCGACGATATAATATACAGTCGTGTTGGCAGAAGCACAAGGAACAGGACATATGAAGAATATTTGGTCAAATAGAAAGGATGACCTATTGAAGATTCATCATGGTTGACAAAAGAGGAGGTTAGCCGTCTTGGTTTTTCTCTACACACCTGAGACGTGACAGGGTCACTTCTCAAATTACCCCAGGTGTCTGATGCAGGAGCATCCTGGGTGTAAGAGCAATCTTGCATCACCCAAAAATATTTCTATTTTTGTATTCAATAAGTGCTATTTTGTGTAGAATTGCTATTTATGGAAAGTTACTATTTTTTGGTAATTTTCATATGTGCTCAGAATGATCTAATTTCTTTCTTGGAGGTTCATGTTGGTCATATAATTCTGCCAGTAAAGTTTCATTGCCAGATCAAGTGTATATTGAAAGATATTGAAGATTTTTGGTATTGGCAGTAGGGTACAAAAACTTTGAACTCAGTTTTGAAGGCTTTAGAGGCCCTGGATGAGGTCAAAAATTTGGGTGACGGGCGCTTGCATGGGTCAAGCCTGTAGAGCACTTCGTGGCATTTCTGAAATGGGGTTATAATAGCCGAGCGGGTCAACTGGTGATGACTTATGGTCTTCAGAAGTTGGGCCACCTGAAATGGCAGAAAATAATTTTCTTCAAAATTTCTATTCGGGTTTCAAAGGTTATCTTGAGCCGACTATGATGTAATAAAATGTAAAATAAAATAATTCTAAGTTGGTCGGCCTTATTGGCTAAAATTTTGGAACCTTCCCAGGTGGTGGAAAATTGCCTATATAAGGAAGGCTGTATTATTGTCTTAGGCAGTTCAGGATAGTTCTGGGTAGTAGATCTGGGTATTGATTTGAGGCATTGTCCTACAGAATGTTGTAAGGAATGCCCATGTGGCTTTGCATATTGTAATTCTGAAAGTTTGTAATTCCACATTTGTGGAGATAATAAGAAGCCAATTTTTTGTTCTTGCATATTATTGTTGTTGTTCCTCTATTTCTGTTATGTGTTTGTGGTATTAAGGGGAGCACCCTTCATCAAGTGGTATCAGAGCAGGAGTTCTTGAGTGTAAACAGATCGTCGATTGTGATGCAGTTTGCACCAGGACCGTGGCTAGGGTTTCAGTGCGCATCGCGAAAATTCCTCCACGAAAGGAACATGGCGAAAGAGCTGGTGTTGTAACACCTGAGGTTAGAGAAGTGCAGAGACAAGTACGAGCATTGCAAGAAGAGATTCACAGAGGAATGAATCTTAATGTCAGAGACGAAAGCGAGGATGAAGCTGAAGAAGAATATCAAGAAGGAGAAGTTGAAATTGTGAACCACGAGGAAGAAAGACTTTTTCGGGCGATTTCCAAGATTGGGAAAAGACCTAAGATTGAGGTTCCTACATTTTCTAGAAATCTTAACCCAGAGGAATTGATCGACTGGATCAACGAATGTGAGGAATATTTTGAGTATGAAGATGTTGAGGATCCTGATAGGGTCAAATTTGCAAAGGCCAAACTGAAAGGTCATGCAAAAATCTGGTGGCAAGAAATTCAATTGGAGCGAAATAGAAGAGAGAAAGATAAAATCACAAGATGGGATTGGATGGTGGATAAATTGAAGTGACAGTTCATTCCTGTTGATTATGAGCTTGATCTACTAAAGAAAATGCAAAGTTTGAAGCAAGCAGGAAGATCTGTTCAGGAGTATACAGAGGAGTTCTATCGACTCCTCATCAGAACGGGCCATGCAGAAGCTGATAAGGAGAAAGTTGCTCGGTACCTTAATGGGTTAAGGCCAAGCATTCAGGAGGAGTTGAATCTGGTTCGAATGAGCAGTATTGAGGAGGCATACCAATTTGCCCTAAAAGTAGAGGAAAAGCTGAACAAGAAGTTCGAGAGCAGACAAAACAGAAGAGGTCACGGTGGACGATCTGGTGGACGGTCATATGGTGGCCGAAATGAAGATCTGAAAAAGAAGGACGAGGCTTGTAGCAGTCAGAATTAGCGTGGAAATAATTCCAATCACTTCCAGGATTAGAATAATAGAGATCAGAGAGGAAGAGGAAGAGGGCAAGGATCTGGAAGAGGTGGCTTCCGTGGAACATGTTTTCACTGTGGAGAAGAAGGTCATAGGGCATTTGAATGTCCTCAGCGCCAAGGAAGAACAGATAGGAGAAATGAAGGCCAGGCCAGAGTTGCACATGTAGATGAAGATGCCAGATCATCAAATTCTAAAGATGCTGAAAGAGGAGAAACGTTGATTAACAGAAGAGTCTTGTTGAGTGGTGAGAATGAACCTGAGCAAAGGAGGAGCCTGTTTCGCACTAGATGCAAGTGTGAGAGTAAATGTTGTGATGTGATTATCGATAGTGGAAGGACTGACAATTTGGTGTCAGAAGAGATGGTGACAAAGTTGAAGCTCAAGAGATAGAAACACCCACATCCATATCAGATTGCCTGGGTGTAGGATGACCACAAGGTCATGGTCAGTGAACAGTGCTTGGTAAAGTTTAAGATCGGCGGGTACCAAGATGAGGTACTATGTGATATCATCTCTATGGATGCATGTCATATGTTATTGGGTAGACTGTGGCAGTTTGACAGATGTGCTGTACATGATGGTCGTGCGAATACCTATTCCCTGACAAAGGATGGAGTGCGACATAAGCTAAAGCCATTTAAGGAGACCGAAGAAAAGGTATGTGGTAATGCAAGAATAACATTTGTTGATGGAAGAAAATTCATAGATGGTATGAGGCATGAGCATGTGTGTTTTGCTTTAATTCCAAAAGTTGGTAAAGAAGAAGCAGAAGATGTACCTGTAGAGGTTGCAGATTTGTTGAATGAGTTTCAGGATATTGTATCTGATAATGTACCCGATGGATTACCACCGGTAAGGAAGATCAGTCATCAGATGGATTTGATTCCAGGAGCTAATTTGCCAAAAAGGGCAGCACACAGAATGACACCAGCAGAAAGTGAAGAGTTGAACAGACAAGTACACGAGTTATTGCAGAAAGGGTTGATTCGAGAGAGTCTGAGTCCCTATGTTGTACCAGTGGTATTAGCACCAAAGAAGAATGGAGAGTGGAGGATGTGTACAAATTCCAGAGCAATAAACAAGATCACAATCAAATATAGGTTTCTATTGCCACGAATGGATGATATTATGGATTGTTTGAGTGGAGCTGTGTATTTCTCAAAGATAGATCTGAAGAGTGGATATCACCAGATTCAGATCAGAGAAGGAGATGAATGGAAGACTGCCTTCAAGACAAAGGAAGGACTGTATGAGTGGTTAGTCATACTTTTTGGGCTAACCAATGCACCGAGCACTTTCATGCGGCTCATGAATGAAGTTCTGAAAGAATTTCTCGGTAAGTTTGTCATTGTTTACCTAGATGATATTTTGATCTTTAGTAAGACATTGGATGAGCATATGATGCATATTCGTATGGTATTTGACAAGTTAAGAGAAGAGAAATTATTGATTAATTTGAAGAAGTGCAGTTTTGTGAAGAAAGAGTTAGTGTATTTGGGATTTGTAGTTTCAGCAGAAGGTCTAAAAATGGACCCAGAGAAGGTACAGGCTATCCTTGAATGGCCTACTCCAAGGAGTGCTACTGAGGTAAGATCTTTTCATGGTTTAGCTAGCTTTTACAGAAAATTTATCAAAAATTTTAGCAGTATTTGTGGACCCTTGACTGAAACTATGAGAGGGGATAGAAAAGAGTTTAAGTGGACTAATGGTGCAGAAAAAAGTTTTCAATTGTTGAAACAAAAAGTTATAGAACAACCTATTTTAGCACTTCCAGATTTCAATAAGGTGTTTCAAGTAGATTGTGATGCTAGTGGTACTGCAATAGGAGCTGTTATGAGCCAAGAAGGTAAACCTGTTGCTTATTTCAGTGAGAAGTTAAATGATGCCAAGAGGAAATATTCTGTTTATGATCAAGAATTTTATGCTATAGTTTAGGCATTAAAGAAGTGGAGACATTATCTACTTCCTAAGGAGTTTGTTTTGTATACTGATCATCAAGCTTTGCAATATTTGAATAGTCAAGGAAAGTTGAATCAGAGGCATTTGAAATGGGTTGAGTTTTTGCAGAGTTATACATTTGTTTTGAAACACAGGAGTGGAAAGTCTAATAGGGTTGCAGATGCTCTTAGCAGAAGGAAAATATTACTGACAGAAATGCAGATTGAAGTGGTTGGATTCAAGGAACTCAAGAATTTGTATCCAGAGGATCCTGATTTTGGTGAAGCTTGGAAAGCTTGTACAGAACCTGTTACTCTAGAGAGGACGAAATGGTTGGATTTCATCATCCAGGATGATATGCTATTCAGAGGGAGTCAGTTGTGCATTCCACGAAGTTCTATGAGGGAGAATCTCATCAAGGAGAAGCATAGTGGAGGATTGGCTGGATATTTTGGTCGTGATAAAACTGTTGGTTTGGTTAGTGAGAATTATTATTGGCCGTAGTTGCAGCAAGATGTGAAGAAGTTTGTACAGAGTTGCAGAGTATGTCAGATGGCGAAAGGAGTGAAGCAGAATACAGGATTGTATCAGCCATTACCTGTACCAGAGAAGCCTTGTGAGGATATCAGCATGGACTTTATTCTTGGTTTACCAAGGACTCAGCGGGGGCATGACTCAATTTTTGTGGTGGTTGACAGATTTTCAAAGATGACACATTTCATTCCCTGCAAGAAGACTAATGATGCTATTCATGTAGCAGAATTGTTTTTCAGAGAAGTAGTGAGACTTCATGGTTTGCCAAAGACCATAGTTTCAGATCGGGACACTAAGTTTGTTGGATATTTCTGGCGTACATTGTGGAAGAAGTTGAAGATAGATTTGAAGTTCAGTTCATCACATCATCCACAGACTGATGGACAGACAAAGGTGGTGAATAGGAGTTTGGGAAATTTGCTGAGATGTTTGGTTGGAGATAAGCCAACAGGATGGGATTTTATTTTACCACAGGCAGAATTTGCATACAATAACTCTGTCAATAGGAGCACTGGTAAATCACCATTCCAGATTGTATATGGAAGTAGTCCAAGAAATGCATCTGAATTGAGAAAGATAGATAAAGGAGAAATAAGTAGTGCTGAAGCTGAGGATTTTGTAGAACACTTGAAGAACATCCATGAAGAGGTGAGGAAGCATATTACCAAGATGAATGCACAGTATAAGGCTAAGGCAGATGAGAAAAGGAGGTATAAGGAATTTCAAGTTGGTGGTGAAGTCATGGTTCATTTGCGAAAGGATCGATTTCCAGTTGGTACATATGACAAGCTGAAAATGAAGAAGTTTGGACCATGTAGGATACTGAAGAAACATGATTCAGGAAATGCATATGAGGTAGAATTACCTACCGAGCTAAATATTTCACTAGTGTTTAACATTTCAGATCTCATAGAGTATCATGAAGGAGGTGTTGAAGATGAGATCATAGCAGCACAGTGGAGTATTCTAGCAACTAGTTCAGACACTAAGGAGATCGACGATATACTGGACAGTCATGTTGGCAGAAGCACAAGGAACAAGACATATGAAGAATATTTGGTCAAATGGAAAGGATGACCTATTGAAGATTCATCATGGTTGAAAAAGGAGGAGGTTAGCCGTCTTGGTTTTCCTCTGCACACCTGAGACGTGACAGGGTCACTTCTCAAATTACCCCAGGTGTCTGATGCAGGAGCATCCTGGGTATAAGAGCAATCTTGCATCACCCAAAAATATTTTTATTTTTGTATTCAATAAGGGCTATTTTGTGCAGAGCTGCTATTTATGGAAAGTTACTATTTTTGGTAATTTTTGTATGTGCTCAAAATGATCTGATTTCTTTCTTGGAGGTTCATGTTGGTCATATAAGTCTGCCAGTAAAGTTTCATTGCCAGATCAAGTGTATATTGAAAGATATTGAAGATTTTCAGTATTGGCAGTAGGATACAGAAACTTTGAACTCAGTTTTGAAGGCTTTAGAGGCCCCGGATGAGGTCAAAAATTTGGGTGACGGGCACTTGCGCGGGGCAAGCCTATAGAGCACTTCGTGGCATTTCTGAAATGGGGTTATAATAGCCGAGCGGGTCAACTGGTGATGACTTATGGTCTTCAGAAGTTGGGCCACCTGAAATGGCAGAAAATAAATTTCTTCAAAATTTCTGTTCGGGTTTCAAAGGTTATCTTGAGCTAACTATGATGTAATAAAATGTAAAATAAAATAATTGTAAGTTGGTCGGCCTTATTGGCTAAAATTTTGGAACCTTCCCAGGCGGTGGAAAATTGCCTATATAAGGAAGGCTGTATTATTGTCTTAAGCAGTTCAGGATAGTTCTGGGTAGTAGATCTAGGTATTGATTTGAGTCTTTGTCCTATAGAATGTTGTAAGGAATGCCCATGTGGCTTTGCATATTGTAATTCTGAAAATTTGTAATTCCACATTTGTGGAGATAATAAGAAGCCAATTTTCTGTTCTTGCATATTATTGTTGTTGTTCCTCTATTTCTGTTATGTGTTTGTGGTATTAAGGGGAGCACCCTTCATCAAGTGGTATCAGAGTAGGAGTTCTTGAGTGTGTAAACAGATCGTTGATTGTGAGGCAGTTTGCACCAGGACCGTGGCTAGGGTTTCAATGCGCATCGTGAAAATTCCTCCACGAAGGGAACGTGGCGGAAGAGCTGGTGTTGTAACACCTGAGGTTAGAGAACTGCAGAGACAAGTGTGAGCATTGCAAGAAGAGATTCGCAGAGGAATGAATCTTAATGTCAGAGATGAAAGCGAGGATGAAGCTGAAGAAGAATATCAAGAAGGAGAAGTTGAAATTGTGAACCACGAGGAAGAAAGACTTTTTCAGGCGATTTCCAAGATTGGGAAAAGACCTAAGATTGAGGTTCCTACATTTTCGGGAAATCTTAACCCAGAGGAATTGATCGACTGGATCAACGAATGTGAGGAATATTTTGAGTATGAAGATGTTGAGGATCCTGATAGGGTCAAATTTGCGAAGGCCAGACTGAAAGGTCATGCAAAAATCTGGTGGCAAAAAATTCAATTGGAGCGAAATAGAAGAGGGAAAGATAAAATCACAAGATGGGATCGGATGGTGGATAAATTGAAGTGACAGTTCATTCCTGTTGATTATGAGCTTGATCTACTAAAGAAAATGCAAAGTTTGAAGCAAGCAGGAAGATCTGTTCAGGAGTATATAGAGGAGTTCTATCAACTCCTCATCAGAATGGGCCATGCAGAAGCTGATAAGGAGAAAGTTGCCCGGTACCTTAATGGGTTAAGGCCAAGCATTTAGGAGGAGTTGAATCTGGTTCGAATGAGCAGTATTGAGGAGGCATACCAATTTGCCCTAAAAGTAGAGGAAAAGCTGAACAAGAAGTTCGAGAGCAGACAAAACGGAAGAGCTCGCGGTGGATGATCTGGTGGACGGTCATATGGTGGCTGAAATGAAGATCTGAAAAAGAAGGACGAGGCCAGTAGCAGTCAGAATCAGCGTGGAAATAATTCCAATCGCTTCCAAGATCAGAATAATAGAGATCAAAGAGGAAGAGGAAGAGGGCAAGGATCTGGAAGAGGTGGCTTCCGTGGAACATGTTTTCACTGTGGAGAAGAAGGTCATAGGGCATTTGAATGTCCTCAGCACCAAGGAAGAACAGATAAGAGAAATGAAGGCCAAGCCAGAGTTGCACATGTAGATGAAGATGCCAGATCATCAAATTCTGAAGATGCTGAAAGAGGAGAAACGTTGATTAACAGAAGAGTCCTGTTGAGTGGTGAGAATGAACCTGAGCAAAGGAGGAGCCTGTTTCGCACTAGATGCAAGTGTGAGGGTAAATGTTGTGATGTGATTATCGATAGTGGAAGCACTAAAAATTTGGTGTCAGAAGAGATGGTGACAAAGTTGAAGCTCAAGAGACAGAAACACCCACATCCATATCAGATTGCCTGGGTGCAGGATGACCACAAGGTCATGGTCAGTGAACAGTGCCTGGTAAAGTTTAAGATCGGCGGGTACCAAGATGAGGTACTATGTGATATCATCTCTATGGATGCATGTCATATGTTATTGGGTAGACCGTGGTAGTTTGACAGATGTGCTGTACACGATGGTCATACGAATACCTATTCCTTGACAAAGGATGGAGTGCGACATAAGCTAAAGCCATTGAAGGAGACCGAAGAAAAGGTATGTGGTAATGCAAGAATAACATTTGTTGATGGAATAAAATTCCTAGATGGTATGAGGCATGAGCATGTGTGTTTTGCTTTAATTCCAAAAGTTGGTAAAGAAGAAGCAGAGGATGTACCTGTAGAGGTTGCAGATTTGTTGAATGAGTTTCAGGATATTGTATCTGATAATGTACCTGATGGATTACCACTGGCAAGGAAGATCAGTCATCAGATGGATTTGAATCCAGAAGCTAATTTGCCAAACAAGGCAGCACACAAAATGACACCAGCAGAAAGTGAAGAGTTGAATAGACAAGTACACGAGTTATTGCAGAAAGGGTTGATTCGAGATAGTCTGAGTCCTTGTGCTGTACCAGTGGTATTAGCACCAAAGAAGAATGGAGAGTGGAGGATGTGTACAGATTCTAGAGCAATAAACAAGATCACAATCAAGTATAGGTTTCCATTGCCACGAATGGATGATATTATGGATTGTTTGAGTGGAGCTGTGTATTTCTCAAAGATAGATCTGAAGAGTGGATATCACCAGATTCAGATCAGAGAAGGAGATGAATGGAAGACTGCCTTAAAGACAAAGGAAGGACTGTATGAGTGGTTAGTCATACCTTTTGGGCTAACCAATGCACCGAGCACTTTCATGCAGCTCATGAATGAAGTTCTGAAAGAATTTCTCGGTAAGTTTGTCATTGTTTACCTAGATGATATTTTGATCTTTAGTAAGACATTGGATGAGCATATGCTGCATATTCGTATGGTATTTGAGAAGTTGAGAGAAGAGAAGTTGTTGATTAATTTGAAGAAGTGCAATTTTGTGAAGAGTTAGTGTATTTGGGATTTGTAGTTTCAGCAGAAGGTCTAAAAATGGACCCAGAGAAGGTACAAGCTATCCTTGAATGGCCTACTCCAAGGAATGCTACTGAGGTAAGATCTTTTCATGGTCTAGCTAGCTTTTATAGAAAGTTTATCAAAAATTTTAGCAGTATTTGTGGACCTTTGACTGAAACAATGAGAGGGGATAGAAAAGAGTTTAAGTGGACTAATGGGGCAGAAAAGAGTTTTCAATTGTTGAAACAAAAAATTACAGAACAACCTGTTTTAGCACTTCCAGATTTCAATAAGGTGTTTCAAGTAGATTGTGATGCTAGTGGTACTGCAATAGGAGCTGTTATGAGCCAAGAAGGTAAACCTGTTGCTTATTTCAGTGAGAAGTTAAATGATGTCAAGAGGAAATATTCTATTTATGATCAAGAATTTTATGCTATAGTTCAGGCATTAAAGAAGTGGAGACATTATCTACTTCCTAAGGAGTTTGTTTTGTATACTGATCATCAAGCTTTGCAATATTTGAATAGTCAAGGAAAGTTGAATCAGAGGCATTTGAAATGGGTTGAGTTTTTGCAGAGTTATACATTTGTTTTGAAACACAAGAGTGGAAAGTCTAATAGGGTTGTAGATGCTCTTAGCAGAAGGCAAATATTGCTGACAGAAATGCAGATTGAAGTGGTTGGGTTCAAGGAACTCAAGAATTTGTATCCAGAGGATCCTGATTTTGGTGAAGCTTGGAAAGCTTGTACAGAACCTGTTACTCTAGAGAGGACGAAATGGTTGGATTTCATCATCCAAGATGATATGCTATTCAGAGGGAGTCAGTTGTGCATTCCACGAAGTTCTATGAGGGAGAATCTCATCAAGGAGAAGCATAGTGGAGGATTGGCTGGACATTTTGGTCATGATAAAACTGTTGGTTTCGTTAGTGAGAATTATTATTGGCCGCAGTTGCAGCAAGATGTGAAGAAGTTTGTATAGAGTTGCAGAGTATGTCAGATGGCGAAAGGAGTGAAGCAGAATACAGGATTGTATCAGCCATTACCTGTACCAGAGAAGCCTTGGGAGGATATCAGCATGGACTTTGTTCTTGGTTTACCGAGGACTCAGCGGGGGCATGATTCAATTTTTGTGGTGGTTGACAGATTTTCAAAGATGGCACATTTCATTCCCTGCAAGAAGACTAATGATGCTGTTCATGTAGCAGAATTGTTTTTCAGAGAAGTAGTGAGACTTCATGGTTTGCCAAAGACCATAGTTTCAGATCGGGACACTAAGTTTGTTGGATATTTCTGGCGTACATTGTGGAAGAAGTTGAAGACAGATTTGAAGTTCAGTTCATCACATCATCCACAGACTGATGGACAGACAGAGGTGGTGAATAGGAGTTTGGAAAATTTGCTGAGATGTTTGGTTGGAGATAAGCCAACAGGATGGGATTTTATTTTACCACAGGCAGAATTTGCATTCAATAACTCTGTCAATAGGAGCACTGGTAAATCACCATTCCAGATTGTATATGGAAGTAGTCCAAGAAATGCATCTGAATTGAGAAAGATAGATAAAGGAGAAATAAGTAGTGCTGAAGCTGAGGATTTTGTAGAACACTTGAAGAACATCCATGAAGAGGTGAGGAAGCATATTACCAAGATGAATGCACAGTATAAGGCTAAGGTAGATGAGAAAAGGAGGTATAAGGAATTTCAAGTTGGTGATGAAGTCATGGTTCATTTGCGAAAGGAGCGATTTCTAGTTGGTACATATAACAAGCTGAAAATGAAGAAGTTTGGACCATGTAGGATAGTGAAGAAACATGATTCAGAAAATGCATGAGGTAGAATTACCTACCGAGCTAAATATTTCATGAGTGTTTAACATTTCAGATCTCACAGAGTATCATGAAGGAGGTGTTGAAGATGAGATCATAGCAGCACAGTGGAGTATTCCAGCAACTAGTTCAGACACTAAGGAGATCGACGATATACTGGACAGTCGTGTTGGCAGAAGCACAAGGAACAGGACATATGAAGAATATTTGGTCAAATGGAAAGGATGACCTATTAAAGATTCATCATGGTTGACAAAGGAGGAGGTTAGCCGTCTTGGTTTTCCTCTGCACACCTGAGATGTGACAGGGTCACTTCTCAAATTACCCTGGGTGTCTGATGCAGGAGCATCCTGGGTGTAAGAGCAATCTTGCATCACCCAAAAATATTTCTATTTTTGTATTCAATAAGGGCTATTTTGTGCAGAGCTGCTATTTATGGAAAGTTACTATTTTTGGTAATTTTCGTATGTGCTCAGAATGATCTGATTTCTTTCTTGGAGGTTCATGTTGGTCATATAAGTCTGCCAGTAAAGTTTCATTGCCAGATCAAGTGTATATTCAAAGATATTGAAGATTTTGGGTATTGGCAGTAGGGTACAGAAACTTTGAACTCAGTTTTGAAGGCTTTAGAGGCCCCAGATGAGGTCAAAAATTTGGGTGATGGGTGCTTGCGCGAGTCAAGCCTGTAGAGCACTTCGTGGCGTTTCTAAAATGGGGTTATAATAGCCGAGTGGGTCAACTGGTGATGACTTATGGTCTTCGGAAGTTGGGGCACCTGAAATGGCAGAAAATAATTTTCTTCAAAATTTCTGTTCGGGTTTCAAAGGTTATCTTGAGCCGACTATGATGTAATAAAATGTAAAATAAAATAATTCTAAGTTGGTCGGCCTTATTGGCTAAAATTCTGGAACCTTCCCAGGCGGTGGAAAATTGCCTATATAAGGAAGGCTGTATTATTGTCTTAGGCAGTTTAGGATAGTTCTGGGTAGTAGATTTGGGTATTGATTTGAGGCTTTGTCCTACAGAATGTTGTAAGGAATGCCCATGTGGCTTTGCATATTGTAATTCTTAAAGTTTGTAATTCCACATTTGTGGAGATAATAAGAAGCCAATTTTCTGTTCTTGCATATTATTGTTGTTGTTCCTCTATTTCTATTATGTGTTTGTGGTATTAAGGGGAGCACCCTTCATCAATGCTTCTTCTTTGGAGTGGGGGAAAATGAAACCAGTGTAGAATCTGCATCTTTATTAGACTCAGTTTCTTCACTATCATGTGGCTTGTCAGAAAGAAGTAACTAACCTTCAGTTGCTACCTCAACTGGTATACTCTTAGATCATCCAACATCATCACCAAATTTCTTAACCAAATTCTTCATCATTTTCTTGTATTTGTTAGTAATCTTACTAATGACTAGACCTATTTTTATCCTTGTCTTGGCCTCTTCATAAGTACCAAATGTTTTAGCATTAGGATCCTTAGGCTTAGCCAATAAAGCCTTTATTGATTTAGAAGAAAAATAAATGTCTAATTCATAACCCATGGGGGCTAACCATTTTTTTCTTGGCTCCACAACCTTAATCAAAGTATGATCAGTGTTAACTAGAAAACAAATTTCCTATTCATAGTCTTCAACTAGTTTCCTTGGAATTCTTGTCTGAGAATTAATTCTCTCCTTGAATTTATCAAAATAACTATCTACTACATTGTTAAAATTATCTCCCAGACTGCTAATCAACTCAGTGATCTGTTGTGTAATTGGCTTGTTAGTTGCCCAAACTACATTACCTTCTGAAGGGAAAAACTTTTGCACATAAAATAATATGCAAAGTAGTACGGAACCAAACTTATAGGTGTTGGACTTGACCGACCAAATAGTCTTCATATTTTCCTCATCTTGCTTTAGTAGAAGCTCGACAAGGTTCAACTAAAATCCCTTCTTAACCATTTTTAAGGCTATGTCAATGGCACCACACGGTAGACTATTCAGTCTTCTCGACTAGAATATCTTGTAACCAATGACATAAGCTCTGAATCTTCTCTTGGGATCTTTGATTGTGCTTACCTTCAATTCTCTCTCATCCCATTCGGCTCTAGTGTTCTTTTCCAACTCGATCCTCGGTGCACTCCTTAGTGCCTTGGATTTGTCAGTGGTTGGGAACTCGGTTACTGCCTATATGGTGTGCTTCATGATTTTTATAGGCTCATACAACCATAATTTTCCATCATGATACCAACTTAGAACTATTCATATCCATTCAATTTTTTAAACCTTCAAGAAATTTAGGGCATTAACTAGTCCTTTGAGTCTCAGGTGCTCATGATTGGATTTTAGCTTCCCATTTTCACCAAACAACTGTTGATAAGTTGAAAACATCTCAAAGTCTCTAATTTCCCCAATTTTACAGTGAATGAACAAATGGATGTCTTCCACCAATAAACCCTAGGTGGTATACTTGAGAAAGATCCCATTTTATCAGTTTGTGATGCTACTTTGGGGTGGAGTTTATATCTTGGCTCATCAAAAGTAGCAGAAACTATTAATTTTATTTCCTCTTCCTCTGCATTCTTGGATTTTCTCACATTTGATACAAACAACATAGTTCTTGTTTAGGGTTTCGGGAAGTAACAAATGAATAGCTTAGTTGTAGTAGTACTTACTTAGAATGATGATGAGATCACTCAGAATACTTCAAATTTGTGCTCAAATGCTCTAGAAATCCTTTGCTCGAAATGACTCTAAAAAACCTCTGCTCTTCATAATCGATGTGTGAAAACAATGAACTAAGTTCACCATGTATTTATAGATTTTTCAAATTCCCGCTCAAACCTTTTTGCAATAAATTCTTGACCTAATCATAGCTTGACAACAACTATCAAACTTGATGTATACCAAAAAATACCATAAGCTCGGTTAACATGTAAATTTCTACTCAATAAATACTAATACTCAGTTAACCTTGCATAATAATCACCGACTGGAAACTTCTCACTCGATCTAACATATACCGACTATAAATACTTTAAAGCTCAAAAATTGTAAAACCATAATGCATCTTAATTCATACAAATTTGGTATGTGCACATCTAATATGAGGAACCTTATAATAGATATGATCATTTTGGATTGTCAGTTCCATACATACCTTTTTCAGCTTAGGTGGAGGTGCCGATGTCACCCAATCCAATGGATGAGGTTTCACAGACTACATTACTTGACTCAGCATTATCATTTGATGCCTTTCTCCACATAATGTTTCTTATTCTCATGATATCTTCAATTTTATTTCCATTTTCAAAAACTTGTGTCTCTGGTGCTCGGTCTTTGCAATCTTTACTTAGGTGACTGACTTTGTGACAGTGTAAGCATGCCATACCAGTACTTGTCCAGCTATGATATCTTCTTGTCCATCTCTTCCTCATGCTATTAGTTGCAATATGTCCATACCTTCCACATGCTATGTAGTTAATCCATGTGTTATAACCCCAAGTGTAAGCATTACCTTGTCTTCTTGATTGATAGGTTTTATTATGTCCTTTCATTGTCCAAACTTGCTTCATCTTTGTTTTGCATTCTTGTGAGTTGTGTCCATGCATGTTGCAAGTGTGACAGTGTTTCTCCATATAGGTTTTGTTAGGATTCCTATTCAACTTAGATCTACATTCATATGCTTGATGTCAATACTTGTTACAACTATAAAAATGACCATTAAACTTAGGAGTGGTTTTAGGTTTACCTTGTTCTTTACTTCTACAAACATTTGAAGTGTGGCCTAGTTTACCACAGTGATAGCATGACAGTGTCTTGGTTCTTTGACTCTTGTAGTTATTCATGTGTTCATATTCCTTAGATGATTCTCCTTTCTCAGTGTAGCCTAATCTAGTATTACTTCCAAGTCCTCTTTGACTAATCAGAAAATCATCAATTTTCTTGGAACTATCTTCATCCTTTTTCATCATTTCATTATGTTGTTGTTGCATCTTCACTTCATTTCTTAGTTTTTCATTTTCTTCCCTGAGTACTCCAATGTCTTCAAGTTTTCTTGATAACTCATTATTTACTCAATTGATCTCATGGCTTATAACAATCATCTGATTGGATATCTTGAAGTGATGCTTGGTAAGTCTCAGTATCTCATATTCCTTCACCTACAACTTGATAGGGAGGTTGGGAAGAGATAGTCACAAGCCTTGCTCTTGGGTTCACCTAGTGACCCTTAGGTGTATCCACCAACACCAATGACCTATAGGATTCCTATGGTGGCTTAATCCCCTAGTCCTATACCCCAACCAAACTACCAACACTGATCAATCAATCCAATCACACATTCTTGGCATTTAGCACTTCCTTGCACATAGTGACCCTTAAGCTAGGATAAGGGTGTAACACCTCCAAATGAGCTAGGGAACTTATAGAGGTTAGGAGGTGTTGGAAAATATCTTAAATGATGTTTTTAAACATGTTTCAACATTCACTTCATCAATCCTCTCTACCAATCTCATACTTTCTTTGTAATTTAGGGCTATAGGCAAGAGCCCCAATTAGGCCTCCTCTCCGAGAAAATAGAGCATTCCTCTTGATTTCTTCCAAATGAACCTACAAATAAATTATGGATCCTCACAACATGAGGCAATATATCAAGGATTTTGGGGGTTTTGGGTCCCTCCCAGGCCATACAATCCCCTAACCAAATATAGGTTCTTTTGGTAGGTTTTAGGCCTTTCTCTGATTCAATGAAGTGTCTCTAAGCTGTAGGTGATCAAATGGATTGATCACTCTCTCTCCTTACATCAAAATCTTAGAAAATAACATATCAAATACTTTCATCTCCTAAAATACACCTTCCATCTCTCCTCTGCAAGTTATTCTTCTTCTCTGCTCAATCCTTCCTAGTTGGGCTCACCATAGCTCACCTAGGGTTGCATTGTAAAAATGTTTTTCATGCACACCAAGACCCCTCCTTCCATATATGTTACATACATGGATTCTAATCACTATCCAAAAAATTCCATATAGATTGGAAAGTGGGATAGTGAGCTAGACCCTCATGTTCTCAGCTCACTTGGTAGAGACCAGTGAACAGAGACTTGATGAAGAATTAAAAAAAACTAGTAAATGAGAAGTAAATCCTAATATAATTGAAGAAAATGAATATAGATCCACACACTAACATCTAAAATCCAACATGAGAGCAGATCTAGATCAACAATCCTTTCATTAATTCATTGTCCATACAAATCTAATCCAAAAACCAAAACTGTGCACACTTCCAGAATAAACCTGTCATACAATATTGCTTCCAACCTTAGGATTTGAGCCAAGGGTTTCTTATATAGTGTTATTTTATTCTTAGGAGAGGTTTAGAGCACTTAAGAACTAATTAAGGTCTTAAGGCTTAATACACCAAAAAACTTTTCAAAAATTGCAAAAGTTGCTAAGAAACTTTTACAACAAACATGATAACTTTTTCAATCCTATTCCCAAATGGATTTGGGAAGCTTCCAAAGAGTCCTAGAGTACATCTAGACTCAAAAAATCATTTAGGATGCTCTAAACCTCATTACCTCAACCTAACATCATATTACATTATTTCCAAGAGAAGGACTAAGAGACTTTAGCCTTCTACCTAGACCTAAGGACCTAGAAGGACCTCAAATCCTAAGTGAACTCCATGACCTAGTCAACATGACCTTAGGAAAATATTAAAATGCCAAAAGGCTTACAAATCAAAAAAAAATTAAGGGTTCTCCTATACCATACTCCCCCTCTCCATAAAGAGCTTTAAGGTTTAGTAGGGGAGAGGATAGAAGTATCTATGTTAGACTTCTTGAAGTCAGCCTCTTCTACCCATGTTGCTTCAAATTCAAGGTATCCCTTCCATTTGATGAGGTGCTCCATGTATACCCTGTGCCTTTTTTTCTTCTTTTCTCTTGATTCAAGAAATATTTCAGCTTGTGGCTTGGGTATAGGAGGTAGGACTATAGCACTGATGTCTTCAAGTATCTCTCCACTATTCTGACTAATTTTTGATAATGGCCCCTTGAATTTTATCAGATCTGACACATTGAACACTGGTGAAATGTTCAAGTTTGTCAAAAGTTCCACCTTGTAGGCATTGTTTCCATATTTGGCCAATACCTTACAAGGTCCCACTCTCTTCATATGTAATTTTTTTTGCATTCCTTTTTGTAATCTATATTTGTTGAGATGTACCATGACATGGTCTCCAATTGCAAATGGTATGTCCTTTCTTGACATGTCTACCTTGGCCTTTAACTTGTGGGTTTCTTCAATGACAGTCTTCTTAACCTACTCCTGTACCTCTTTCATGGTCTGAGAGAAATCCTCTACATGTCCACTCCTATTCTCCATAGCTCCTAGACCTTTGATCTCACACACCCCTCTTAGATGCATCCCATACACAACTTCCAATGGGCTTCTCCTTGTGGTCTTGTTTATGTTGTCATTGTAGGCATATTCTACTTGGGCAAGGACCATGTCCCATGTCTGTCCATACTCCATAGTGAGTCATCTTAGTAAGTTTCCTAGCACCCTATTTATTACCTTAGTGTGCCCATCCATTTGGGGATGGTTGGATGACCCAAAAGATAGGTTTGTGCCTAGTCTCCTCCATAGAGTCTTCCAAAAGTGACTCATGAACTTTACATCCCTGTCAAACATAATGCTCAAAGGAAAACCATGTATCCTTACAATTTCTTTGAAAAAAAAGATGATCTATGTAGCTTGCATCATGGGTGGTCCTACAAGGAATAAAATGAATCATTTTACTAAATATATCCACCACTACATAGACACCATTTAACCCTATTTTGGTTTTAGGGAGACCTATGAAAAAATCCATGCTTATGCACTCCCATGGCCTATTTGGAATGGGAAAAGGTTGGTACAAATTTACATTGTTGTCTCCCCCTTTTTCTTTCATACACACCACACATATCTCCACATACCTTCTAACATCCCTTGGAAACTTGGGCCAATAGTAAAATCTTTGTACCAACTCCATTGTCTTGCTGATACCAAAATGTCCACTCAAACTCCTATTGTGCTTTTCTTGAATGAGATTCTCTCTCATTGAGCCTTTTGGAACAAATAGTTGATTCCCTTTGAATAATAGCCCACTTTGTAAAGTGTATTTAGAGAATGGACTATGAAAATGGTTTTCAAATTTAGAACATACCTTGTATGCTTCAAAGAAATATTCATCCTTTCCATAGAGCTCTTTGAAACTCTCAATGCCAATTCTTTGCAATTGAATCTCTTGCACTATCAGAAATCTCCTACTTAGTGCATCTACTACCTTGTTCAAATGTCCCTTCTAGTGTTTGATAGTGAAGGTGAAGGCTTGTAGGTATTCCATCCATTTCAAGTGCCTATTTCTCAACTTTTCTTATGTGTCTATGTAGCTAAGTTCCTAATTGTTAGTGAACACTACAAATTCTTTAGGAAAGAGGTAGTGCCTCCACTTCCTAAGTGAATGGAATAATGCATATAGCTCTAATTCATATGCTAAATAATTCTTCTTATCTTCATTAAGCTTCTCACTGAAAAAGGCTATGGGCCTACTTTATTGGCTCAACACTCCTCCAAATGCTATACCACTTGCATCACACTCCAAGGTGAATAATTTATCAAAGCTAGCTAGTAGGAGGATGGGTTGTGTTGCTACTTTCTACTTCAAATCTTCAGATGCCTTGCTAGCTTCTGATGTCCATCTTAACTTAGTCTTCACTCCACCCTTTATGGTATCTAGGACTGGTGCACATATGCCACTAAAGTTCCTTATGAACTTCCTATAAAATTGGGCAAGACCATGGAAGCTTCTTACTTCTATCCTTGTGGTTGGTGTAGGCCAATTTGTGATTGCTTCCACCTTGCTTGGGTCCATTTTTAGTTGACCATTAGATACCACAAAACCCAAATAAGCTAACTCTTATTTGAGAAATTCACATTTCTCTAGATTGATTGCTAATTTCTCCTCATGCAGCCTCTTGAGTACAGTCTCCAAATGTGCCAAGTGTTCCTTTTTTTGTTGTTGCTGAAGATAAGTATATCATCAAGATATATTACCACAAATCTTCCTATGTGGTCTTTTAGCACTTCATTCATCAACCTCATGAATGTGCTAGGGGCATTAGTAAGCCCAAATGGCATTACAAGCCACTCATGTAGCCCCTCAATAGTCTTAAAGTTTTTCTTTCACTCATCTCCATCCTTGATCCTAATCTAATGGTAACCACTCTTGAGATCTATTTTGGTGAAGAATTGTGCTCCTCCCAAATAATCCATCAAATCTTCAATCCTAGGTATGGGAAACCTATACTTGATTTTTATCTAATTAATGGCCCTTGAATCAATACAAAGACTTCATTTTCCACCTTTTTTAGATTCTAAGACCACTGGTACTACACATGGGTTGATCCTCTTCTTGATGAGTCCTTGATCAAGTAGTTCTTGGACTTGTCTAGCCACCTCTTGGTTCTTCTCTGGTGTAATCTTGTATGTTGCCTTATTTGGCAATGAGGCTCCTAGAATGAAGTCAATTTGATGACTTATGGACCTCTTAGGTGGCAAGGTTGTAGGTGCTTCATCACTCACAATATCATTATACTTGCCAAGTATCTCCTGGATTTCCTTTGGTAGTGGTGCTTAAATGGACTTCTCTTCTTCCTTTGGCTTTACCACTATGGCATATCCTGCACTATCCTTTTCTTGGAGTGCATTTATTATCTCCTTCCCACTACTCAACAATACACTAGGAGTCTTGGATTTCTCCCCTTCTTCCTCTAGCAAAGATTGAAGTTTGAAATCTTTCCCATCCTTCTTGAAGGTGATAGTATTATCCTTTCCATTGTAGATGGCTTCTTTGTCAAAATGTCATGGCCTTCCTAGTAATAGATGGAATGCATCCATAGGGAGCACATCACACAATAACTTATCCTTGCACCCCCCAATGGAGAACTCAATCCATGCTTTCTCATTGAATAGCACACTTTGTCCCTTGTTTAGCCATGTTACTTTATAGGGATTGGTGTGGGGTACCTTGGGAAGATTAAGTTTCTTCACTGCCTCTTCTGCTATGATATTGTTTGTTGAACCAGAGTCAACAATCACCTTACACACCTTGCCCATGACCTTGAATTTCACTCTAAAGAGTGCTCTTCTCTACCTTGGTTCTTCATTTGTTGGCTTCCTAATGAGAACCCTCTTGAACATTATATTTTCATCCATTTCTAATTCAATATGACTAATTTCTGATGACTTGACACTTGAAGTGTCTTCTTGTATGTAGACCACTCTCTTCTCTGCATTTGAAGAAGATGGTTTATTCAAGCACCTATAAGATAGATGTCCCAATTGCCCATAATAGTAGAACTTCATGGTAGAAAAGTATGAACTACTCATGCCTTCACTTCTACCTCTATTTGAGCTACCTTGGTGGCCTCTACCTCTACCAAAACTTCCTCTAGAAGATGAATCTCCACCATGTTCTATTGGCTTGGATTCTCCTTGACCTCTATGTTCAGTCCCTCTACCTTGATAACTTCCTCTATGTCCTCTTTGATCCCTTCCTCTACCTCTACTCTTGGAGGTTTGGTCTTTCTTCCTTCATGATCTGATTTATGAAAACCAGATTACAATACTTGGTGTGATACCTGCAGTATTGTAGAATTCAACATGAAAATGGAGAACAACAAAATTGCAAACCAAAAACTGATCCATTCTATTTGAATATTTTGAGTTTATACAAGTTTGATGGATCCCAAGGGTCATCAAAATCCCTTGGAAATGAAATGAAGAGCCATCATAATATTTATTACAAATAAACTATTCAAACTATCAAAAATTATCAAAAACTATATATAAAAATTAGGTCCACTTGGAGAAGGCATAACTTTCTACTCATAGCTCTGATTTGTGAACTGTTTGATGCATTGGAAAGGTATTCAAATTATCTAGAACCACATTTTGGAAGTAGGAACAAGCCCAAAAATGCACCGAAGACCCTCAAAAATGCAATTTACTAAGACATAGTAAAATTTGAAAAATTAGATTTTAGTTTTTCCAAATTTAATCCTGAGCACTTCTACTCTTGTCTTCAATCTTGATAGCCAATTGGTAAAATTGGTGCACTATCTTGGGACTAAGAAGAATCATCTCCTCTTGAATGCTCCACTTCAAGCCATTCAAATATCTGGCTACCTTAACACTCTCATCTTCTACCACATTGGATCTCATGTAAATTTTTTGGAATTCCTCTGTATAAGAACTCACATCTAGATCCTTTTGCCTCAAACTCTATCTTGTTTTAAGTAATTGAATCTCATAATAATCTGGCATGTAGGCTTCCCTGATCTTACTCACCATGCCCTTCCAAGATAAAATTGGATTCTTTCCCTCCTCTTTTTGAGTTTGAAAAAATTTCACCATGTCAAGGCATAGCCTCTAAGTCTAGATTTGGCCACTCTTACCTTTTGTGCCTCACTGGTTCCATCACACTCAAAGTTATTTTCAATGCCCTCTATCCATTCCATGACTAGATCTGCCTCCATCTTACCACTGAATAATGGTATTCCCTCTAAATATTTTTGATTCATGGCTTTCAATGCCTTTAAGAGTGGTTCTTGAAGCAATATGGTGTCTGGTTCTATATTTTTGTCCTCCTCAAGGATCTCCTTCTCCTTTTCCTTTCTTCAATCTATTTTATCATTGACATCTTTAGCCTTCAATTGTACTTCACCCAATGTTTTTTCTAATTGGGCTATCTTCTCCCTTAACATCCTATTATCTAATTCTTGGTCATCAACCTTCTTGGCTACCTCCATATTGGTCACCATGATTGAAGACCCATTGGATTCACAATCTAAGATGCACTATGCAAACCCAAAAAATTTTGGGGCTCTGATACCAATCTGGCAGGGAGGTTGGGAAGACCTAATTACAAGCCCTTACTCTTGGGTTCACCTAGTGACCCTCAGGTGTATCCACTAACACCAATGAACTATAGGATGACTATGGTGGCTAAATCCCTTGGTCCTATACCCCAACCAAACTACCAACACTAATCAATCAATACAATCACACATTCTTGGCACTTAGCACTTCCTTACACATAGTGACTCTTAAGGTAAGATAAGGGTGTAACACCTCCAAATGAACTAGGGAAATTGAAGAGGTTAGGAGGTGTTGGGAAGTGTCTCAAATGATGTTTTTAAAAATGGTTCAACCTTCACTTCATCAATCCTCTCTATTGATCTCATACTTCCTTTGTAATTTAGGGCTACAAGGAAGAGCCCCAATTAGACCTCCTCTGCAAGAAAATAGGGCATTCCTCCTGATTTCTTCAAAATGACCCTGCAAATAAATTATGGATCCTCACAACATGAGGCAATGTGATGTAGAGGATAGGCACTCTACCACTTAACTATTCACTTCTAACCTTCCAAAGGTATTAGTTTTGGATCTTCTTAACAAATAGAATCTCCTAGACCCTTCCTATCAACTTCTCCTCCAAGGTATAGTTGGATTCAAGAAACTTCCAAAGATATGAGCACAACTAGTCCAACTAGTTACTCCAAACCTTAGTTTTCCTCCACTAAATCATCACCTAGAATGTCTATCCTCTATATAGGATCTTCCCACACATGTTCTTAGTCTTCTATTAGTTTTCTTAATACTTCTTAGGCCATTCTACAACCTTTCCCATGCTTTAAAACAACCCACCAATCCAATTGGTTTCAAACTTACTAGGAGGCCTAATTGCCCAATTCCTAGTAGGTCTATTTTCACTGAAAATGACCTATTACTCCCAAAATCTCCACTTAACCCCCCCAAAAAATTTGAAAATCTTTTAGGAGTCCATCATCCCTTTCATAATCCAAAATCTTAGTTTATGGTGACACCCAAAACCCTAGGCCCTAGTTTTTAGCCTACAAACTAGGCCTTTGAACCAATGAGCGAAAAAATCTTCAAATCTATCTCAAATTTTGACTCTCCTCCAACCACCTTGATTCCTATTAGAATATTAATTGACATATCCAAAAATTTCATCAAGTACTCTCCAACTGGTCTTGGGCATCCGTACCTGTTCTCCTTCTTCCCTGTCGTAGCTCACCTAGTTTTACCAGTCAGCCATAGGGCTTCCTTGTTGGGTCCTTAGAACCTCTACAAAAACAACAAGAAGTCTATAAACTACATCTATGGACTCTAACCCTATGATCCTCATGGTTTCAGGCAAATCCACTGGAGGAATCTTAGATTAGATTCATTTTTAACTAGTTGGCACTGGTTTCAGGCCTGGCAAACCAGTGACCTTTAAAAAATAAAAAATTTGAAACTATCTAACTTCAAACCAAACTATTTGTTGCAAATGAAAGCTAAATTAATACACTATAAATCCATGAAGTCCAATCACCTATGTCAATCTGTACATGGCCATACAGTTACAAAGATACAGGACTGTCTAAATAACAGAGTGCTTGGGAGACCGTACAAGATGTCATGATTGTTGATTTTGTTTCAGTTCTTCATTAACCCCTTCAAAAGCTTTGAATCCAAGCTCTTATACTGAGCTTGTGTGGTTACAATAGGTTTTTTCCATTTTGGCAACTTTTCCAAAAGTAAAAGTTGCTAGCAACTTTTTATTAACTTATTACAAAAATGAACCAATGACCTTGGTTCTCATCCTAATGATGAAGTTGATCTAGGAACCTAATAAGGTATAAAAACCTTAAAAACATCCATCAAACCTATTTGAAACACTAAAACAATACTTCTTTCCTTGGTCACCAAGGTGACCTCAAATGCTCACATGGACTCAAAGGTCCTTACAATCATAGATCATGATCTTGCCCCTTGGTCCTAGACTAACTCATCACTTAAACACATAAACAAACTCAAGCACAACTTCCTAAACAACCAAATATATCAAAATTTACAAAGTGGGAGGTTCCCTAGACCATAATGTCTCAAGGATTTTGGGTCCCTCCCAAGCTGTACAATCCCCTAACCAAATATAGGTGCTTTTGGTAGGTTTTAGGCCTTTCTCTGATTTAGGGAAGTGTCTCTAAGTTTAGGTGATCAAATGGATTAATCACTCTCTCTCCTTTCATATAGATCTTGGAAATGAACATGTCAAGGACCTCCAACTCCTAAAACACACCTTCCATCTCTCCTCTGCAAGTTATTCTTCTTCTCTGCTCAATCCTTCCTAGCTAGGCTCACCATAGCTCACCTAGGGATGGATTGTAAAAATGATTTGCATGAACACCAGGGCCCCTCCTTCCATATATGTTACATACATGGAGTCTACTCACTATCCCCAAAAGGCCATATAGATTGGACGGTGGGATAGTGAGCTAGACCCTCATGTTCTTAGCTCACTTGGTAGAGACCAATGAACAGAGACTTGATGAAGAATTAAATAAAAACTAGTAAATGAGAAGTAAATCCTAATCTAATTGTAGAAAATGAATATATATCCACACACTAACATCTAAAATCCATCATGAGACCAGATCTAGTTCAACATTCCTTTCATTAATTCACTATCCATACAAATCTAATCCAAAAACCCGAACTGTGCACAGTTCCAGAATAAACCTGTCATATAATATTGCTTCCAACCTTGGGATTTGAGCCAAGGGTTTCTTATATAGCCTTAGGTTAGGCTTAGGATAATTTTAGAGAACTTAAGAACTGATTAAGGTCTTAAGGCTTAATACACCGAGCAACTTTTCAAAAATTGCAAAAGTTGCTAAGCAAGTTTTACAACAAACATGACAACTTTTTCAATCCTATTCCCAAATGGATTTGGGAAGCTTCCACGGAGTCCTAGGGAACATATAGACTCAAAAACTCATTTAGGATGCTCTAAACCTCATTACCTCAACCTGACATCATATTACATTATTTCCAAGAGAAGGACTAAAAGACTTTAGCCTTCTACCTAGACCTAAGGACCTAGAAGGACCTCAAATCCCAAGTGGATTCCATGACCTAGTCAACATGGGCTTAGAAAAATATTAACATGCCAAAAGGATTACAAATAAAAATAAAATTAAGGGTTCTCCTATACCATAACTATTCAGTTATTTGTCTCCTGTCTTCAACAACCAAATTTCTCTCTAGCTTGTTCAGCTTGTCTAGTATTATTCATCACATCAATCATTCTTACCATTTGTGTTTCTTAATTGATCTACAGGGATTTCACTTGTTTAGTCAAATGAAGCTTTTTCTTAGATAAATAAAAAATTATACTTTCAGATATGCCAGATATGCTTCCTGAACTAGATTTTATATTCTCAAATATATCATCAATTTCTTCTTCATGATAGTCAGTCTCACATTTCTAAATAGCCATGTCCTTTCTCTGAACCAATAAATTTTTCAACTCATCCTTAGCTTTCTTGTAGCTCCACAAGGATTTGCATCTGAATCTTTTGATTCTCAATGGTCTTGTCCAACTTGTATCTCTCCATCTTGAGATATTTCCTCTTCACTGGTTAAAATTCCAAATAAGAGATCTAGCTCCGATACCAATTGTTGGAATGAAAAGATAAGGGACTGAGAGGGGAGGGGTGAATCAGTGCCCTAAAAAAATTTTAACTGAATACTCAATCTGCAAATAGTAGTAGCTAACTAACCAACTGAATCCATTGTATACAACATTCATCAAAATGACTTTGTAAATGTAAAGTACATGAAATGAAACAATAGATCAATCATGAAATGTAACACATAACACCAATATTTTGGTTATGCAGAAACTCTTATTAGAAGGTAAAAACTATGATGGGGATGACACCCAAAAATTCTTCACTAATGTAGATAATAAAGTATACCGGTTAAGGCTATAAGTTGTGATCACTTCTGGTGATCTTACCCTATGAGGAGTAATAATCAGATCAACTAGATCTTCCTTGTTAAAGAATTTAAACAACACTACTTGAGTGTGCATTCAGTTAGGAGATTTACTAACAGACTGTTAAGTCTACTCTGTTAAGAGATTTTTAAAACTCTATTACAATGATTAGAGTATAATAGAAAGTATCTATAAATGAAAAATATACTCTTTATAAATCAGATTTATGATATACTGAATAAATATCACCTCTATGTGTAGTAATCTATCATCTGTTCTGCTCGGTAGCCTTGACTACTTCTGAATAAACTGAATTGAATCTCTGATCAATGATCATTCATGCAAACCTTGTCTGAATTATGATGTCTTAAAGGTGGCTACTGCTCCAAGATCTCCTTCTTGATTCACTTGCTTGCCTTATGTCAAAATGACATGAATTATAAATATATAGCAAACTGCTATGATTTCCATGACTTAATTAGGTTTACAATATCTTAGAAAACCTAAGATCTACAGTGTACAAAACTAACCTAGATGTGACTATTACATAGGAATCATCATCACATTTAATGATTACATCTACAATAAATAATCCTTGATCTTGGTAAAATGTTTTATGAATTTGTGTAACCATTTGCATAGATAAATGTGCCATAACTGATTACTATGTCATTTCCTGAACAACTCGGTAAACATAGCCAATTTTGTTCAGTGAATACACTAGTGCTCATTATGTATACTACTTAGTGTATACTAACACTCGGTGCTCAATTTACTCTGATGCTCAGTAAAACTGCTCTGGTGCCTAGTTAAACTTGATTCATTTTTAGCTCTCGGTACTACCTTATGAATACTCGGTATGAAGGCTTGTTTGTTTAACCGACTAGTGTATTGTTTCTTGATGTTCTTCCTTTTACCAAGTGATCAGCTTAGATAACCAACTGATCCAATTTGATACTAATGACAACATCTAATGCTCAAATAGAGATAACAAAACCAATAAAGTTCTAATTTTTTAATATTTTTCAACAAAAATTGACATAAAAGTCCACTCGGGAATCAATTTTCTCTTTACAAAAAAATCCAATCAACATGAAACAAAGACCATTAGAAAGTGAACTCAAATTAATAAGGAACTCAAGAGATTCATTTGTTTTTAATAGTGCATTTTTGAGTTATACAACAATCTTCTTTCATACCCTTGAAATGGAGGGTTTGATGGCATTTTTGAAAGGTTTGAATCAATCTCACTTGAGATGTCATGACCAATCCTCAAACCTCTTGTAGAAGGAAGCTAACTCTCTTTTCTTAAAACTCCAATAGCTTTCCAAGCATCACATATCAATGTTCACATTAAACAAGGCTATGATAAGAAAAATAGTATGGAAACTATAATACCAAACCCACTCGAGAATCAATTTTCTTCCAATAGGTGTAATCATTCAATCAATGATCTTCACCATTTGAAATTGTGTGTGTGTGAGAGAGAGAGAGAGAGGGGGGGGAGGAGAGAATAGGATAAGGAGAGGGAGAGAGATGGATATATATGCGTGTGTGTGTGTGTGTGTGTGTGTGTGTGTGATGAAGGGTACTCCCCTTAATACCACAAACACAACAGAAACAGAGAAACACAACAATATCCAAGAACAAAAAATTGGCTTCTTATTATCTCCACAAGTGTGGAATTACAAACTTTCAGAATTACAATATGAAAAACCACATGGGCATTCCCTTACAATATTCTATAGGACAAAGCCTCGAATCAATACCCAAATCTACTACCCAGAACTGCTCTAGACAACACTACGGGCCTTCTTTATATAGGTAATTTCCATCGCCCGAGAAGGTTCTAAAAATTTAGCCCTTAGGGCCGACCAAACTTAGAATTATTTTATTTTACAATTTATTACATCAAATTCGGCTCAAAATGAGTTTTGAAACCCAAACAAAAATTCTGAAGAAAAATTATTTTCCGCCATTTCAAGTGACCCAACTTCTGAAGACCATAAGTCATCGCCCGTTGACCCGATTGGCTATTATAACCCCATTCTAGAAACACCATGAAGCACTCTACAGGCTTGACCAATGCAAAGCACCTATCACCCAAATTTTCAACCTCATTCAGGGCCTCTAAAGCCTTCAAAACTAAGTTCAAAGTTTTTGTACCCTGCTGCCAATACCAAAAATCTTCAATATCTTCAAAACTAGACCTGATCTAGCCATGAAACTTTACTGGCAGGCTGATATGACTGAGATGAACCTCCATATGTAAAATCAAATATTCTGAGATCGTAAGACCAACTTACTAAAAATAGCAAGTTTCCATAAATAGCAACTCTGCACAAGATAGCCCTTATTGAATACAAAAATAGAAATATTTTTGGGTGATGCAAGATTGCCCTTACACCTAGGATGCTCCTGCATCAAACACCCAGGGTAATTTGAGAAGTGACTCTATCACGACTCAAGTGTGCAGAGGAAAACCAAGATGGTTAACCTCCTCCTTTGTTAGCCATGATGAATCTTCAATAGGTCATCCTTTCCATTTGACCAAATACTCTTCATATGTCCTGTTCCTTGTGCTTCTACCAACATGACTATCCAGTATGTCTTCAATCTCCTTGATATCTGAACTGGTTGCTAGAATACTCCACTATGCCACTGCGATCTCATCTTCAACACTTCCTTCATGATACTCTGTCAAATCTGAAATGTTAAACACTGGCAAAATATTTAGCTCAGTAGGCAATTCTACCTCATATGCATTTCCTAAATCATGCTTCTTCAGTATCTTACATGGTCCAATCTTCTTCATTTTCAGCTTGTTATATGTACCAACTGGAAACCGCTCCTTCCGTAAATGAACCATGACTTCATCCCCAACCTGAAATTCCTTATGCCTCCTTTTCTCATCTGCCTTAGTCTTATACTGTGCATTCATCTTGGTAATATGCTTCCTCACCTCCTCATGGATGTTCTTCAAGTGTTCTGCAAAATCCTCAGCTTCAGCACTACTTATTTCTCCTTTATCTATCTTTCTCAATTCAGATGCATTTCTTGGATTACTTCCATATACAATCTGGAATGGTGATTTACCAGTCCTCCTGTTGATAGAATTATTGTATGCAAATTCTACCTGTGGTAAAATCAAATCCCATCCTGTTGGCTTATCTCCAACCAAACATCTCAGCAAATTTCCCAAACTTCTATTCACCACCTCTGTCTGTCCATCAGTCTGTGGATGATGTGATGAACTGAACTTCAAATCTATCTTCAACTTCTTCCACAATGTCTGCCAGAAATATCCAACAAACTTAGTATCTCAATCTGAAACTATGGTCTTTGGCAAACCATGTAGTCTCACCACTTCTCTGAAAAATAGTTCTGCTACATGAACAACATCATTAGTCTTCTTGCAGGGAATGAAATGTGCCATCTTCAAAAATCTATCAACTACTACAAAAATTGAATCATGTCCCCATTGTGTCCTTAGTAAATCAAGAAAAAAGTCCATACTGATATCCTCCCAAGGCTTCTCTGGTACAGGTAATGGCTGATACAACCTTGTATTCTACTTCACTCCTTTCACCATCTGACGTACTCTACAACTCTATACAAACTTCATCACATCTTGCTACAATTGTGGCCAATAATAATTCTCACCAACCAAAGCAAGGGTTTTATCATGACCAAAATGTCTAGCCAATCCTCCACTATGCTTCTCCTTGATGAGATTCTCCCTCATAGAACTTTGTGGAATGCACAACTGACTCCCTCTGAATAGCATATCATCTTGAATGATGAAATCCAACCATTTCATCCTATCTAGAGTAACAGGTTCTGTACAAGCTTTCTAAGCTTCACCAAAGTCAGGATCCTCTAGATACAAATTATTGAGTTCCTTGAACCCAACCACTTTAATTTGCATCTCTATCAGCAATAGTTGCCTTCTGCTAAGAGCATCTGCAACCCTGTTAGACTTTCCACTCCTGTGTTTCAAAACAAATGTATAACTCTGCAAAAACTCAACCCATTTCAAATGCCTTTGATTCAACTTTCCTTGACTATTCAAATATTGCAAAGCTTGATGATCAGTATACAAAACAAACTCCTTAGGAAGCAGATAATGTCTCCTCTTCTTTAATGCCTAAACTATAGCATAAAATTCCTGATCATAGATAGAATATTTTCTCTTGGCATCATTTAACTTCTCACTGAAATACGCAACAGGTTTACCTTCTTGGCTCATAACAGGTCCTATTGCAGTACCACTAGCATCACAATCTACTTGAAACACCTTATTAAAATATGGAAGTGCTAAAATAAGTTGTTTTGTAACTTTCTATTTCAACAATTGAAAAGCCCTTTCTACCCCATTAGTCCACTTAAACTCTTTTCTATCCCCTCTCATTGTCTCAGTCAAGGGACCACAAATACTGCTAAATTTTTTGATAAACTTTCTTTAAAAACTAGCTAGACCATGAAAAGATCTTACCTCAATAGCACTCCTTGGAGTAGGCCATTCAAGGATAGCCTGTACCTTCTCTAGGTCCATTTTTAGACCTTCTACTAAAACTACAAATCCCAAATACACTAACTCTTTCTTCACAAAACTGCACTTCTTCAAATTAATCAATAATTTCTCATCTCTTAGCTTCTCAAACACCATATGAATATGCATCATATGTTCCTCCAATGTCTTGCTAAAGATCAAAATATCATCTAAGTAAACAATGACAAACTTACCCAAAATTTTTTTTAGAACCTCGTTCATGAGCCGCATGAAAGTGCTTGGTGCATTGGTTAGCCCAAAAGGCATGACTAACCACTCATACAATCCTTCCTTTGTCTTGAAGGAAGTCTTTCATTCATCTCCTTCTCTAATCTGAATCTGGTGATATCCACTCTTCAGATCTATCTTTGAGAAATACACAGCTCCACTCAAACAATCCATAATATCATCCATTTGTGGCAATGGAAACCTGTACTTGATTGTGATCTTGTTTATTATTCTAAAATCTGTACACATCCTCCACTCTCCATTCTTCTTTGGTGCTAATACCACTAGTACAGCACATGGACTCAAGCTCTCACAGATCAATCCTTTCTGCAACAACTCATGTACTTGTCTGTTCAACTCTTCACTTTCTACTAGTGTCATTCTGTGTGCTACCTTGTTTGGCAAACTGGCTCCTAGAATCAAATCCATCTAATGACTGATCTTCCTTACCGATGGTAACCCATCAGGTACATTATCAGATACAATATCCTAAAACTCATTCAACAAATCTGCAACCTCCACATGTACATCCTCTACTTCTTCTTTACTAGCTTTTGGAATTAAAGAAAAACACACATGCTCTTGCCTCATACCATCTAGGAATTTTCTTCCATCAACAAATGTTATTCTTGCATTACCACATACCTTTTCTTCAGTCTCCTTCAATGGCTTTAGCTTATGTCGCACTCCATCCTTTGTCAGGGAATAGGTATTCGCACAACCATCGTGTACAACACATTTGTCAAACTGCCATGGTCTACCCAACAACATATGACATGCATCCATAGAGATGATATCACATAGTACCTCATCTTGGTACCCACTGATCTTGAACTTTACCAGGCACTGTTCATTGACCATGACCTTGTGGTCATCCTGCACCTAGGCAATCCAATATGGATGTGGGTGTTTCTATCTCTTGAGCTT